>OZ005741.1:324151716-324751716 GCA_963930735.1 Dioctria linearis | reverse complement strand
TCGTGGAAAATAGCTTCCTATGAGAAAAATGTTCAATATAGAACACTAATGCCCATGAAAGAGAGAACTCCAAAAATATAACCGAAATGTAGTAACTGGGGTGTATATGACCCCAGTGCATGAAAGGGGATTATCCGGCAGCAGCAACGTCTCGAGAAAGTTTTCTGAATCGGAAAAAAGGACTCCTCATCTGATAGTACTCGGCGAGACCTTTAATATGATACACAACACGGCGTATTGGAACCATCCCACCCCCGCCGGCGGTTCTTACCTCCGCCCCAAATCCTTCCACCATTAAAGTATGCAGAGAAAAATTTTACTCTACGAATTGTAGCTGGTAATGAGCTGAAGCGAACAGTGAAACCCGTTTTCCGATCGGACACAACATAAGGTACGAAAAGTCTAGTACCCCTCAGTTCGAATAAAAAAGAGGGAAATACTAAAAAAGTGAGTATTGAGATGGTTATAAATAGCTATTTAAGCCTCCAAGCATAGAAGTGTGGGTACTCAAACTTCTTCTCAGGACCTAAGGAATTCGGTTCTGTACTAGCTTTTCCAAAATATACTAGATCAAACTTTGAACCCTACTCCCCCCAGCTTTCTCCTGCTAGATAGAAATAAACATTGTTAACAAAAAATGTTCAGAGTATCATAATGAATCGTTTAAGACATCTCTCATGTCTGGAGGTGTCGAGCCTAAAATGAGCATTCCCCTTTTCTTACCATTTTATTTTATGGAATTTTTGCCTAATGTATTAAAAGATTACTTTAACCAGACCCTCAAGTGGATGAATCCATCAACTGATTTGTAAACATTTTGTTCTTAGTAGGGTAGCTAGCTTCAAAATAGATCATAAATATTCAGGACAAATTATTTATTTTTAAAATACAAAACCGATGATCAGTCCATATAATAATGATAGCTTGGCTTGATTTTAGTTGCATCACCTTAAGAAAATTTTTATTTTTTTTTAATATGTTTCTCAGAGGATACCCTATGATGCTATAGCACAGTCTTCGCAGGAAAGGAAAAAGGGGTAGGGAACTGACTGAAGATTATTGAGTTGAGACAAGTAGGTAACAGTTCGCAATACGCTTGAATGTTTGTGGCTCATAGCTGGAGGGGGGGGGGGGGAGGATATCAAACTGTTCCACATTCGTACTGTTCTCATTACGAAGGATTCACGGATAGTTCAACCGAATATAACTTCAAAAGATTTACATTTACTTTGCTAGAAACAGCTTTCTTTGTAGTTGAACTGCACTTGGGTACCTGGATGGAATAATTTTTTACTCTCCTAAGACCTTTACAATTTCCACATCACTTTCTCTCATAATTTGTCAGTTATTTACAGTTTCACCTCATACTTAACTCGTAAGTTTTCTTTTGTACCTCATGCTTTACAACATAATCGCTGTCACCGCAATTAACTACAATTTCATCATTTCTTCTATTCGCGACGCTATTAATTTTTAGTGAAAAATATTTAGGATAAGTTGTCCTTTTACTTGCTCCATGGTTTTTGCAGTATATTGTTTACCCTTATCTGCGACGGAATATTGTATTAAAACAAAAGGATACACTAAAAAACCAAGTTGAAAACGGCTTAAAGAATGTGCCCCCAGCGCACATTTCGATCCTCTGCTCAAGATTGCTTTTCATTTGTGGAAAGAGAAGTCTGGATCCTAGAATTCGTACATCCTAAAAATTTACATTTGATCTTAGATGTCATCTTTTATATCGTACTTATGTCTTCTAATTGACAGTGTGAGATCAAACGTCATTTAAGTTTTCTTCCATCCCGGTTAAGTACTCATGCATAAAAGTCTTTTTACCACCAAGGATTGAGACTCGAACCTTGATACTTTGATCTATACTTCTGTACTCTACCCAGCCACCAGCACATTCTCTGCTTAAATTTACTTTGCATACATACGAAAAAAGCCGCTATTTTAATAAATTTACATAGGTATTATGTATAGGTACATGTACAGGTCCATCTAGAATTATAGATTTTCAATTATACATTTTTAACAAAATATAGGATATTTTTCATGTTTCAAGAGTATACCAAAATCCACACGGAATAGGAATTGAAAAATTTATATACACATAAACCATTACCAAAGCACATTTAATTTATATGCCAATATTTGTCCCTTATACATATACATACTAACATGCAAACAATCAAAAATCTCCCGCTTTGAACGACCAGATCCAGGTAATTGTTGACGTGCAAACATTTTTATCAAAGCTATTATTTTGCTTGAAACAAATTATGCAAATTTAATCATAATGGATTGGTGAGCCCACAGCTGCTCGATTCAAATTCATCCGAAACTCTTTGTAGCAATTTTCAGCGAGGAACTTTCAAATCCAAACCACTGAAGCGAAAGGAAATTTGAAATTAATTCCAGTTGTACTCTGCTCGCTATGAGGAGAGTAATTTTAGGAATAAATAATTTAAAAACAAAACAAGCACCTTTGACTTTGATGTATTGCTAACTAGTTGTGACTTAAGAACCGAGGCTGTAGTGAAGAAAGTCTGATGCAAGGTAGGTCTTTTCTTTAGCTTGTACGTAAAGCTGTACAAATACATTGTGGTATTTCACCCCAAACATTACAGAGCTTTCTGTATATTAAATATGCGAGACAATCAAAACTAATTTGCGGAAATCATGCTTTTTAGGGTTCCGTACTTCAAAAGGTAAAAACTGAATCACTATAAGATCCGTATGTCTGTCTGTCACAGTCATTTTTCTTGAAAACGATGTGACGTAGGAATTTTAAATTGGCAGAATGTTAGATCTTTGTGACGCGCAGATATTACGACAGTTAAAGATTATAAAATATTAATTTTTTATTATGTGTAAAGGAAAGTTCTGTCGTTTTTTAACATTTAATCGGTACTTAGTAAAAATGGATGATTTATGGAAATTTTTCCGTATGTCAGTCAGTTTCTTTAAACCTTTAGAACTGTCAGGATGACTAAAAAAAATGCACTTAAGACATTGTATGCTGTATGAGTTCCAAAAAGAAAAAAAGAGGTACAGGAAGAAAAAAACTTTATTTGAACTGTTGAGCATGGTTCTGATAACGATTATCTCTCAAATTCTTGTCAAAAAAATCACACAGAAATATTTATCCAATTACTACTTGCAGCTATGAAGGGGCTCTGTTCATTGCTAGTCAAATTACAAAATTTGTGATTAATAGTATAAAAATTATACTAAACCAATTATATTTAAAATTTACTTTAAAAGTTCGAACGAAGCAGTTAAACTTTACATTCATACTTATAAGCAGGGTTAAATGCTTATTAAAGGCTATCTTTGAAGTTATCAATAGTTGTTATAGACCAGTCAATAGGGGTTTTTGCCTTACATAAGGTGGGGCAGTTGTGATTTTTATATATGGTACTTAGTTCCCGGCACCGTTGAAAAGCCCAAGTTTTCACCCTTGAAAGACCCCCTTCCGCGTTCCGCCATCTTGGAATAAAAGTACAAAAAATTTTTTTTTTCTTTTTTCAAAATAATTCCTAACGGTTGATCCTACGACAAAAATGGCTGATACAAATTTGGAGAAGATTAAATTCCCAACATTTTTCGTATAAACATTTCTTTTATAAGTCTTATATGTAACGAGTTGCATCGGCGAAAACGTGCACAGTCCTCCGAAACAATTGATACGCGTATAGTACCCCTTATACAGGGGGTTTCATCCAAGGCGGTAATCGTAGTCACATAGTCAAACAAAAAATTGTACGGCAAGGGGGAGCGGCATCTCAACCGTTTCCGAGTTACAGGGTGATTAAGAAATTTTGCTAGTCTTTCACAAAATAACCTGTATCTTAAATTTTGTTTTTTTGTTTTTGTAATTTTTGTAATAGTCTGAATAAGGATTTTAGGAAAAGAAAAATTGTAATCGGTAATTCCTTCTTGGATTTCCGTACAAAATTTCGGCTTTTGACTATATACCCTGACACTTCCTGAGAAAGCGTTGACGTGGAGAGCTCAAATTTTGTACACGGTGTTTTCGTAAAAATTGCAAATGCATGGTCGAAAATAGACTAAATTAAGCAACCCCTTCGTGGTAGTGCCATACAAAACTTTAATTTTTCACTATATACGAAATTCTTTTTTTGTTTTGTTCGTTATGGTCCTGGAAAAGTTTGCAGGAGAAAATATTGCCAGTGATTTCACGGTCAACGCCAGCCGATGAGCTTAACTCTTGTTTGAAGTCATCCGTTTTATGGAATCACGTCAAGACACTCCAATTAAGTGTCAATATGCGTGTCGAGTTGCAGAACAGCCAATCTGTTGAAGTATTCTCAAAACAATTACTGGACATTGGCAATGGTAAAATCCCCGTTTACATTTCACAGAATCAAAGACCGAACTCATCCTAAAGGTGTTCCCAAAAGTTGCTCAAAATTATAAGAATCATGTTTGGCTGAGTCAATATAGCACGGCTGCGAAAAACATTGATGTCGACGAATTGAATTTCAAGATTCAAAGCGTAATTGCTAGCGGTGCCAAGATGATGTCGTCAATTATCCAACCAAATTGCCCGGATTGCCGCCTCACAATCTCCAATTGAAAGTCTGATCGGTAATCACAATGTTACGAAATATCAACCAACAACGTCTTTATAATGGCATCCGGCTTGCAGTGAAGAAACTGACGTCATCGAAACAACGATTCTTAAAGCAAAGTACAAAGGAGAAGACGTTTTGATACCACACATCCCAATGATTTCGATCGACATGCCATTCGACTTTAAACGTTTGCAATTTCCGATGAGACTTGTATTCGCAATGACAATAAACTGCTGCGTTCTTTTTCTCGTTCTGAATGAATCTGTGTGAATTGACAGAACGATGTCTAATTTAATTCTCTGCTCATAGAAAAGGAACGAAACAGAACCATTTCAAGTGTTTGACATTTCTTCCATTTGATAAAAGCAAGTATAAATTCGTAAAAATTGTTGTTCATGAAAAACAATTTATTTTCCAACAAAGGCAACTTAACTAAACTAATACCACTTCGTTCAAATTGTAAACAACACATTCACGAACACAAATTAAAATCGTTCTGATTGAATCCGGGAAACACTCAGATGCATTCAGAACGATTCGGAGTCCGAAAAAAGCGATGACAGATTGAAACTAAATCGTTCGGCCCGAGAAAAAGAACGACATGGATTGAAAAAAGTTCATTCTGAACGAGAAAAGGAACGCAGGAAACAAATTACAAGGGCAGTCATTGAGTGTGTGCGGCATTAACCTTGAAAATCCATGCTTTTCGCTGGTAAGGTATGTGGCCCGTTCCAGTGTCGGAAAATCATCAGCTTTGTTTCTTTACGCTACAGAAAACGGAACAGAAAATGTCGTATATCATAAAAGATTGCAATGAATATCCTTCTCATATTGAATATCCATGGCCACAATCGTTAATAGATACAATGATCACTCAGGCATACGTTTTTTTTCTCTCTCTTTTTACTTTGTTTACAAATTTTGAATAGCCTTTCACAAATTCACAAAGCGATCACAAACAAATTTATTTAAATTTAGACAGGACAGGGTCTATCGGGTCAGCTAATATATTGTTGCATGCAATGGGAAAAAAGAGACATCTATTGGAAATGGCTACTTCGATTGAAATTACTAATTAAGTACTCACATAAAAAACTTTCGGAGATTCAACGTTTCGAGAATGGAATATTCGGGAAGGATCTTGGAGCATTTGTAGAGTATAAATACGGCGTTTTTTACTGCCAAGAGGCGAGTAGTACTAGCGATAACTAAAGTAGAGTTGATTTGATAATTTCTTGTGAATGGCAAAAAGTAAAGAGTTAAGTGAAATAAAGAAGAGAACTTGTCAATTATATTTAAAATATAGGATATTTCCACAT
The DNA here is from genome assembly GCA_963930735.1 of Dioctria linearis. Classification (NCBI taxonomy): domain Eukaryota; kingdom Metazoa; phylum Arthropoda; class Insecta; order Diptera; family Asilidae; genus Dioctria; species Dioctria linearis. Next base: position 324,745,796 of record OZ005741.1, on the reverse strand, counting down.
AGGAGGTCAATAGAGCAGCAGGTGGTGGTACTCACCTATATGAACCAAAAGTTGTATGGCATTGGGTGGGGGCCAATATCGCCCGTTATAAGTTACAGGGTGATTAAAAAAAAACTAGTTTTTAACAAAACACCCTGTATCTTAGAAACTACATAGCATACGGTCACAGTTAAGAACTCATTATAAGCAGAACTTCATGACCTTTTCAACGACTGCTCAACCAGCCCCGCACCCCTCTCCCCTAAAGAATTATGGTTGTCTAAACTAAAAATTTCGGATTTTCTTACCTTTTTTTTAATTTGACCTTATTATTTTTGCAAAAAGGTCATTAACATAACTTTTTTTACAAAAAGTGTAAACTGTAGACTTTCTTCTTTAATTTGACCTATTACATCCTGTGCGCTCCCTGTAGCCCTTTAAGTTCCAGTAAGTGGAATTCTTTTCCAGTTGACAGACAATGCACAGTGTCTGGTGGCGCGTTTAAAAAGCTTCTTTACCGGCATTTAACTAATAACAAGTAGCTGCACGCATCTATTAATAAACGCACTATTTAAATGAAATAATAAACTCAATAGCTTATAGAAACTGCTTGAATAGTTAGTTAATTAGTTAGTTATATTTCTTAGTAATTTATTTTTTCATCTTATGCCTTAGACACACAGCACTCTTAATGAAGAAATAACTAACGACTCATTAGTCTATAATGATTCATTATAAACTGCGGACACACAGCCATTTCTTTAATTAAGTTGAGCTGTCAAACTGGCTTTGATGAACTTATCACATTAAAGAAGCAATATGAATCGAATTAACGCGATAAACTTTGTTTTCATTTGTTTATTTTTCGAATTTAACAATTAACAAATGAGAAAAACATTATATTTAAAAAAATATTAATAATACAATTTGTGATTTGCATTTCTTTGCATTTCTTCTTCTTATTTTTCAAATCGGCAGATGCACAGCGGAGCTCCAGATTTACATTATATGCCAAATCTAGCACATTTTTCCTCATTATAGCTATAATGAAGGAGGAAAACACTTCATTAGTGTACTTCATTATCATCTGATTTTCGAGCTATAATGACATATACTATTTGACACACAGCATTTTAATGAATAGTTAGTGCAAATGATTCATTAGTTCGTGCTGTGTGTCTAGGGTATTACTTTTCTATCTAGTCTATGATCTATGACATTGCTAATGTATGCTGTCTACATATTTTATCTACATACATATATTCCTTTTTTTGTCTCTAGATAGTCTTCTCCAAATAACATATTTTGTGCATGTTAAAAATATTAAGTAATCTTGATGTACAGTTAGCTTTTATAAAGAATTTAATTTAATTGAGTTGAATTAAATTAATGGCTGTAAAGGAATAAAAAAAAAGTCATGTTGTCATCCCTTTTCTGTTTTAACTTAAATGAAAATTTCCACTGTAATGTCGATTTATCACTAATAAATTTTATACGGCATATCTTTGCACTCTTATGTATGTGGGTAAAATCCATCCATGATGGGCAAGTAAACGCTTATAGCACATAAATTCCTCCAATCAACCAGCAGAAAACATCCGCAAGCTTTTACGTACATTACTGAAATATCTGATAACTTCCATTTAATCAAAATACCTCCCCGAGGGCTTTCAGTCACAACGTAGAGTAGGCTTCATCAACATTATGGTCAGCTGCCGAACTGAAATGTAGACTTAATCAAGATTTTGCTAAATCATATAGAGAGCTTCCTCTTGAGAAGGAACTGAACAAGCTTTGACTAAGAAATTTAACTATGTAGGTCAGGTTTGCCAATATGATTATGGAACTTTTTTGTTTGCTGTTTTAAATTGTAATTAAAATTTGCAATTGGAGTTAGTTTTAATTTATAGTTACTAGTTTCGACAGGATAGTGAAGTATGAACATATACCAACTACAAGGAAGTTCTAATTAGTAGTTCCAGCAAATAACTCTATACAAGCGTAAATTTAACAGATCAGATGCAAAAGTTAATATATCCAAGATGAATAACACTAAGAGAATTAAGAAAATTTCTTTTATACTTATAAAGTTAATTTCTTGTCCTATCTTGTTTTTATTTTTATTATATTAATATTTGATTGGGCTAGCCGGAGTTGCACCCTCAGTGGCCATATTGGACGCGTATTATGTGTTTGAGAGCCTCTCGATTTTGTTTCTGTACGTCCGTATAGAAAGGGTTCCAGATTGGGGAAGTATACTCTTGTAGAGATCTAACCAAGGTATATTATACTTAGTTATGTGTGAATAAAGCTGCTTAATGGCCTAGCGCACCTTAAGATAAACCCCACGGTTTTAAAAGCGTTGTTGGTAACAAGATTAATGTGCGAGTCAAAGAGAAGCTTGCTATCAAAATTTACTCCTAAATCATTGATTTCTGATACGCTTATGACAGAGATGATTTCCAACTTATAATCCCAGTATAATGTGGTCCGTTTTCCTGAGAAGGACATACATTTGCATTTATACACGTTTAAGGATAGTTTTATTACACCAAGAGAGCAGCTTTTGGATGTCCTTTTGCAGGTATTTGCAATCTAATGGATCATTTATAGCTCGAATAATTTTGGTGTCATCGGCATATATTAAGGAAGCAGAGGATAATTCATTAGGGAGATCATTAATATATAAGTTGTGTTCTTTTGTGCACCTTGTTCTAGAACTCCCATATACTGAGGAGAACAAATTGTTCTATCGATTGAAGCGAACTATTTGTACTGTTTGCTTCATATATAAATGAAAATGTATGAGGCGTTATTTTGTGTATCTTTGTTCTGCCCTGTTCTGCGGACACAAAAGAACACAGCTATAATAAGAGGAGAAGTGGACCAAGAATCGAACCTAGGGGTACACCCGAGGTTTGTGAGTATGAATTTGACGAAAATCCGTTAATTACAACCGTTAGACGACGATTCAAGAGATATAACACAAACTAGAGGCTACTGTCAGAATCAAAGCCCAACCCCTTATCTTGTCAATGACTACTTTGTAATTTATTCTATCAAATGCCTTAGATATATCCGCATAAAAAACGTGCAACTGTTTAGCTTCATCAAGAGCCAGAGCAACAGAGTCGGTGAATATCCAGAGATTAATTATCGTAGATCGGTCTGGTAGGAAGCCATGTTTTGTAGGCTGATGTAGGGTTTTAGTTGCGGTATATATAAAGGGGTTGCTTGGACAATATTTTTATCTTATCAGCAATAGTTGACATTAACTTTAATAAAAATAGACCACTCTATGCACTATTCATTGATTTTGCTCAGGCCCTCGATTCCGTGAATCATAACAAGCTATGGTCCAAACTTTGTAAAAATTGGAGTTAGCGGAAAGCTAATTCGACTTCTTAAAAATTTATATATAGCCAAGCTTCTGTATCGTTATCCATCGGTCAGGATAGTACTAAAAACATTAATGTTAATGTTGGCGTGTTACAAGGAGTACCATTATCTCCAATTTTGTTTTCGATTTTTATAAACGACATCGCGGAATTCCTTCGCGGAAAAGAGTTTCCGGGGGTTAGTTAGAATCAATGCATCTACCGCCTTACTAAGTCTTCTATATGCAGACGACTTGGTCATATTTACGGAATCTCCGATGTCGATGCGAAGAATATTGCGATCTCTACTATTTAAAAGTTAACAGTGAAAAATCGAAACTGCTCGTTTTTCATAAGGGTAGAAGACGGTCAACTCAGGATTTTTATTACAAAGGAAAACCAATTGTAATTGTAAATAGGTATACATACCTTGGAGTCACATTCTCTTCTTCTTCAGGCCTGTACTTAGTTCCTACTAATGAAATGATTTCAAAAGCCAATGTCGCATCAAGCAGTGCGCGGAAAGTTTTGACCAATGCAAAGGTAAAAATCTGGAATTGCAAATGTAAGCTATTCGAGTCCTTAGTCATACCCACGTTACTATACTCCTCAGAAATATATTGATAATTTAGAGAAAATACAATCCTGTTTCTTTAAGTCAATCCTCTCACTGCCTAGACGTACACCAGGATGCATAGTGCGATCCGAATGTGACCTCTTGTTACGGTTTCCAAAGAACACACAGATGTAATTGGGTAAGTCAATTAAAAGGGATGTTTGAATCCTGTAATGCCCTTGAAACGTTGAATTTGCAGGATCCAAGTATTTTTAAACAACGTTCTAATGAGATTCTAGAAAAATTTTGCTTATTACTCAGACAGGAAGATCTTACTAAATTATACGCCTAATGGCCAGTTTCACAGTCTGAGTTTAGACCAAATATTTAGTCTAAACTCGACGAATATGTTTCACAGTTTGGTTTAAACTTAAGATAAAACTATTTCAAATGTGTGACATTTTATTTTGACAGTAGCATTGTTTATTTGTATCAAGAAAATAGTTTTATCACGGCTTCAGAATTAGACATTTTTAGCGATGAAGAAGTCTTTTTTGAGTTAAATTTAATACTCTGACGACGACTGAGAGTAATTAGAAATCGGCCAAATCATTTTAATTTTAATGAAACGGACGACGTTGATTTTTAAGCTAGATTCCGTTTAAATAAAGAAATTTGTCACTTTGTCTTCGAATCTGTACTTGTAGATATAACACTCTAGTTATTTCTTTAAGAACCACAAGATCTATGTGAGAGCTTAAATATTGATCGAGATTTATATATAGGAGCCATATAGGAAAAATTCCAAATTTCCAGCACTTGAAGTCTTAACAATGTTCCTTGGGACTATTATAGGCATAGAAATTTAAATATCTTCAACTTAATTTTTTCATTTTCTGAATGGTGTTAATTTTAGAAATTTCATTTATAGAAATTTGTAAATTGATCGAACCTCTTTGTATGGAAACTGTGTGTTCCAAATACAAATACATTATTATTATAATTATATTATACTTGCGGTATTAGATTATTATAAATGATTCTCTCAAGGATCAAGGCTAAGGCATTGGAAGTAGAAATGGTGCGGTAATTCTTTACTAGCTTTTTATCCCCTGTTTTGAAAGCAGGGTAAACAAAATGATCCTTAAGAACATCAGGAATAGTATGGTTGGTAATATATGAATTAATAAACACGTATATAGGATATGATAGGACCAAAGAGCAGTCTTTATAAAATATGTTGGGAATACCGTCCGGACCCGCATTATTATTTTCATCCAACGATGCGAGAATTATTTCAACATCATTATGAATTATCAGGGGAATATGTTTAGAGCAGTAGTTAAAATGGATTTCATCGGATGTAGGAAGGATTGTTGAGCCCTGGTGAGTATTGAATGTAGTTTGAAAGTAAGTTACAAACAAGTTGCAAAAACTTTCAGGTTTATCAGCAGACGCTCCATCATAATGCATTTCCCTACAGTATGAGCCAGAGAGCTTCATGTTTTTAGCATATGATCAAAAAGCCTTATAGTTGGAGGATATGCTGTTTTCAGTGTCTAAAACATATTTATCATAACACTCTCTAATTTTGCTTTTTACATTACTGCGCAAGTAACTAAAAGTGGTATAATATTCAGGATGCTTGGATTTTGAGTATTTTTGTCTATGTTTTCCTTTAGTTTAATAGCATGAATTACGTTACGAAAAAATCATTTTGGATATTTACTCTGATTTTTTGTTATCAGCGGAATAAAATTTTGAATTGCATTGTTAAGATGAATACAAAACATTTAGAAAATTTGGATCACGTTGAGATGTTGTAACCTCGAGAAATCTATGTTGGAGAGAAAGTTGCTGATAAGATCATAGAAAGCCCGCTTAAATCTGCAATTATTGATTTTTTCAGCAAGTCGGGCTACTTTCTTTATTTTCAATTAGATGAGAAGAGGAGGATGATGACTATCAATCCTAGACAAGGAATAGAAGGGTTGAGTTACAATAATATTGCCCAAATCTGCATTAGATAATATTAGATCCAAATATTATGGTATTTGAATTTATTTTCGATGAACTATATTTGAAAAAAAATTAACCGGAAGTATTATATATACATATGTTATACATGTTAGATGCTGAGAAAATTAAAATTGTCTTCCTTTAGTTATATAAAATTTCTAATTTTTAGTGGTTTCAAAAGTAAAACTGATATAGTAATGGGTTTTCCAATAAGCACTTGACAACTTTTTTTCAAAATAAAATGAAAACCATTTGAGATATTTCAAAAACTTTATTATCGGGTTGAAGTACATTCAAAACATTTATGAATGGAACTCGACTTCGCTCATATGGCCACCGCGGGCACGTTTGCAGCGGTCGATTCGTTGGACCCAATTTTCCATGACTCGGCCACACATTTCGGCCGAAACGGCTGCTATTTCACGTTCAATGTTGGCTTTGAGCATAGACCATTGACTTGACGTAGCCCCAAAGAAAAAAATCTAGAGGCGTTAAATCGCACGAACGAGGCGGCCAATCGACTGGTCCATTTCTTGAGATAACACGCTCATCAAACTTGTTCTTCAATAAATCGATTGTAACGTGTGCTGTGTGGCTGTGGCGCCGTCCTGTTCAAACCACATGCTGTCCAAGTCCATATATTCCAATTCGCGCCAAAAATAATCGATAATCATGGCGCGATAACGATCACCATTCACAGTAACGTGGCGACCACTATCGTCGACGAAAAAATATGGCGCTATGACGCCGCCGGCGTGCAAACCGCACCAAACAGTTATCTTTTGTGGATGAAGTGGTTTTTCATTAAGCACATGTGGATTTTCACAAGCCCAATACCGCATATTTTGTTTATTGACAAACCCATTGAGCCAGAAATGAGCTTCGTCACTGAAGACGATTTTGCGATTAAATTGATCATCTTGGCGCATCTTTTCTAGAGCCCAATCGGAGAACGTACGTCGCTTCGAATGGTCCATCGGCTTCAATTCTTGAGTGAGCCTGATCTTGTATGGGTGTAAAGTAAGATCCTTACGCAAAATTCGCCATAAAGTGGTCTTGGCGATGCCCAACTCTTGAGAACGCCGTGGAATTGACTGATTTGGATCATTTGCTACGGACGTTTCAACGGCAGCGATACTTTCGACACTTCGACCAACCCGTAGTCTCACTGGTACGGCAACATCACACAACGAATATATAGACTCAAACTTTTTCACTAAACTTGTTACTGCCTGTCTACTAGGGCGAGAACTACTACCGAAAATCGGAGTTAACGCTCTTAAAGTAGCAACCACCGACTCCGAATTTCTGTAGTAAATTTTTAAGATTTGCAGACGTTGTTCGTTCGTGTACTTCACCATGATGAAAAGGTTATGTCTACTAAATAAACTGACAGTGACAGTTCGATGTTAAGTGAAAAGGTGCGTTCACAAACTTAATTCAAAAATGCCAAGTCCCTATTGGAAAACCCGTTATTTCCTAAAAAAAAGTTTCGAAATATTTTATCATTAATAATCCGGTAGTCACGCCAAATAATTATTTTATTGCTGTATTAATTCAATATTCATCCCTACGGACAGAAACTGACCAGCTTTATGCCAGTTTTTATGAAGATACATATAATGGAGGCTTTTTTGTTTTGAAACCAGGCAACAAAATATACTCGTGATCGTGACTACATATATTAGTGTTTCAGAACCCAAATACAATAAGAAATTAATAAATAATAGAAATTTTTCTATTCTGTTAAGTTTAATTTATACTTTCAACCGTTATATTTTGCAGTCAGAAAATTTGAAAGACGTGGGTACTTTTTAGAAGCCAGTATTAAATTTGAAGTTACGGTGGACTTTTTCCACCACTAAATATTTGTTGGAAATCCTTATGACCGAACGACAGAGCATGGTTCATTAACTTTACAATTAGAGCTTTTGAGGAGCCTATCATGTGCACTACATAGCAAACATATTTAACTTGTTACACTAAATTGCAACTCTGTCATGAAATTAATTGGAATATTTCTTCTGCTCTGTTAGAAAGTTCATGCTAAATTAAGTAATTTCTGTTTTTGCTTTTGAATTTCTCATTTTCTATTGACATGGGACGCAGTTGTGTATAAAACTTGAACAGATTTTTAATTAGACTAATACCCTACACTAAATAAACAAAGTACCTATTTAATGAACGCTTTGACCCATTTTGAGTTGAAATGATTTCTTTTCTTTTGATTTTTCAATTTGTTCCTCATTAACAGTTTAACTGAAGCTGTATGTCGCTAACAGTAATGCTAGAGGAACGTTAAATCGATTTTTTATGAATTAAAGGAAATGTTTATGGTGTTTAGCTAAACGCCTATTCATAAATTTATTTTGATTGCCCACAAGAATTTAGTCTTTTTTGTTTTATTAACAGGTTATAAATTGCAATCACAATAAGAGAAAAATTTCCGTTTGTGCATGTCTAGCTATTTATTTATAAATGTTCGAACTAGGGTTTCCAGTTTTCAAAATTCCCAAGGAGTACCGTGAAATCCAGGAATAAATAACGCCACACAAACAATCTGGAGAATTTTAAACGAATTTTGTAATGAAAACTGATTTTAATAATCGTGTTTCACTGTCTAGACGTCTATGATAATGGCTACAACACTTCGGTAGACAATAAACTTAAGAAAAATTCAAAATAAAAAATAAATAAAATAAAAGTTAAAAAAATTTAAAAAATTTAAAAAGCATAAAAAAAACTTAATTATAAACTTAAGAGAAAATTCCGTTCTGAGAACGAGCAACGTTAGCTAGTTTCATTAATAATTTGCTATTATAAAATGCATGCATTCATCATGAGAAAAAAATGTGCTGGATCACAGTACCTTTGGACCTTTGGTATATATTAAAGTTTTAAAAAACAAAACAAAGTAAATAACAATATCTCGGTATAAAAAAAACAATCACGCCCCGTGTCGGCCACAATACGTTTGGGGCACGATTCGTGTCTGTAGATATGAACGAGCTTTTATCCTTTGGGCAGTATTTCTGCAACCAAGGAAATTCATTAATCCAATTATCGTTAAAGTAATTAACTCCTCTACTTGGATTAAACTCTGTCGCAGGAGGAGTTTTCTTTAAAGAGGACTTTAATTCTAAAAGGCGGTTCATAATTTATGAGCTGATGATATATTTATAATGTCTGTTCTGCTTACAAGCAAAATTTCGAGTAAACAAAATATGCGATTATATTTTTTATTTCTTTCCATCTATTGCTAAGAAAAATATCAATCTTCAAAAAAATACCTATATGAAAATAATTTAAAAAAACGTAATAATCAAATATTAAAACATTTTATTTTTACTTGGGATGTGTTCAATATTTCAGATATAGAATAGCTGCTTTTAGCTACTTTCGTATGCATCTGCGTGTCCAAATTAATTCGGAAGCTGCTTTTTTTACTTATACTTTTAAACAGTTATTCTGTACAATTTAGGTATGTGTATATGTTCAAAATTGAACATAAAATTCGATATAAAATCATATTAAATTAAACTGCGTGTAGATATCTAAAAAAAAAGGTAAAAAAACCTAGCATAACACAAATAAGTAAAAATTATTAAACTTTTGCTTACTAAGCAAATTGCTAAACAGTTCATAAAATTTATTCCATTAAGTTCATTTCATACAAAGTTGCTTAGTTCGAAAATTTTAGTTATTATAAAATACAAATGTAAGAAAAAACACAATTTCGATTAAAGAATTCAAGTAGCAACATTCTAGTTATTATTTTGCGCCCCCACCCGTGGTAAGTGCAATACTTGTTAATTTGTATAAGGTTTCTGCCGATATGAAACGCCTATTTCTTTCATTTATCAGCTCACTGCGTAATTACACAGGTTCGATTCGTTTCGAATTAATTTGATTTTTCAATTTTTTTAAATAATAAAATTTTATTTTTTCTATTTTTCTTAATATTTTCATTTTTTTCATTTCTTCCATTTTCTTCCATTTAATATCGCTATGTGGGACCTGTTCAAGAGTCAAAACCAAGACTTGAAGCTTGCCATCGAAAATCAAGCGGGTTGTGTGATAGAATAACAAATTAAAACAAAAAACAAAATTTTTCGTAGTAATCCATTTGCTCGTATAATGTAAATGTTTGCGATTAGGTTTAACGACTTTAAAACTTTAAACTGCTCAGAATTATTATTACATAGTAATTTATATGCTGCACAGACACATATTCGTAACCGTGCCTTGTTATATGCTCATTATCATAGAACTAACTATGCACAACGAGAAATTCTAACTAATTTTATTTTTGCAAAAACTCTCTTTGCTCTTTTATTAATATCACTATTAGTTTGTTGTATCCGTAGACTATAAATAAATACATAAATAAAACTCTACAATTTAATAATAAACTTCAAATGTTCCTTTTTAGGTTTTTATTTAGAAAATTGCTCTAAAATAGAATTTTTACAGGTTGATTTTCGAAACATCCCACCGGTAGAGCCCGCCCCCAAGTGATCTATAGATCCTAAATACACCCCTGTACATATCTCACTAAGTCATGTCGGTTCTTTCTCACAATGCTTTTTTTTCTAATGCTGTAATCATTTATTAATTTGGCTCCCACTTTCACATTAGTGTTAAATGCGCAAGCTGATCTGAAAAATTTTGCATGCACTGATAAGGGCCATATGATATTTTGTACAAAAATCAAATTTTGTTGTTATAACTGAAAACAGTTGCGTAAATTCCGACAACAATTGACGGAATTCGGAGCAGCTGAGAACACATCCGTCAATAATTGCTGCTGGCATTTCACAAATACATTTTAAAATGCGGCTCTCAAGAGAAGTCATTTTCTGCTGCGGCATTGTAGTATGTAGTCGGAAATCTTTTAAGACGATATTTTATTTAGCGATATTTTCATTAGTCACATTTTGATAAAATGCAATTTTAAAGGATTGCCAATTATATCTAAACAAAAGTTCATTAAAATCAAATATACCTACATTGGAGAGATTCGATTTGGCCCGAATGTTACTTATTGAAAAATGAAAACAAACCCAAACGGATTAATTTTCACTTTTCAATATGTAACATCCGGGTCAAATCGATTTTCCCCAATTAAACGGGTGCAATGAAAGTTTCATGTTCGTAAAATAATGCAAAAAACAAAAAAGTTTTACTTGATAAACTCCGAAGAAGTTAAGCAATTTTCAGCATTTCCTGATTTACTTTGGCTACCAAACTACCAACCAACCAGCCAACCACAAAACCAATTCCAATAAGGAAGTACAAAAAGCAAGATAATGTTCGTAATATGAAATACAATTTTTCACTTTCATAGGTTTGAATTCAATTCTGGACGAAAAGGAATACAGGTTTCATAGAAAATTCCCTTTTCCGGCTTTACAAGAAATCGATTTTATTAAAATACCTACCTGTAAAAATTCAGCAGGTTGTGAGCGTGATCCCTTCGAGTTAAATAACAATAAAATATTTATAGACGGACGCAACTATACCTAAATGCCTAGATTTACCTATCCTCTGAATACTTTAAACTTAATCAAATATTGAGGATGAAAAACTCCACATTAATTTTATATGAGGATACATATGATGGCGGTCTGCCTAGGTACATATTATTGGGAGCAGTCTCCCATCCATACATGAATAAAACAGGAGCTATTTTACAACAAAAAGGTTCAGAGGATCAGAATTTCATTATAGTTTTTGCCTCAAAATGAATCCACGTGGGAAGGAACTTTGCAGAAATTTAGTTATGAAAGTTCTTACAGGACAAAAGCTCTTGAGTAAAATAGTACCCAACCTGGAAAATGACCGCATCTATCTAGTGCGAATGGGGAGTTTATGTATGTATATTTTGAAAAGTTATTTTCTGGTCTGCCCGCAAATAAATTTTAAGGCTGACGTCAATAAAATTTTACGAAAACAAAAAAAGTTTTCCTTTAGTTGACATAATTCATGAATAAGAAAATAAAAGCGCGAACTTTAAGTAATTAAATTTTCACATCACATGTATGTATGTATGTATAGGTTGTACACATGGGATCTATAATTCAATTAACGTCTAATTAGCAATTAATGTTATGAGTGTCTAGCTTCAGTTATCGTGTCAACGAGTAATCATAATAGCTAATAAGTCTCTCCCTGTATACAAGTTTTTCGATTAAAATAATAATTTGTACACAACACATGCAGACCTATTTCATCGCTAGCATAATCATCATCACTAAGCACCTCTAATTTCTCGACAAAGCTATGGCACATAAGCATTGGGTCCCAGTCTATGTTTTATTCAACAACCATCAGCTCAATTAAAAATTTACGACCTGTAGAACTAATTGTATATTCTCCAAGCGATTGTGCATCTTCTTTTCTTTGTTATTCAAAGAACCCAGTATGAAATTGGGTAGAAGATCGACTTTGTCAAATAATTTTCTCACAATGTGTCATTGTCAATTCATTTCTGTACATTAATAATCTCTTTGTTCGCACTATGAAACTATTAGACCCATTAAACGAATAGGTCACCAGTTTCATTCTAGACTCCAGTACTTTAGTTTTAGATCAACTAGTCGCTTCTTAGTCGTTCAAACTTGATTAATCAACTTCTTTGGATCATTGTCCATACTCATTTCAAAAATTGAATGGATTTATCGCAGCACATAAGTATCTTACTCAGCGCAGCATGTATTTATTAGTATCGTATCGTAATGTGTCGTTTTGAATTCTCAATTGCGCTGCTTCGCAACTTCTACGCCTTTTCAAAAATTGTAATCAAATGAATGGACGAAGTGAAGGACGCATATGATACGATTATGTCACGAGTCGTGGATATTTATTTGGCTTTAAAGTGTCTTCTCCTGAAGTTGCGATTAAACCTAATATATAAAGATGGGTATAATTTAACCCTAGAATCTACACCATACCTGGACCTTATGGTTGATACGCCAAGGGTACAGCTGTTCCTCCTTGCTTTGAGAACAAAATGTGTGGTGTGAGATATAAGGGGGTTGTTTACCACCGAAATCTTAAAAACCACGAAAAGTTTTATATGTATTTAATTAGCTTTAGAAAACTCTAGAATTCATGAAATTTTCAAAGTTTGGTACATCGAAACGTAATAATGGTACATCAAATGGATAAATTTGTACTTGAGTATGGAATATCTTGGGCTGGAAGAGGCAGTGACAAAAAGAAAACCAGTAAAAAATTTTTGGTTACTAATATATTTTCGTTGGAAAGCTGCTATTTTCAGACACGAATAACTACCAAAATTATGATATTATTTCAAAGAAAGTTCAATTTGTAACAAATATGGAACCTTTTTCTGTTTATTTTGAAAAACTCAAATTTTTTAGGGCAATGATGATGTTAACGATGGTAACGGCAAAAATTTCTTGTTTTTATATATTTTGCATACAATTTGGCGTTTTCAATTCATTTTATCATCGTTAGATGGAGTAATGTGCTTTTGGAAGGCTTTCATTTGTTGAAAGCTTAGCGGGCTGTGGCTGCCGCTGCATGCTCGGAGAGTGTGTGCCGCCATTTTCTGCATTAGGTATATGTGTGTGTGTGTAGATTTCCCAGAATATTTTAATTTTTATCATTGATAATTCGTTATTTTTGCTTTTGACGCGAGAAATTTTTTGACAGTTCTATTCTGGTTATAGGTAACGAATTGTGAATAACTATTATTTAATCATGGGACGTATTAGTAAAATTCGGGCCAATAATTTAGGATAAAGTAGAGAAAAGTGAGTATTGTTAGGTATGTAAATTTGTGTATATGAAAAGGAAATAAAGGAAATAGTCCTATAAATTTGAAAATTTGTGAAATGTGAATGATTTTGATGAAATTTTGAAGGAAGGTTGACTATATCATGAATAGTAATTTTTTGTTGCATTCCATTTATGACCGCGTTTTAGTGAAGCTGTAGAAGGGACAAAATGAAGTTCTTAAAGTTTTGAAGAGTTATTTTTTGAATATATGTAAGTAATTTACAAAACAGAACTAAAAGTGATGAGGTGTAGTGAGTTGTCAGATTATATACAGTGCGTACCAACTTTTTGAATTTGCTTCAATTTCTTTGTAAGGACAACTTTTTCTACTATAACGTAATCTACAATCGATAATCTTTCGAGCGACTATAATTACTACTACTATTAATTTATGAATGAATTGTTTTCACACTGCGATTTTCGAAGGTGTAGCATTTTCACAAATTACAAAGAACTTGTGTCGACCAATAAAAGTAAATTTTGCTAATATAAATGAAGAAAGATATGAAGCCGGTCAAATGAATGCCAGCCCAAATATATAGGATTATAGCGAAATAGATTCGTTCACAATCCTGATAGAAAAAGAAAATCAGGATAAAGATATGAACGAAAATAACTTGGAGGGATTTCGATTGGTAGATTTAATTAGATAGAGATAAAATTGTATATATGTATGTATATACTAAAATTGGATTAGAAATTCTACAAGACATAGCTCAACCTGAAAATTGTGTTGTTGGTAAATTCAAATCTAACTCTCTAAAGTAGTTCTTTGGTTATCTAATTAATAAAATGGTAATCTGACAAAGTGTGAATATTGCAAAAATTGTCTGGTATATTACAACTCAGAATTCTCAGAAGAGTTTTATTTGATGACCGGCTTCAGAAAAATTAAATTTGCTCAATATTGCCCAAGCAATAAATAGTGCCAGACAAATTACACGGAAAAGTGCCTGATCAGTAGCATAGAGCGCATACATTTCGTTCGCCCCTTGCCTGCTCCTCAATTCTAAGAAAAATCCGACGGTCACATTTAAAATCTCGCAATGCGTATGCAATTCTACCCTACTGCTGTGCAGATGCGCGACATGCTTTGGAGTACAATCCAGACGAATATCACAACACCATTCTGGCTTACATGTAAGTACTAAATATAGTGATTTGTTTCAATTTTCAAATTGCATACTTTAATGCGTTTATGTTCACTAAGCTTTTGGGAACAGAAATCGTGAGCTTTTTTTTGTGGTAACCCCTCTTAATACAGGAAATATGATAGAAAATAAGGTAGATAACACGAAAAGAAGAGTGTTATGATTATTTTACCATCGCAATATTTATTACCGATAGCTTACTTTGGTTGAATGTAAAGTTAGATTCTACTTTGAATTACAAATTGAATAAATTTAGAAAAGTTCAACCTCACTGTTTTTATTTCTAACTCTGAGCCTTTGAAAACAGATTTCCTGAGCTTTTTTCGATGGCGTTTTGAGACAAGAGAATGCAAAACTGCGCAAAAAGATACTTCTTAAGCAGCATTCAAATTATAGAAACTAATCGTGACTCTTCACAATAAATGCTGCTAAGATCTATCGGCTTTAACTTTCTCATTCATGTACGACCACAGGAACTATGTGACCATTAAAGAAAGCCCGAGTTAAGTTAAAAATTATTCCATACAATTTTTCTTCTTAGATATTGACGTCTCTATCCAGCACGACTTCTAGACACGTGTGTCGATATAGGCAGTCGGCATCGGCACTGAATAAAACCGAGGCACATAATCTGCTTTGAAAAATGCGTAAAAATTCTGAAGAAAAATTTGTTAATAATTTACTAAAAACAAAAGAATGCTTCTCCACCCCATTTTTGGACTATTGTCAGCCCGAACGCCATAGTTATTGCAAAAAAAATTCAAAAAAAAATGTTCAAATTTACTTGTACAAAAAATTAAAAGTAAAGGAAATGGGGGAAATGGGGGATAGTTGCAACAGGAAACAGTAGGATTTTAAGTCCACAAAAATAATTCAACCAAAAGTCGTACGTCCATGTTAAAGTGGGAAACACAATTGCACCGTTTCGATCAGATACGTACAAATGTCAAATTTGTTTATATGAGACGTACGTGCAATTGAACACATTACACCGAAATGGATCGAAACGGATCGAATCGAAACGGAGAAGTTGAGCAAATTTCAACTTTTACGGATGACATTACCTAGAAAAATTACCTGTACAATGTTTGTGTATAACTCAAGATGGATGAAGAAGTTTTTATTGAAGAAATTAAAAATATGAAGA
This sequence comes from Dioctria linearis, assembly GCA_963930735.1. Classification (NCBI taxonomy): domain Eukaryota; kingdom Metazoa; phylum Arthropoda; class Insecta; order Diptera; family Asilidae; genus Dioctria; species Dioctria linearis. The sequence goes on along the minus strand of OZ005741.1, from coordinate 324,729,761 downwards.
GCCTTATGACAAAGGCAACAAATTTTACATGGATGTAAAAAGAAAAGACAAAATCTGGAAAAATTTCAATGAGAAATTTAAAACTGATGGTAAGTTTGAACGGAACAATTGTGCTCATGCACGTAACGGATCGAATTGAATCGGAACGGCGGAATTGTGTTTGGCACTTAATAAGCATCTCTCTTAGATTTTGCATTCAATGTGCTTATTCAGTCTCTCATAAGAGCAGTACGGTGAAGTTGTTTTTGGAATGATTTTGTAAAAATTGCCGAACGTTGAGGTTACCTTTGTAAGTAAGTATACATTATTTCTTGGCAATTTCTTGCTACACATTATTACACTCTCATGTATTTTATGGATTAGTGTTTTGCAAGTGTGTATGGATGCATGCAGTGATTTATTGTTTTACAATGATGTGAGGCAAGTTGCAACAAACAGCTAAAAACACTAAAGTTTCGTTCTTATTTCTTTTCTTTTTTGTTCGTTGAAATATTGTTAAGTGCTATTTATTGCTGTTTTCTGTAATGTATGTATGTACATATTAAAAAATAAATAAAATAGGCTAGGTGCCTAAATATGTAGGAAAGATTAAATTTTATTATATTATTAACCTGCAAGGTAAAATACGTCAAAGCAACTAATAGAACTATTTACATAGCTTGTAAGTTGTAACTGTAAATATAAATAAATTTCAGTTATGAAATCCACTTTTAGTTAAGTGATTCGATTTACATAACATTTCATGTGGTAGTTGCAATATGCCCCATCTAAAATTGCAAATAACCCCTAACATGTGGTACTTTGCAACATGGGAAGTTCTTCAATAAAATGTCCTATTTTGCAAAAAATAAACATAAGATCTAAAGTTTCTTAATTTTTATTACTTCCCAACATATTGAGCTCTTTCTGAAATTAAATATTTTTTTATCTTATGACCTGAAATTCGGAGTTATTAGTAAATTCGTTGCAACTAGCCCCCATATCCCCTATTGTTTTAAGTAACACCAAACGTTAGTTAATGCTACGTACCTGATAATTTTAAAAGTTTTCATAGTTTACTCCACTTTTTTTTTCTTCATTTTATAAAAACATTAGTGGTTAAGCATAAATGCAAAGTATGTGGAAAACAACAAACTTAAGCTATGCATTTAAATATATAAAATAAAAATATATGTTAATAAAAAAAAACCAAACAAAAACAAAAAACTCAACGTAGACGACTCAGTTTCGACTCGTCGATGTACTCCCTGTCGTGTCGGTCTGTCTGAAAATGGAGAAGAAAGATCGGAGCAGATTAATTCTTGCATCTTAATTCCCTGACCCGATCAAAATTCAGGCCATGTTAATGTGCCTAGCGGAGTTCACATATATCAGCTCAATTCGCTCGATATTCACGAGTGACTCAAAAGAGACGATATCAAAACCACTCGCAGATAACAGCTCAGCGCGCTCCCTGTCTCCCCATATTAATGTTGTTACAATTCAACTTCTTGCCCCCCCCCCCCTCAACATGTACAATGCTGTCATAAGATAGAGCGCCACCTGTTGCCTATTAGATTAGCTATGAAATGTTCAAATTCGGAAGTACGAAAATTTCGTCGTCAATTATATTCTCATCAGAATTTTCACACTACGGCAAAACTACAAAGAAAGAGCTGTAAAATATAATTTTAAAAAAATAAAGAGAACGCATCTTGATCGCGGGGATTACCCAAACTACACTCAAGCATCGAGAATTCCCCAAACGAGGTCGGCGAACTTATTCAGTTCAATGTGTGAAAACACATTTAAAAGATTGCTGCTTTGGGTTCAAAATCTACCACCCAAACCCAAATGATAAGTCGTATGATGTCGGCTTTATATACACCAATAAACCTGCTACTGCAGTGCGACCTCAAGATGAAAACTTTGACAAAAATTGTGACTCGGACCCATACAATTCTAGCCTGATCTAGACTCTATGTATATTAAAATATCTCAAGACTATAAAAAATTGTTAGTATGAGTATCAGATAGTACTTTTTCCCAGATATCCATTATTTTTGTTATTAAAAAGTAATAAAATGTTACTAAAATATCCCCAGCCACCCTTTTCTCATTACCTTCGTGATAAACATAGTGTAAAACAGAGTCCCATAATATCCAAGAATTAAAAAGAAGAATCTGTAAACAATAACCGCAATTTTAAGGGTCATTATACCTGCATTAAATTCAGCTTTGAATAATGCATAAAGGAAAGCGACCTTTATTATCTTCTTCCGCTTTTAAAGCACTCACTGCATGAACCTGACTGTAATGTAATCAATAACGTAATCAGTTCGATAAGAGCGGTGAGAAATTCTAGTACATCTAGCAGTTTACATTTTTCGAACTCGATAGAAGCAAGGTAAGCGAATGTTAAACCAGATGCAAAGATATATCTTGCGTTATCTGTTAGCTTTTATTATGTTAAAAATTCGACTCCTTTTAAGGAAAAAGTTTACAATATCTCACCGGAGCGAAATTTCGTCTGCAAAAAGAAGTTGTAATATTCCCTGAAGTTTTCAATAGCATCGAATTTGCTTACTTCGAAATTCACGGTAAGAAATTTGCCATTATCCAGATGCATCAGCAAAATACATTATGTATGTACTTAGGTACACTAGGTACACATGAGCATGTTTACGAACTCAGGATATCCTTATGTTCACAGGTCTATTATGTCAACTCCAATAAAATGAACAGAAATTTCAATAATGGAATGCATTTAGCTCCATTTAAGTATACACGTACGTATAGGCTTGTTTGTTTGTGCGTATTTGAATTTAAACTCCCTGTTGTTGTAGGTGGGCCTAAATATGCCATTTCCTTCCCCACTTATTTGTGAATAATTATTCAAGGGCGAAACCCGAAAATTCTGGGGACATGATACAACTCCCCTGTAATTTATCAGCTCTACACAGCTATGACAGTTTAACATTCGCCCCAAAGGAGAAGCATAGTAATTAAGATAAGTATCTGCGAGTAGGGCCGGAAGCGACCTCGTTCTCTACTGCTGTCGTAATCACTTTCTTGATATTTTACTCCAACTTTATCAAATACAATCAGAAAAACAAAAGAAAATTGGACAAGGGTGAAGTTTACTTCAAGGTTTGTGGGTATTTGGAATTGTAACAAATCTTGCTGTAAGTGTTCCTCTAAACGGTTTTATTTTTCTTGTCGATAATAATGGTTGTGTATAAATTTTAGAAGTCAGCCTTAGTCTGAAGGTAGTTCTATGCGTAATATGATGGATGATAACAGAATTAGGCCATTGTAAATAGATGCTATCCTGTTTCATTATAATTTTTATATGTAAGTTTTAAAGTTGGCTTTTAAAGGAAATTTATATGATTTTTTTTTTAATAGTGATTAACTAACGAATAATTCTCTACATGTATACAAAGAAGCTAAGCGAATTCAAAGCTTAAATTTTAGTAGCTGCAATTTAGGAAACTGAGTATCTTATACCCATACATAAGTTTTGGCGAATACAAACGCAAATTACATCTTAAAATAACAAAAAACACTACAACTGATTAAAACTAAAGAATGCAACTGAAAATTAGAATAGACTACGGGGAGCCCACCGTCATTGCCTGGCGATAATACATATAAATTGAAAAAAAACTCTTTACAAACGTTAAATCTTTGAAAAAGAAATTTCTTTTACGTTTCGTATCAGCAGGAACCCTATACTCATCAGTACGGCTTGGTTTATGCCTGCCGTATACGCCAGGGTAACAGTCACGCTAACCTCGTGTATGCACTTAAAATAGTTTTTAAGTGTGAATTATATTTGAGACGAAATACTACGTATTTACTTGATTGCCTATCAAAATTAGTTACCTTCAATAATCTAGTTTGGCAGCTATAGCCTTCCCAAAAGCTGGATTGCCACTGAGTAAGCATTTTATGCAACTAAAAGTATTACAAAACCTGCTAATACATGATTTCAAGGCCTTTGGACACAAATTGTCTGGTAATCACTAAGGTTATTTGGCTGCGAGTACTTATCTTTGGTTAGAAGATCCGAAATTTTTCAAATCATGGGGAACTGTGAAGAAGTGAGACTTGAATTAAAAACGTGCAAGACGTGAGATATGATCCATGGTATTAAAAGCATGAAGAATGCAGACGAAATATTATCCACGACATTAGACTCCGACTCAATAGCATTGATAGCCACAATAACCTAATTCGCATCAACGCACCTAAAACAACTGAGTTCGTAAATAGAATTTCGGGCGAGGGGGTGGGGGGGGGGGGGCGCGCTTAAGTTTTTCAAAGGTGGCAAACTGGCGCAGCAAAATTAACGTTAACGGTAATGCCAATAATGACAATGGAGTCCATACGAGGAATTTCAGAGAACGTTCTAGTAAATTCAACGACATTTGCAACATTGTACATCTAGACAGGACAGTACTCGGAGGATATTAAACATTTCAGTGCTCCAGTACTAACCAGCGAACATAGAAACTCAACATCCAGCAGCCGAGAACAGATATCTACTTTTCACTTTAAGCAATTCCTGACAAAAATAATCACACCACCTCTCACATGATCCCGCCTGTCATTGCGGAAAAGCCCATACTCAGGTATCGCAACCACAGACGAATGGACGAAACGTAAGCATTTCGGATGCAGTCCGAAAACATTCTGTGAAAGGTATTGAAGCAATACGCTCCGATACCCAGTTCATTTCTTTTAATGCATTGATGTCTTACGATGAGAAGGTGTATAAGGTGGTTATATAACAACTAGCACACCTTACCTCTGCATGACCTGTAAGGGGAAAGGAAGCCTTCCTTTTAAATTCTTTGGAAGGTGAATAGAAGCATTCCTTACTAATTCTTTAGAAGGCGAAAGAAAGCATTACTTTTAAATTCAGTGGAAGGATTCCTTCTGGTTAAATAAAAGCAATGTCTTAGGAATTTTAAAGTTACTACCCTGATAACGGTACGTTAGCAATGCTAATTCTTGCTAAAAGAAAACCCTTAATTTAAGAAATAACCGCAAAAAATCTGATTTCTGAAATTTAACGGCTCTTTTTTTCAAAAGCGGCGTCAATAATTAAGCTCCCAGCGGGAAAATTTGCCTGGCTATGATTGAATAAGTCTATAGGGCTCAGCAGTGGAGTGGAGTGGGGTTAAAATGTTCATTTTTACACACCTGTATCTTTTGAACGAAGCACCGTAGAAAGTTAATTAATATCTTACAATGAAAAATACTTACTAGGTTATTACAAATTTTTGAAGTTATGGCGGGTCGTAGTGGTGAAGGCAATGGTAGGGGGTCTAAATCGTAAATATGAGTGAAGGAAATTCTCCATACATATGAAAAACGCAGTTTACCTATCTGCTCTGTACTTCATCGTATGTTCATATACTGAAATTGTTTTAAAGAATGCATACCATTATCTATTTTTTATTCCAATCGTTGCGGGAGGGGGAAGGAATTAGAGGGAGTGCCCTTTTCTTATGTCTTTCGACCATTACTCAGCCATTTTACCTCTGACCATAGGGGTGTAGGTAATTAAACTAAATTAACTTGAAATTCAACTCTTGACTTTTCCCATAATACATTTTAATAAATTTTAATAACTTTTGATATTTAGGTAATTCTTTCTATGTTTAAAAGGACTATAACGGAGGATATTCTAAAAGAGGGAAAAAGCATAGACTTGATGTTAAAATTTTGCGGCATTAAGAATAACACTACAAATTTGTATATATATTTTTTTAACGAGATCTCCTATTTACGAAGAAAATTGTTGCACCTAAACCCATTGAGATACAACTTGAAAATCTAACAGTTTAACTAACAACATTATTTTGAGATATTCAGCGATTAAGGACATATTTATTATCCTTTTTATTCTGAGGGGCATGTTTATTTTTTTCTCTGAAACTAAACAGTCTACTAAAAAGGCCACAGGCGGATCTATTACAAGTCAAAATTTAAGAAAAACGATATACTTGAAATGAACGAAAAGCGGGAAATAATGCACCCTTCTTATGGCGCAATTTCCGTTTTTTTATTACCAGAGAATAGTGGGATTTTGTATGTAAATATCAAGCTTATTATGAAGTAGGTACAGTTGGCAACAAAATTCATTTTACATTACCTCTTCAAGGAGTTTATCTTGAACTAAAAGTCCAGATTTAATTCTATTTATAAAATTCAATTCTAATTCAAACTAATAATAGTTCACTATTAATGTATGTAAATGTTCAAACAAGTATGAAATAAGGAATGTGGTAATTATTATTTAATTCTTTTAATTTACAAACAGCAGACGAAAGTGTATAACACAATGATTTTTGTTACCGAATATATAATATGTGTGAGAATTCTTTCGAAGTTAGTATTAAGTAGTTAGGTATTCGACAGTAGTTGCCATAAGATACTTCTACATAAGCTTACTTTGCTGGGTTTTCCTTATCGGCTTAACCGTACCCAGAAAGTTTCTATGCGTTCCCTTAATACTTCTGGAATACCTCAGGGTAGCCATCTAGGTTCTCTATTGTTTGTCATTTATATCAATGACTTACACTTGTTACTATCTCATACTAATATTCTCTGTTATGCTGACGACGTAAAGATTTTTCGAATTATGTCGAATGACTATGACTGTGCTCTGATTAACTCTAACTTGAACACCTTCTACTCTTGATGTTCTAAGAACTTTCTTTCTTTGAATATGGACAAGTGTTTTGCTATGTCTTATTGTCGTAAGCGTAGTCTTTTATATTTCAATTACTTCATCAATGGTACTTTATTGTCCAGATTTAACAGCACCAAGGAACTGGGGGTTATGTTTGATTCCAGACTCTCATTTGTAAACCATATTTCAAATATTGTCAATAGGGCTAACACTGCTTTGGACTTTGTTAAGAGGTGGTCTCGGGAGTTTAATGATCGTTTTGTAACCAATACCCTCTATTACGTTTGTGTTATGCCGATCTTGGAGTATGCCAGTCCTATTTGGGCACCATTTTACTTTTTTTTAAATTCACTTTTCATGGCCTCCCTTGGAATGATCCTGTAGTCTTGCGACCTTACAGTGATAGACTCAAGTTGCTCTCCATCGACAACCCTTGAGAGAAAGGGTGACATTTCTAGGATCCTTTTCGTATTTGATTGCTTGTATGGTACAATTAATTCCCCCTGAAATGCTTGGCCTCCTAAATATCTTTGTTCCTTGTCGCTCCTTGAGAAATCATGAGTTTTTTTCTTTGCCGTTTTGTCATACAAATTACAATTTTAAGGAGCCTATTTACGTTTATGTCTCGTTTTGACATGAGCTTGATCTACATATGACTAAAGCTCTAGTAAAACGTCTTTTGAGTGGTCATCTTACTTTATGTAGCTTTTTTTTTCCTGTTCATTTTCATGTTTAGTTTTGTCTTACCTACTCTTAAAATCTAATGTATTTTCCTCACTCATTTCAGTTTTTCTTTTTTATATTTAAACTTTATTTCAATTGGATTAATCTATTTTGAATTTATTTTGTTTTGATTTTGTAGTAATGAGCCATTGATGAAATTTGTAGAAATAAATAAATAAAGTTCAAAACTGTTTCGTAAAACACTTCAACATTTTTTGGGAAAAATTCCTTTAGAGACTGGAAAAGGAAAGGTTCGAAATTTATGATATTAGAATTTTTCACCCCGCCGCGTCCTTCGTTTTTGAGAAATAGAGGACGAACTTGTTGTTTTGTTGGGATGGAAAAAGAGGGCCTAAAATATTTGTCGTATGTCAAATTGAAAATAATAATAATTTTTTCACACGACTGTAATTGTAGTTTACGTCATATACGCTTTTGTTTTCGTCAAAATCACCATAAGGAATTGACAAAGCCATATCATAGTCGAAATATGGTATAACACCTTCGTGGTTGTAAGTAGCCATGTCTCATTAGAATATTGATTGTTATCGTCTGAAGGCCGCAATACAATGAAGCCGACAAATTAAATGTTGACCTAATGGCAATAAAAATTGCGCCGACCGAATTTGTCGAGGTAACCAGAGCTGGGAATAATTCAACGTTTATCGTTGTGTTGTCGTAATATGATTTTGACAGATGAGAGCAATGAGCAAAAAATTTCTTTCGGGGAGTAATTAATTAATTTAGTGAAGGAAATAAAATATTTTTATGCCAAAATAAAACCTTAATATCGTAGTTCATATTTAAAAGAACAAAGAAATGGAAATAAATTGGAAAAAATTGAAAATAAGTGATAGATGACATTTTCTAATCCACATAAACTCAGCGTTAATCTTTGTTTATTACACTTTTACAACCTTTTTTTTTATATCTTTCCCATTTTCTTAATAAATTTCAACAAATAATTTTACCACCTACATATATTCATATGTCAACAAATATAAGAATGTCGGTGTCATTGTGTTAATTCGGCGATAATTACGACGACAGTGTCGTCGTATTGCCTTGTCGGCTTCATTGCAGTTCGGCCATAATGGTGAATAAGCAAATTTCACCTCTTGAAACCGTACTTTAAGCGCCTTTAGCAGGTTGAAGGAAAGTCGAATCGAGAAACTGATCTTAGACCCTCGTTAATCGCAATCATATCATTGAAAATGAAGAATTATATTTTGATGGAGGGTTTTAGTGACAGGGGTTTGCAATCGCCAAGGTAACAAAATTCTCTGTGTGTAGTGTATGTTTTTTTTAACCAAGAAACTTTACTTCGATCTTTGACCCCCGTAGTTCAAAGTTTTTGCTGATCTGGATTCATTGCTTTCACATTTATATGCAGTCATGTGTGCTTACCAAACTTACTTATAATACAGGGTGCGGCAAAAAGGTCTGACGGTTTTCGCCGCCCCGTACTGTTAACCGAGTAGGTGGTGGCGGGTGGTGCGGACAGGCGTGTTCCAGAGCGCACTGGTGGATATTTTTAGGAGGCGAATCGGGTTAGCATCGTGCGTTTATTGTCGAGGCGTTTTTTATAAGTGACGATTCGCTGCCGATCAGTGGCAGTTCCGTATGCGTTTTAATGTGAGTCCCAGCTCGCAACACAATCCTTCTATGGGTGAGTTACTTCAGAGCTACCCTTTCAACGTTAAAACGAAAATCGACAGGCCGTCAGAGGTCAGCCCGGACGCCAGAGAATATCGATCGAATGATCGAATGAGAGAATATGTGGAAGCCAGTCCAGATGTTGAAGAACATCCTGATCTCTGAACTTCAGAGAAATCGATTAGGGCCAAGGAAGCTGTGGTTCCAGCAGGATGGGGCAACTGCCCAAACAGCTAATGTGGTGATGGACTTTTTAAGAAGCAGGTTTCCTGGCCGAATTCTGCGGAAGTTTAAGGGCGACATACATCGGCACCTCCGCCATCTCTCATCATATCCCCTAATCCTTTCCCTATCTCCTTCCTGGCATGCTGTGCTTTACATCATAGGGGTATCCCCCAAGCTTGGCTTAATAATATATATAAAAAAAAAAAACACGTACTGGACGAACTGGAAGTGGCAATAAGCCAAGAAATCGCCAACCGACGTTATCTTCAGATCTTAAAGCGATGAAATCGGTTATTCTGATGTTATTTTCATTAATTTACAAGAACACCCTTCTGTAATAAGCAATAAAACAATTTGTATCACTTTTAATTATTGTGTTGTTTTTATTTTAAAACCGTCAGATCTTTTTGCGGCACTCTGTACATGTAAATCAAATATTTTTGCGGCTAACCATAAGCTTGTAAATTATAAATTTTACATTTTTTCGCATTTCTTAAATTATGTATCTTTTAAAATAAGTATTTGTCGGATTAGAAAACTCGTTAAATATGCACTTCCACAATAAAACAAGTTTGAGTTTCCGCTGAAATAATTTTGAAAAAGTATCTCATTCAAAAATTATAGCAGAATTAAAATCTTAGACGATGACCAAGCCAGCGGGAGAGCGGGCCATAACTTTTATAACAAGAAATGAAAAGTCGTAAAATTGTTTAAGCCGGTAGGACTGAAATATCACGGCTATTTAACAACGGATCTTTACAATTCCTTTTTTCCTATTACACCTATGAATCTTGATATTCTTAAAAAGATTAATTTTTTTCTTTTTTTTTTACTTAGAGTCACGCTACTGAACAACAGCAGACGTTGGATACAGCAAAATATTGAAGTTCTGTCCCGAGGAGTGCATACGCGGATTCACGGATTATATCGTACCTAGACTAGACTTTGAGAAAACATTCCTAGTAGAAAGGAATGGGATGAAAATCGCGTGGTAAAGGAGTCTTATACATTTGTCTTCACAGACGGTTCGAAAATGGATGTGGGAGTGGGAGCCGAGGTTTACTCAGCTTTCCCTATAATACAGGAATCGTTCCGCCAGTCGAACTACTTTAGTGTGTTCTAGGCAGAAGTTCTGGCCATTTGCAAAGCAGCAAGGCTACTGGCAACAACTTATGTTGTACTCAATGATCGAGTTGTCAGTATTTGTTTTGACAGGCGAGAACCGAACTCGAACACCATGAAATCGCGCCTTGTGCAACGGTGTCGCTGTGAGCTCGGGAAACTGGGTGCTAACCACAGGGCTATTCTCTGCTGGGTGCCTGGTTCCAGTGATATAACTGGAAACAAGGCAGCTGATTCTGTCCGCTATGACTAATGGCCTAGCGGAGGAACCCATTGATCAGCCCCTAGAAACAATTAAAAGGATTCTAGCCAGTTGGCAAATCGCAGATGGTGAGAATTGACCACATGCGCTCGGCAGCTACTTCTTCGGCGAATGGGGGGGTGCTAGCAGACAAGGACTTGAAGGATCTGGTAAGGTTCATTAATGCCTGTGGCTGATTTCAGCGTATCCCCTAAATAGGAGGTATCTTTCCAGGTAGGGCTCCACAAATGATCGAAGTGAGGCTGATCACAGTGGTTCGGTCGGGGTGGCCATCGAATATTTTCGTTTTTGTCAGAGATATGCGGAAGGGGTTACGGAATTATTTAACACCAACTTAATCTAAATAAAGCTAATTTCAAGAACTTTATTAAAGAATAGTTATTAGATAGAAAGATTTGACACACACACACATAAATTAACCTTATTACTATAGCAAGAAAATTCTTCTTATCTTTACGCCATCTCCCATTAAAGAATACAAATGGAAACAGTCGATCTAAACTAAACGCTTAGCAATTACTCAAGACTTTAAATGTCCAATTAAACCCAGATTATGCCGGAAAATTGAGAGCTGTATTAACACTTGTAAGCGTAATTAGCTACATAGCAGGGCGATGTGAAACAATGGATTATTGATTCTAACTTCAACTCTCTTCCATTTCTCTATCATTTATTACACAATTACTTTAGAGCTATGCGCTCTTATCTTATGTAGTCTGACTTTAAAAGAGCATCATAAGACAAAATATTCAAATTAAATCCGTTAGTATAGGACCTTTGTGGTATCCGTACATACTTACATGTTTAAATGCTGCCGTAAACTGAAGATAATTGAGCAAAGTTTTAATTGAGCGATTTCAGCCATACATATATAAATTCACCGTTTTTATTGATTATTTTGTTTGTTTTTTGTTTGTGATTTCATGTGCTCTAAAAAGGAAATTTTACCAATTACTTGTGTAATTTCGTTTTCGGTTAATCTCTCATAAAAATATCTAAAACGATCCAGAAAGTTTACTCGATTCACTTAATTTTAGCGAAATTATTTTCTCCAGATTCTCTTCTCTTATTTACAGCAATTCTGCACGAAATAATCTCGGCACTAATTCATTTTTAATGTTTTTGAACAGCTTGGACAGCAACTGCTATAAGATAAGAATTGTGTGTCCTGAAAGTTTTATCAACGATAATTTAATCTATTATCCAACCTACTTATGGCGAGCATGAAACTTCAGATTCGGAAGTGTATCCATAACATTGTGGTCATTTTTATCTGCTTAGACCAACGCGCCCCTCCTCTTGATTCGATCCGGGGGAGTGATTTATATAAATTGCTGAAATAATGAATTTACCACGTGATGTTGGACTGTAAGGTCAAAGGTGATGAAGAACGCCCTTAAAACTTGGGCCAAGTATAGCGGAGTGTTGTCAATAAAAATATAAGTCTGGGGTTGAAACGATATCGTGGGGAGTCAACAAGACTTGGGATTCTTAACCTTTTCATTCAACTTCTGATGAAATTACCGAAAACTTATTTTATCTCACTGAAAGAAATTGATTCTTGAGATCTCATTTGTGGATGTGATTCACATATGCCATAAAGAAAAACCGCTGTAACTGTACACATTCATACATATATATGTGGCATCCTTCGAACGTTCAGATGGTATCGAATTCGTATCGTTTGAATTGTCGAACCTTGATTTTATAGCCCCATTTACGGAAAAATAACAACGGAGACAAGCAATTTTGATAACAAAAAGTTTCTACCAGATGGAATTTACTACGATCCCCGACAAGAAATGATGACGTTGAGCATACATATATCAAGTTATGACTATACTGCAGGGAGAACTTATATAATAATGTAGTGGAGAGTTCTACAAGAACTATTAAATGCGATGGGTTAGGTACCATTGTAGTATGGGTTAGAGTGTTATTGATAAATTAATTGAAGACATTCGTCAAAAAACGAGGCATATGTCATAGAGAATGTCTTGAAGGTTGAAACTAATGAATGGCTTGAATGAATATAAAAGAGTTCAATTAACAAAGAAAAAAAATTCTAAAGGTGAGTCGGATTCAAGATGAAATGAGAAGGTAGTAGGTTTTCTTCTAAGTCTCTATCGCAACGATTTGACCATGTCAGAAGACTTATACAATAGATTTCCTTTTCAAACAGCTAAATTATGTTAACTAAAGCTAGACCAGGATAGATAAGACATGATGAGCTCCAAGATCGGCATAATTCGTTGAAATTAGGTTATCCGCTGGGTTAGTTCTTGCGCGTCACCACCTTTTAATATGAAACGCAGCTGTACCGTGCGTTCATTATAGGTAAAATTTCAACTTGGAAGACACTATAGTATTTCGATAAGAGGTAAGTCTCCCTTTTTCTAAAGACTTCAAAAAAAATTCCAGCTCATGTATATTCATTTATTTTGAGTCCGGCCAGTTCTGATCCAAACGATCACTCAATTCTCTTTTTCGAAGTCCCCTTTATTCGAAATTGTATCAGAAAAGTCCTTTGCAAAATACTGCATTAGAACAGTCCAGCTGGTATTCACTGACAAGTGTAGCTCTCTGAACAGGTTTAGAGTTTACTGCTGTAATCATGGTAAGAAGTCCTCCAACAATCTCCCTCTTGCAGTCTTACAGGTTTTACAGCCATACTTTCGCAATTAACAGCTTAGAGGGCGAGGTAGACTGTGGCCCCCATATAATACTGGGATGGATTGTTTTTCTTTTATTGAAGACAGGGGAACAAAAGATTCCAAGCACGGAGACCAAACCGATCCATTGTGTTACCCTGCTAAACATGCCAAATGACCTCTCACCAAAACCTCCCTGCCCTCTTAATGAAACGCATCAGGTCTAGATTAGGTAATCCTTTCAGCTCATCCACAATTAGGGGAGCAAACCCATTAATTTATATATTATCCGAGGGCTACTCAGAGCTATCTAGGCTGCCTGACCATCCGAGAGGATAACAATATCTTTTCCCTTGATTTTCATATCACATGCTATCTTCGCTGCCATTGCGATGTCGACAAACTTTACCTGAAAGAAAATGGTGTGCCTCCCAAGTGAGTACTGTAATCCAATTTCAGGTTCAGAAAATAAACACCAGTGCCGGCTCCCTCATTAGTAAGAGACCCATGGATTAAAATTTTTAGAGCGGACCGAATAAGCACTATAAACTTCTTTGCCTAACCCATGACTCCCTTTCGGGAAAACCTACAGAGAACTGAAATCCAAAACGAAGTTTCGGTTCAGCCATCCTCCCATTATCCCCATGAGTGGAATATTACACACAACCTTTTTGACCTATACCTGAATTGAAGGGTGCAGATTAAGCAAGACCTCCATGGCAACAGTAGCTATATATTGCGCATGGAGCCTGTAATTCCCACGAAAGCAAATGTCTGCAGGCTCACCCAGAGCCTGGGTGGCAGACTCCACTCGCGTCCTCGACCGCCATACGTAAGAGGCATACCTAAGCATGGGTCTTACTAATGTTGGATGGTAACAATCCGGAAATGAGTACCCAGTTTTACCAAGAAAATGTCTTTCAGAAGCCCCTACAATATGGTTGATAGATCTGAAGTCCTTTTTTGTCTTTTTTAAGAATAAAAAAATATTACCTTGATTTATTTCTAAATAGGAGGTAGTGTGAGTGCAAATAGATCCTATATACTACCACCAACCACGGGTCACTGAGGATCTTGTCTGAATCTATGGCAACTCCGAGCATGGTAGTATCTGAACTGAAACCTTCCGTTTCCCCATATTTCGCAGACAATATTTTCAAAATATTTAACTAGTATTACATTGAAGATATCAGCGAGTTCGTCAAGGATATAATTCTATTGGTCTTTTTTTTATCCAAAAAAATTAATGTGTCTGAAGGTCTTTATTACGAATTTTGAATCAATAATGAATGTCTACAAAATTATCAGAATAATTTTCATTCACAATTTGCTTGTGAAATCATGTACAGGCGATTCAAAGATTGTACTTGTAGGCTATAAATATTTACCATTCTTCATTAAGCTTATAACCACAGAGCACATATTCTGTATTTTAACAAGATTACAATTTATTATTATAGAAGACAAACATGTTTTCTATTCTTTAGGAGATTACCCGTCTTTCAAACCATTTATTTACCCACACCGCAAACATCTCTTAACTAAATAAATAAAAAATAAAAAAAAATCATTCATGTCCTTTATTTGTACAGCACCCTCACGAATTTCATTTTATTTTATTTCATAAAAACCCCTAAAACATTACGTAAATTACCATGGGGATAAAATGTCACAAATTTTCTTTGAACTGAACCCAATTTAGGGTACTACCGCTTAGGGGTCTTCCTAGATGAGTTATGCCCTTACAAAATTGGCTGCAGGATAAATCTAATTTCGTCAAAATCCCATTCGCTTATTGCCAGATACTCAGTAAGCATCTATACAGCTATATATGACGGGATTTTGGCTTTTCATTTACATTAACACGATCGAACCCCCGACAAAGTGGATGTACAAGTGAGAAGAGCAAGGATACCATTTTGTCAATGGAAAATTGCTTCGCCCGCTGTTGGCTTATTATTACTTCGAATGCATAGAAAACCTCCATGATAATAAGCGTCCTTGCTGGGCGTGAATAAAACTTTACGATATTAAATAAAATGAGATTAAGCGACGAGAATTATGGTGTGTATGTGTGTGTGTGTGTGTATGTTGTGCTCTAGGCGGTATTGTTGTATGGGGATTGCATCCTTACCGGTAAGGACACTTTTGTTCGTTCAGATAATTCAGGCAGTCATTAAACGAGAAATGTGTGATTTCATAATTGCGAATATGGAGCCAATTTTCCTCTTTACATAATTTAAACCGACACGGTGGAAACAGCTAATCGATAGCATGCAAGGCCGATTTTAAGCGTGCGAAACGTGTGCAGTTTCGCACATGGTGCCAAATTAGTATCCAAACTCTAATGGTGCTACTGCTGTCTGGAAACAGTGCCGAAGAATTAAAAAGAAATGAAATTGTAAAAAAATTAGCATTATTTTATTTTGGTATAACAAAAGCCAACTGAACTTAATGGGAAGCAGCCATGAAAACTATTCATGGAAATGATCCCAGGTTCAGATTTTTGGAGAGTCTCATTCGAAGCGCTAGTTTTATAAAAACAAAACCCCCAGTCTCCAATAGAATTAGGAGAATCGTAAGATCAGTCTATCAATCGCCCCCTGAAAAGCTCTAAGATGTCGTGTTCGCATGAGATTAGCCCCTGTAGTATTTCCCTTTGTGTCGCAGAAACTAATTTCAACTTGTTTTCTTGCAAGTTCGAATAGATACCTCTTGATGGGAGTGATATTGGCTGCCTTGTAGATTTCGCTGTTGACCTTTAGGTCTTCTATGAAGCCTTTCGCAAACTCAGAGAATCTCCCGAGGCGTTGCAATAAATGAGGCGATAGTGTGTCATAGTGTAAGACAGTATTTTATCACCGCAATGAGTATTTACAGCAGTTTTATTCGGGTTGAGAGTCCATTCTTGGTATTGATTATAAGAAAGCCTTCTTTACAACGGCTTTTGCTCGTCATTGAAACACATATGTATTTGCTTTCAAGATATGTGACTTTGGGTTGCACTTATTTTTATGTTTTATATATATATATATTTTTTTTTATTAGGCTGTCTATTTCTCCTGATTATAGATTTCCTAATACAGATAATTTAGAATTTTTTGACGTTTATTGTGAATCCCTATTTTTTGTGATAGGAATAGAACTTGGAATTTAATCCGAAGTATACAAGTTGAAAAGTATTAGGCCTAGGATAGAGCCTTGGGGAGCACCATACCGCAATTGACTAACCCACAGTTTCACGCTCAACACAAATGATGCTGAGTCGAATCGTTTTTTTGACGTCAAGGATATACAGGCTGCAGTGCATTCATTCACGGCATGAAAATGTGAAATTTCAGTAGGGATGGCAAATGGGGTGTATTGGTATGAAACCAAATTGTGATTCCTAATTTAGGATATGAATGATATTGACCTATTCTTAGGAATAGGGAAATGTGCCATTTTGTCGATTTTTCTGGTAGGTACCAGTATTAATGCAATTATTGAATATAGTGAAAAGTAAATAAAGCGAGGCAATTTTTTTTAAATCCTGTCAGGTGCTGGAGTGGATTCGTGTTTCTGTGGAGGTTCAATTGATTGTAGTTTCCGGTTTAAAGTCATTCGCACTAAAATGACGTTTACACATCCTTTAACTTTCGAGGATATATCTGAGTCAATAAAGCTTGCTTTTAATTGTTTTAGTTGTTCTGACTTCCAAATACAGATTTTGTTGATGCTTCAAAATGCTTTGGGCTGACCTTGATTTTACCAAGAGTTTTCCTATACTACTCGTCGAGGAATAGTTTCATTTCATGCGGGTCAAAATTTTCCGCAGGACTTTCTGGAGGGATTTTGAAGCTGTAGTTCTTTTTGGAAAATATTCAAGTAAAGCGATCAATATGACTCTATTGCGAATCTATTTAAGCAATTGGAAGAATTCTTTTTTTGGCGGGAAGTTTTCCTTTTCCTATCTTGAAACACATTCCGATTAACATCTGTCCAGAAGGTTGGGGTAACTGGCGTGTTAGGTTTGAATCTCAGTTCTATAGCTAGGTAGGCGAAGGGAACAAGGAGATTACCACAATTGCAGTTAATTGAACAAACTAGATAAAACTCTGAGCCGGAGCATAGGAAAGTTAGGGTGGTTGGTGATACTACAATACGGTGGCGGCTCGTAATTTCTGAAGATGTTATTTCAAAGTCTTAGGTTTCTTTTAATTAGAGCGGAAAATTAGAGGAAAACTTTTACTTTCATGCATTTCAAAGTGGTTTGAGCTTAAAACTTGCTCGAACTTAAACTCATCCCGTATTAGGACTGATGTGAGGTGTCAGAGCTAATGGTCACGAATTTTTCGAAATTGTTGTACCGACGATTCAAATCTATCTGCAATAGGAGTGTGAACTTTGGTGTTATAATCAGCGATAAACGAGATGAGAGCTTTTCTTTGGTGTTGCCTTTCTTGAAAACTGCAGTTCAATACGGTTATCTTCAATTTACTTATTTAGCTTATGTCTATTTAATGCAAATTGAAGAAAAGAATTCTAATGCTTCACGTTTGATGAAAGTTTAAGTGTAAACAAATCATATTTTCTTGTTATGGCCCAATATACGGAAGATTCTTCTAACAGCCAAAGGCACATTCTGGTAAATATTCAGCGATGGCTAAACAATTACCTCGCATTCTGCAGCCATCAGTTATTTTGCTGATTAGGCCAACAGCTGGCTAGGATGAGGGCTTAGTGGAGCAATCGGCGATTATGATAACAATTAACCTCGCATTGTAATTGTTATGTAAAGCGATTGTTTATTACTAAATGACTTAGGTACTACAACCGGTAGAAAAAACGACAAGGTTGTGTCATTTGATTACATATTCGCGTTGTGAGTCAAGCTTACTTCCGAATATAGGGGCATAAAAGACCAATAACTGGTCTAGCGACTGCCCGTTAAGTTATCAGTCATAGTTGAGTCAAGTTTCGGTTTCGGTTCCGGTTCCGGTTAGATTGTGTGACTTGTTAAGATAGGTCAGTTTTGTTATCGTAATAAAGAATTAATGTGTTAGAGAAATTGGAGAGATTTTATCATTTCGGTTGTTAATTAATACACACAAAATTTTGATGAAAAGTGCTTTACGTTAGATGGATACGAGGGATAGGCATTCTACTATAATGATCTGAGAAAGGAAGAAAAGTTCTTATCTCACCGTCTTCGAAGGGAAGAAGTCGCAATGAGTTGCAGAGCCATTTTCAACAACGGACCAGTTGACCTCGTTTTATTAGTGACCGACAAATGGCTAATAACTATAAAGCTCTTCTTACAATTACAAAAATTAAAATAATAGAAAAGATGGAAAGTCGGGATTGAATATTTCAACACGCTCAATGGTTCACGGAAGGAAACATAAGGGCCTTGGAATGGCCATCAATATCTCCCTACTACAATATTATAGAGAATTTGTGCAGATGGATTAAGCTTACTTCCCACGGCGCGTGGTTTCACGAGCCAAGCCACTTAGTACAGACGAGCTCGAGCCACCTCGCGCATGCTCGCGCTGCGCCTCTGAAGTTACCGACTTGAAATGGATCGGACGCGCCAGCACAGGAGAGCTTGCGCCACCACGAGCAAGACCCTTCCCACGGGGCGCGTTGGATCGTGCTCGCGCGGCGGTGCTCGTGAAACCACGCGCGCTTGGAAGCTAACTTTAAACTAAGACAGTCTATGAGTCTAGCCGTTAACATACATCATACACACACACGATTTATATAAGTCTTTACCAAACAGAGTATTTCAACTCATAAATAACAAATAAAAAAGCTAGAATTGGTCTAAACGCAATTCTCACGATACCCTAGATGAATTCCCGGATGTAATTTCGCATGTTCATTCCTTATGGAAGTTTGAATTTATTTAATAGATTTTTCGCATATATTTCGAGAACCGTTGGTTGGACAATAAAAATAATAATATCCAAATTCATATCATTTTATATTCTGAAGAGCTTCTTAGTACAATAAAAACGTCCAGGACTTATCGCTTCATAGTATACTTTAAAAACCTAAATTTTTGTATGGCAATACCATGAAGGAGCTGGCTAATTTAGATCAGTTTTTAAATAATATTTACTGTCCTTATGAAAATGGCGTGTACAAAATTTCAACTCTCAATGTTAACTTGTTCTCAGGCAATGTCCAAATATATGATATGATGATGATGATATATCACTATTTTGTATGGCAACCTCACGAACGAGTAGTCCCATTTTCGCACTTATGAGGTCAATCAAGTGTCGAACCGTTTTTTGCCAACTTTTCAGATGAAAAGCCGGACAATATATTTCGCACTTAATTCAGTGAATAATAGCATTATTTTATTAGGAATTTCCAGTGATTCTAAACAATTGTTATAAATTTTCCAGAAGTAATTTTACCCAAGGAATTATGAGAAATTGGCGGTGAGGTCAATCATGTATCGCGCAGTGTATGTGCAGATAGATGGACCTACAAAATCTGCTTCCATCTGTTATAATTATAACAAATATTTTCACACCTTTAACTATGTCCAATTTCACTCAAGGAGTGTCTCAGTGTTGCAGCTGTTTCCCACTTTCGTAAAAAATTTCTCCTAAAGCAGTTAACGGTAAAAATAAAAAAATTATAACAAATTGAGATTCAATTGATTTCTACAGTTACACATATGTATACATATATACAAAAGTAACTCAAAAGAAAAAAATGCATTCTTGCAAAAAATAATAAACTTCCTTTCATAAAAAAAAAAATTAAAAACAATTTAAAATTTAATTATTTTCTGTCAATCGACCTTCCAGAACAGAACTGCTAAAAACTGTGGGTGAACTTGTGTGTCTAGCATATTTCATGAAATTTTTTTATCTAAATTTTCATCGAACAAAGATTTCAACTCCACCGAAGTGGTAAATTTAATCTAAAAAATTGATAATCGGCCCAACCATCCCTTCCGTTACATCAAAGAGTTTTCAATCTGCAAAATTGATTCAATTTTTATGCAGCACTTGTTTCGCGTCCGGGGAAATATACCCAGTCTGTGATCCCTCCCCTTCTGAGTTTTCACCCTTCAACTAATTGCAAAAAGTATGGTTTATCCCTCTATACAGCAAGTCGCATATATAATATATATATGTATATATATATATAAAAAACACCCTAAGAGGATTCGATACAGTTCAGTGATTTTGACTGAAAAAAGTAATTTATATCATTATGCGGTGCGCCCATGGAAAATAACTCATAAATGTTGGACTCATCCTAAGCACAGGAAGGGGGAGTTGGACCGAAACAAATCAATTGGTCTATGCTTCTGTGAATCTATTCTGTACAAGTAACACTGTTTCATTTCAGTGACGTTCTTCTCCCTATTCTTTTGCCCTTGTCAGATTCGTTTCCGTTCAGATGGAATCCCTTTTGCACATATGATCGAACCGCATCCTGGGACCAATCAGGAAATTAAAATAGGCCTTCTAGATGAGCTAGCTAAATCCATATAACCAAATACAACACAATGGATAAGGTTCGATGGCCAACGTATCTTAATGTGTTTTCAGGCTAAATTGCTTTCATTGTAGATAGAAAATGCCATACGAGAATATATTATGTGCATATTTCCAGCATAATGGATTAATATTCAGTTCAAAACTTGGTCTTTCAGACAGCCATTTAGATATTACCGAGAATGAAGAGGGAAAGTGCTTTCAGGGCAATTCCAAAATCTTATGCTGCAGGATGCGATAACTTTTTGCTTTCGATTAAGTAATTTTATTTCATCTTGTTAAATATATGTGCAATGTTCTTTGATGCATTTAGTTGATCTAGTAGGATACCCATAAATTCTAGGGAACATCTTGTTCTCTCGGTTGATTCTATTGTCATGTTTCGATAACAATCTTGGGACGCTGTAAGTGTTTACATTTCCACTATTTCAGCTTAAAAATTGGTAGAAGATTATATACGCAATGGGAATGATTTTAGTGTCAATTTTCCAATTTTTAATATTTCCCGTAGGAAAATTCGATATCGGAAAGCAATACATTAAAGGCATGTTCATTCAATGTTGACTATCACAACTGCTGTAAAGTTGCCCTGCAATGCATTAAGTAAGCGTAAGGCAGGCCGCAAAAACAAGTGGTATTTATAATATGGCATAGCAATGGCATATCCACTGCAAATTTTATCTAATAATTTATCCGCACACAAATATATCAATGTTGTGAAATTAGTCTGTTCAGTTTTTAAAAGGACTTCGTCTGATTCAGATGAAGATATGATTATCGCTGCGGCCGCCTTAAAAAGCATCAAAAGGAACCTCAACAAGGATACATCCCTATAATTAAAAAAACAATCGTTTTAGTTCTTTTAACATATGACAGGCATTTAGAGCTAGAAAAGTTGTATATGTGCTTTTGGAATGCTTGTTTCTAAGCAGTAGCGTATGCCCCCCCCCCCCCCCCTGTGTAACATACTTGCGCAGGAAAATTTAATTTTTTGTGTCAATTGTAGGGAAATATTTTCTGAACTGTATGTATGGATGTATGATGTTTTCCAAAATTTTATACGGGGAAACAAAATTATTCCCTTCTCCTTTTTTAAATTTTTTATCAAGTCAGAAATTCCCACAATATGGGAGAATTCCCTCATTCTCCCACCAGTGCCTTCAATCCACTCACTCCCAGCCAGAGTTGAGCAAAAAAATAGAAAGGCTTTGTGAGTACTACGAGCAGTGTTGCCAAGATCTGGATTGGCAAAGTTATTTGTGTAGATTTACTTCGTGCTCTACATTCATCATTAAACCTCTTAGAAAACCATTGGTAGCCAAATCTAAAGGGGAAAAAGCTTCCCACATAAGTACCCGGAAATATCCAATTACTTAGAATAAGAGCCTGAGTCCACTGATCACCAGTGTTCAGAACTTGAGGGAATTACAAAACTTTTCAAGGTGAAAAATTTGATCTTATACATATACATATTTTAATTTTCGTTGATTGCTTACTTATCTAATATTCTAAAGTTAAAGTAATACGGTAATACTCTTCTCTCATCTACGAACTGTGATGCATGCTAGGAGCGTGTACGCCTAGCCTGAGGAAGTCCGCCAAATATTTCCCAGAATATAATTTACAGTGTTTCAGTTTAGTTTCAGACGTTTAAATGCAAAGAATAAATAGAAAAATTTTCGACTACTCTCTAGCGAGCGTATTTGCAGCCTCTCAAAGCCTATGATGGTATGGACACCTTTAGATGGAGTTAATTTAATTTTTATTAATAAACCGAATTTTAATTGAGTTATCTGCTTATTAACCCTTATGTCAATACCCGGGGTACCCGGGTACCCATATCTAAGAACATAATACGCCTACAGAATTGCATAGTAATAAATACTAAAATAATCTTTATTGTAAGAAAATAATATTCTATATACAAATAAATGTAGACATTTGACTTTTAATAACGTTTATTATAAATTATATATACATATAATATCCTCATATGGAGATTATTGTTGAAAACATGAGTTACATTTTGTTATGGCTTTCGAATGTTCATCACAAACAGGTTTATTACAAAGTACACATGCTTTTCGCGTCATCCTTCGTTTTTTGTTGACACCTTGTAACAGATATAACATGATCCGACGACAACTCTTCGGCCGGTGGAATCTGTCTGTTGAGTAGACTCGGCTGATGTTGTAGCTCTGCTTGCGGGATTTATTGGCTTTCCATAGATGCTTTCGATCGCAATCTTAGTGGTGAAGTTTCTCATGACCTGAATATTTCGAGATCGATCTTCAATCGTTGGCATACACAATTCTTCACTCAAGTGTCGTAGAAATAATCGGCGCTCGTTTGACTTTTTTTTAACATTTTATTATTGTCATAATAAATTATATAACTCGCAAGTCCGGCGACATCCAAAATATTATAAAAAAAAAGCAAGAGGCCACCGGTTAGTCCGCCTGTGGGTTGTGTAACGTACTAGCATCTGATCCATTGTATCGACCCCAATATTCGTTTTATTATAATACCGAACCATCTCTGGCTTTCTCTTTCTGTCCTCGCAAATTGTTGTATCGGAGTGCATCGTAGATAGTAACAAAACAGCTTTATTTTTTTTTTGGAACATAAGAGCACATAGTCACATTCTCATGAAACCCAAATAGAGTAGAAAATTCTTCGCGCTCTTTAGATGCTTGTATTTCCGCTGGAATATACTGTTTATTTTTTTTTCAATGTTCCTAGAATTGTCAGGTTCCACGACAATAAATGCTTTGCTAAAGCTAGAGTAGTAAAAAAATTGCCCATCGTAGTATTTCTTCCGGATCCTTTATATTGTCTGACTAAGTCTTTTACTACTCTTTCACCCTGATTTATTTCGCGACCGGACCTAGATTTTCCAGTGTACATTTGACCGTGCAATGGATACGAATTTGCTGCGTCGCATATCCACCATACTTTTATTCCATACTTTGCTGGTTTTGATGGTATATATTGGGTGAAACTCGTTCGCCCTTTGTATGGATAAAGTTGCTCATCGACTGTCAAACACTCCGATGGTTTGTAAAGTGATGATAAGTTGGCATTGAACATTGTCCATACGTCGCGGATAGGCGCAGCTTTATCTTCTTTGATGCGATCTACACGCGCTTTTGCATCGTCAAACCGAATAAATCGTATCAAACTCCAAAATCGATTGATGCCCATCGCAGTACGATATAATGGATAAGAAGATGACCTCCACATATCTGATGAATGGTCCTTGTTCGAATTATTAACACCTGACATTATGAGAATTCCCAAGAACGCGTAGAATTCTTGAAGTGTTAAATTTTTCCATGTCAGTTGCTTTTTTGCAGGATTTTTCTCGTTGTATGTTTTATAGACAGTATTCGCCATCTTGTTGGTATGACGAATAATTATATCGACCATTTCTGCAGTGAGGACTCTTTTAAATGTTTCGCTGATCGACAAAGTCTCTGTACTTCTATGGGGTCCAGACCTTTGTCGAAGTATATTTTGAGTAGATGTTTGATGATGAATTGGTGGTGTTTTAGACCAAACGGTTTTATCTTTGGCTGTAAAGGTTGTCATCGACAGCGATGGTTCATTACTAGCTTCAGCGATTTCAGTCGGTCCATCATTCATCATCCTCATCTGACTCAGCTTCAGTCTCACGATCTTCCACTAAACATATAAATTATTATTATATTTTCAACTTTTTTTGAATATAGAATTATAATAATGTGAAGAAATAATGCTATATACCAAATTCTTCACGGTCAGATACTTCTGAATATTCGCTTCTGGGTATGTAATCCTCATCGTCACTATCTGAGACATAATCTTCGGCAGCACAATCTTCCTCCAATAGTTCTCTCAAATATCTTTCCCTCTCTTCAGTCGTCAATCTGTTCAGTTATTTATTTTATAATTAATAAAAAAGTGATAACAATTACATGAAATATTAAAGGCATTGCATAACTGCCAACATTTATGTGAACATATTAACATACCTTGAAAATTCAGTTGCTGATAAATTTTCAATTATTTTTAACTTTTTTTCGCTATCACAAGGAAATCACATCTATTTTTCACTCAAGATTCAAATTCCAACTGTACTGCTTCTACCTTTCAACACCTTATTTATTCTGAGCTAGGCAATAAAATGCTGTCCCTTGCTAATTTTCCTTACCCTATTGTTTCTGCTCTAGCTACACTGCAGCTAAACCTGGAGTCGGCATATCTATCTCCTAGTTACTCTGGAATCTCTCCTACATCTGCCCTTAATGCAGTTTCTCGAGAATTGCGGCTACTTTGAACTGTCGACTTATCTATCTTTTCTAATTACTCTATCCTAAATGATATTTTACATTTACCTATACTTGGCTGTAGCTACCTACACTGTCTGTTTATCGCCGAGTCGTCAAGAAGGCTTCTTAACCTTGGAAATTTTGAAGGGGTCCATAATAATCGTGCCAGATGGGATTTGTTTGCCAGATGTTTCTACATATTTTATACTCACGAAGTCACGACAACGGCACGACACGGCAACGATATCGCCGTCCTGTGTGCAAACAGCTTATGGGTACCGGGGTACCCCGGCCATTGAACAACGTTATAACGGCTGGGTATTGACATAAGGGTTAATCCAGCGTTGTTATTTTATGTGGTAACAAGTTTCATCACTTCATATGAAAATATTAATTTTGTAGGCTTTCGTGGGCCCCTAGAAACTATGGGCCTTGCGCGTGGCGGGGCCCTCTGGGGCGTTGATTACGCCAGTTGTTAGAAGTGCCAGTAGCATGCCATCCTAATCAAGTTGATATTATCGTGAAATCGACGTATATATATATTTACTTCATAATTTCATAACATATTCGGTCAAAACATGGAATAATTTTACCTGGAGTACAACTAACTAGTGAACATGATTTGAATAAAACAATCGAATTAAAAACTGATAGTCCTCTAACATGTCGTCAAATAACGTAGAAAGGAAAATAGATCATTCAATCATTATCTAATGTTGTAATTCAATCATTGATCTTTCTGCAATTATACGTGTTACTAAAAAACTTTGAATAAACATATGTTTACTTGTTTCATTAAGCATTTCCGCTATTTCCTCCCACGATTTTATTTTTTGTTGAATTTTAATTATGATATTCAATTCACGAGTGAAAGTTTTCTACGATTTGCAAAAATTTAATGTGATTTTCTCTTACATTTAAAATAAACAGACTAGAAACTGACATGCGCAACAAAACCTATACACCAAGTGAGCTCCACAATACATGCAACATGAGAATCATGTGGCTAATCTAGCATGTCGTTTGTCATGCCAGATTTGTGTGCGGCGCACCATTAAAAATCACTCAACTAGCTTTTACTAGATATGCCATTGTCATGTAATGCGACAAATGCCACTTATGTGTTTGGCCTGCCTAAGACCAATCTTCGCGGAACTAACTTGACGGAATATTGTTGTAAATCAATCGTTAGGATTACCATAAAATTCATAAAGATGATATCCCTATTACACGTGCTTCATCCTCTTGAAACTCTCCCACCAAATTATTATGTAAAAAATTTATTAAGATACTGCCGAACTTATTAAATTTCACACCAAAATATTCCGCAAAGAACTCATTAGAGATAATCAAGAAAACAAGAAAATGTACACTTTTCACGTAGTATTAAATTAATGTCGTACGATGTGCTTAGTTTTTTCCAACTGTGCTAATCAATAAGTTATTTAGTTTATTAAAATCACAAATTATTAGTAAAGTAGATGGACATGCATATATCTGCGCAACTAGTTTCTAGTTTTCTTACACACCAAGGTATCTTTCAAAATTATTTTAGATTTGATGATAACGTATTTATTACGAATGACGAACCGATGGACTCGGGATTTGTAATAAAAAAAATGCGAAAATTGCTCCAGAATTTACATTGGTGGTAAAACAAAAAATCCTAAAAACTAGAATAAATGAACACATTCAAACAGCTCACTTTACTAATCCTGATCCCACTTCAGGATTAACCAAACATCTAAAAAACACAGATCACAAGATAAAGGAAAATTATGTGGAATTGTTTAGAGATATAAAAGAAAAATGAAAATTACTTGGCGTGTAGAAATATTTGAAATAAGAAAAGCAAAGGTAGATAGCGATTTTTGTTAAATGGCCAATATATTTCAAACATAGACGTCCGTTACTTTGTCGATATCTATGTAGGGTGTATGTAGAGTGTAGATCTCAATTTAATATTGCTAAGAATCAATCAGTCGTCAGAAGATATCTTAAACCAGACGAAAAATGCCTGCTTATTTGACTTTTGTTAACAGAAATCAATTTAATAAATTTTCTTTTATTACATCTTAAATAAAAATAATTTTTTTATTATTCACTAAAAATGATACTTTGTACCGAGGAAATAGTTATGATTGATAAGATAATAAATTGAGGTCACATGTTTTTTATTTATTACAAAATCTCGAGAGAGCTGAAAATTACAAATAAATTTTAAGCGAAATATACTTCATTTTGCTTTTACATATTCCTTTAGAAAGCATGCGATCTCAGGTTATATGCTACACCCAAGGATGCTCTATTTTTTTTCTATTCATTTTTGTTTCTATTATTTGTCGTTTTCTTTCCAAACTATCAACGTGACAAAACCTTGACAAACGTTTGACAAATGTTTGACCATTTATTATACCCTAGATGAAAAATGCATAAAACAAATTATTTTGATTTTTGCATGTCCGTCTGGCGATAACGATAACTCGAGAACGCATGTACTTAATTAGAAAGATTAAATTTTGCACACGGGCTTTAAAAAATGAAAGTAAATTTTAGTTCGACAGTGGGACCAATCGGGCTTGTTCAAAAAGGCGGTTTTTGAAATCTCCGGTACAACAGAAAAAGCAAGGAATTTTTTATTTGTTGTTCCATTAGCTTATTGAATTTTGGGCGACAATTTCATTTTCTTGTAATTTTTTTCATTTCTTCCCATTTTTATATTTTCATTTGTTTTTTTCATGTTACTTAATTTCGATATTTGGAACCTGTTGATGAGTCAAGACCACGACTTGAAGATTAACACCCGAAATCAAATGGGTTGTGTGATGGAAATAAAAATAAAAATATCTTCATTTTTGCTGCTGTACTGGAAAATCCAAAAATAGTCTTCTTGAACAAGTACAAAGTATAAAATGTAAATGAGCGTCCTAAAATTTGTTTTTCTCTTGAAATAAGTAGGAATATTTTAAAAAGAAGATATTCTCATGTGTCTATAATATAATTCCTTTTGGATTTAAGTAACCCACCTTTTATTTGAAATGGAATTATCTTTTTGGCAAAACTAGAGCGCATTACAAAGAAATTCTATTTAATTTCTAGTTCATTCGTTCATTAAAAATAAATCATAAATTTCAGTTTTTAAATGCTTTATTTAAAAACAGTCCTATATAAGCAAAAAAAATGCACTTTTCAAATAAAAAGCAACTCAATTTATTTGATTTTTCGATAAATTGGCATTACAATGGGAATCTGATTTGTTGATACGCACAGACGTTAAGGTAAACTCTCAATGATTACGATGCGTGTATTGCGCACATATAATTTTATATCTAAATAAGTCAAACAGAAAATGCACACATAATGGTCATACATATGCACAAAATCATAATGTCTTACCATTATTATTTGCTTACGCTCTGTATACTGTGAGTATAAATTTAATGAGCCACACAGCCGTGCAATTACAATCAAAAAGTGTACATTCCTTTTCTTTTAGGTTTGCGGCTACAACTGCATAATATGGGCAGAATTTTACAACTTTTTTTGCAATTTTAGAACTTTCTTCATACACGTATTAAAGAAAATAAATGTTTGAGCTATCTGTAGCTCTAAAGCAAACATTTTACAATCATTTGTCAAACATTTGTCAAACGTTTGTCAAACTTTTGTCAAACCTTTGTCAAACATTTTTCAAACATTTGCAGAAAGTTTGAGGTGTGTGGACGCAAATTTTATATTAATGAATGTGTAAAAAATTTCCACTTTAATCCAAATGAAATGGAAAACATTAGATGTTTTCTTAAGTTTGTACAAATTTCAGCCAGTTTTCAACAGCTGTGGATAGTGAAAATTCATTTTGGAATTTTTTTTAATAAGAAGGTGTTAATCATGAATGAGAAATCGGACCAGATAAATATACTAAAATTAATTAGATTCATACGATATTTTGAAAATCAAAAAGATCGTCAATTCATCATTCAATAAATCAACACCACTGCGCTATAATCTTCTGTCTAAAAATTGTCTGTTCACAATCTCCTTTTCCAAAAATTATGCTCAAACGTTGAGGCAAGTACGACGAAAGATGTTGCAATTCACGTTACTCTACTCGGAGATTGCATGATTAGAACTAAACATTTGTTTCACAAACATTTGATATACATTTCTCAACTGCTTATAAATTATTTGTCAAATGTTTTTTTTTCAATGTTTGTTATGGATGGTCTTTACATAAGAAGAATCTCCTCTTCTCGGAATTAGATACACTAAGAGGAATTAGGTCTAAGGCTTATTGTAAATTACAAAATGTAGTGAGTTCAGATATGAGATACTATATGCAAGATTGATAATAATAACAGCAAGAGAATATACTTGCTGGTCTAAAATCCAGTCAATAATGCCTCTCAGCACAAGGCAGGAGAGGGAATGAAATATAAATGCCTAGTGGTCCTAACTCCAGCTAAGAATGCCTCTCAACGCAAAGCCACAACAACAATGGAAATGATTGGCGGTCCAAAGCCCAGCCAAAAATGCTTGTCAACACAAGACAGGAAAATATAAGGAATATATAGGATCTTGATCTTGACACTTCAACGTCTCGATCGTGAAAAAGGACTGTACGCAATCTGTTCGCCTTTTCATAGTGCTCTGATGTATCGCCACTACAAGCCAAATCCGAATTCCGTCCGAAATTGTAGAGATGGTTTTTTTTCGCTATTTTGGTGTTGGTGATGTTTTGATCATTACTGGTGAAACTGTCTGTGATGAAGCTGGTGATTTTGATAAATAACAACAGAAGCCATTTCAGATAGATGAATTAGTTAAAAATTAGACTGCAATTTAAGAAATATCTGTTAATTTTTTCCTTTATTTTGAGTTTGAGTGAGCAATTTTGTTGGAAAGGAAAGCGGATTATGGAACCTTGGGTTTGCTTGCATTGAGTTTGCTTGTAACTAAGTTAATTATTGGTTTAGATTCAGAATTCCATGGAATTTAGTTCAAATAAGTTTTCCTATACATATATTGGGTTTTTCTTAATTCCCTCTATATTATATGTCGCTCAGACAGTAACCTTTCTTTTGGACACATCAAAATAGTAATCATATGGTGGTGTAAAAAGAAAACAGATACCCACGCAATTCGTTTCTGGAAAATTTTTAATATTTTTTTCAAGTACTTTGTTGCTAAAGCAGGATTCAGTAGATGTAAAAATATGATCGGCTATCCACATGTAATTCGGACAAGCCCTGGATAAAAGTATTACTTTAAGCGAGTTTGAGATACTCTGTAACTTCATTCTTAAATGAACAATCAAAAAAATTTTGCAAACAAGCAAAAACAAATTTTATAAATTCTATCAAAACGATAAGAGTTAAACTGTCTATAAAATACTTACAAAAACCATTGCCTAAACTACAATAAAATCATTTCCATTAAATTTTTTTTTTTAACCTAGAAAATGAGAAAATATTATGAAAATGTGAATAAAAATGTTTGTTAAGGTATTAAGATTCCAATAAAGGGTGGTGGGAAGAATACCAACTTTTTGATATCATCCTATCACATCGCAGTTAAGATGCCATTCTTTTACTTTTGTGGCAGATGTTATATATATATATCTAAAATATGCGCATCCGTCAACTAAATGAACTTTTAAATTAAAATTTCCTCTTGTGCGCTCAATTTTAAGCTTGAAAAGAGTTCATTTAGATTTAATACACTTAAATAAACTCCTTTATCATGGAATTTCTTTTTTTTCCACGAATAAAGAGAAAAGTTTTTCCTTCCCACAAATTCTACATTAATTATCCTTCAGGAAGGAAGGTTCGTGATACGAACTGCGAAATATAGGCAGAAGATTAATAATAAAAAAAAAGTCATTAAAGTTCTGAGCAAATTACAAAAAGCCATCAATCCCTCTTACAAAGGGACGATTTTACTCATTTAAACCAAACAAATTTTATACATAGAGGATTGGCTACAGAAGTATTGCGGTTTCATGTCGAGTTTTTACATAAAATCTTTTCCCTTTTTTTTATTTTCTAAACAAAAGCCGATGGTGTTAATGTTTTTTTTTATGACGGTTTTATACACGTATATACACGAGGGTTTAATTGCACGTAATAATTTCGCCGGTTTATGATTCTATAAATAACAAATCAAATAAGAAGAACATCTAAGTATAACAGGTAAAAGCTCAATTTAATCTCTTCCAAGCCTTATCTCTTAAATTTTTAAGACTAAGCAGTGATTAACAAGTCAAAATAATTCTTTTTGAACATAATATAAGCAAAACAGAGACACAGTGTATCACAGGCTGATAATAATTAGATAATTTTGTTAAAATCAAATTTCTGAAATATATGGCTCCTGGTAGTAGTAATAGATGTTGGAGTTACTGGGTTATAAAACAGAGCCGTATGAAGTTCCTAGTGATAACAGGAGCCAGAAAACTAAAGCAACGTTTCGAGGAAAATAAAAGATGTAGATATTTTCACGATGCATTCTAACTAATAAAGAAATAATGATGTCAATAGAAGATATAACTTTGTGAGAAGCACCTGAGAAATATGGCAACATGCCGTAAACATCAGAAAAGTGCACCGAGTTAATAATAGGCAAATTGAAGTTCCAAAAGAGAAGAAATTCATAAGCAAAAGTAACTAGGAAAACTTCAGTCAGCCTATCGATATATGAACCCAATGAATCAAATATATAAGATGATGAGCATGGAAGGATAAAAACTGTATCAATATACATGTTTTTGTGTGCAAACCTGAAAATAACACAAAACTCTAGGTCATCGAACTAAATAGATGACTAAAATGCGTGAAAGATCACAACGAATAGTCAGTAGCACAAAGCATACCATCTCTAGCAAAGGCATGCAGAGCAAAACGATGTTGGTAACGGCGAAAAAAATGGTGCTCAAGATCATGACCCTAAAGCTCTGCATCCGTAAAGCCTGAGAAGAGCTCTGATTGCTTTGCTCTATTCTCCTGAGGAATGGGAGTTCTTTTGTTTTTCCGTCAGAGGTATCAATAAACTTTTTTGCCTGATGAAGTCCTCGAAGCCTTTCCAAATGAATGCATTCTTGTTTATTGTGCCAGATTTTAGGGCGGCTTTGAGATAACATATAGAAGTGCCACAAAATACTCTGTTCCTATACAGGACATTTCCGAAAGGATATTTATGGTTGAGCAATTTATGTACAATCCATTTATGGCTCTTTTAATACAGATATTGGCGCATTCTTCTTTGGCTAATACCTCAGCTTGGAATACCGTAGGGGTAGAACACAGATGCTTCGAGATATGTCATCTAAGGCCATTATACATCCAATCTGAGTCGACAGTCTATTTACCACACTATAATGTGCATATACTTTTGATAGAATTAAGTACTTATTCATACTCTACTCTTACATATATATTTTGTCAGTAAAGGTTAAATAGTCATCTCTGAACGTTTATGGTTTCAATACGTACCCTGCTATGCTTTTTTACATGTACACGGTCTCAGCACTGATTTTTAATTCTATCTCAGTATAAATTGCACACACCACTTATCTTTACTGGAAAGACGGCCTCAGTAGAATGCCATTATTGTCGGTTACCAAAGACCACGTCGAATAGTCTTACAAAATCTACCTTGGATGTGATTACAGCAAATATTGTCGTAACTTGCTTGAAGCAGTATCTGTTTTAACATACTTAAATAACCAACCAAGATCATCTAGCTTGAACTCTTTCTACTTTTGAAGCCTGATAAGCACTGTGAATCTCTTCCTTATAACACCTACAAATGCAGAGGTGGAAGGTTTAAATAATCAAGCCACTTATCTTTCTGCAAAAGATGCTCGGTCTTTCTATTTATTGGTTTTTGGCCACCATGCCAGGACATCATAAGTGACCGTAGATTTACCAACCATGATGTATAGTCAAGACTATCATGCTTGGCTTCAGACCCCATGTTCGGCCAATGAAACGATGACGTATTGTATAGAGATATCCTACAGTTCTTTGCGACAGATGCAAATTCCAAGTAAGTTTCTTCTTGAGAGTGACCACCTTCAGAAATTTGATCTTGTCAAAAAATATCAATTCTGTATTATCAAAAAGTGGAACCGTTAGTGATTTCATTCTTCTCGTAAACGGAACGATAACCGTTTTGTTGGAGTTTTTTGCTAAGGTCTTTATTCAAACACCACATCCGGACTTTGGAAAGGGCTTTTCGCAAGAAGTCGGATATAACCTTATCATGTTTGCCCTATATAGTGACCACTTCTAGGTCATCCGCATAGCTTTGAACATTAAATCCCGAATTGGTCATTTCATAAGAGCGGAGCCTTCAGCGCGTCGATCGTGACTGATCAGTTGCCTAGAGCTGTAGTTAGCATACTGCGTTTAAGCATGGTTTCCATCCAATTAACCGTGAACGACTCAACTCCCTTATCCGCAGTTACTAATTTAATAGCGTCGAAGGAGGTCTTATCGAAGACTCCTTTTATATCTATAAATGCACATAAGAATACCCCTTTTGCTTCATCAGGCTTTTCAAGAACTTTGACTAAAGTGGATACAATTTTTTAATATGATGAAAATTGTGCTTTTTAGATAGTGAATGAATGTATGAATGTTTATAGTAGTAGACGTAGTAACAATAAATGAAGTGCTATTGATTATTCACGGTGTTGTACGGTATAACTGAAGCATTGATTGTATTAATTGTCCTGTACTCGATCGCGCACGGCATAAACTGAAATATTTGACAAAAGCATTGACTTATGCCGCTATGCTTGAATGATCCTGGTCTGTCATGAATCTCGCAGGACCTGATTTCAAATATTAGAGATAGCGTTGGCTCATGTCGCTATTGATAAAAGAACCTAATCCGTGCTCGTTTCAATAAAACAGATCTGAATAATTAGCGTTGAAGTATGAAGTATGCCGTTATTATGAGTGAGTCTTGGATCAATCGTTCAATCAAGCATAGGCAAACCCACTGAGTATCGTCATACTCAAACCCTATTTTTGTTTTAAGGGAGGGGCACGAGAGATCCCATGCACGGAGGCCAGAGCAGCCCGTTGTGCTAACCTCCTAGAAACCCCATCACCAAAACTTGCCAGTCCTCTTATTGGAGCGCATCAGATCTTTTTGAGGAAGATTTTTCAGTGCATTTTCAGATAGGGAAGGCAGACCCTTAAGTATCAAGCCTGCTCCGAATGAAGGCCCAACAAGCACACAGAAAGTGTTCGGTTTTCTCGAGCTCTCCTTCCAGACAGGCGAGGACACTCAGGGCTGTCAACAACTCCCATCCTTATTAGATGAGCGTAAAGCGAGCTGTGCGCGATGTTGATGCCAACCACAGTTCTACATTGGATCCTTCTGAGCCCCATGAGAAAATCAGAGATATTTCTATTGGCGCCCCATCAAGAAACAGTTTTGTGTACCTGCAAGTGCTCAGGTTTTCCCATCTCTGGTGATGCTTCTTATGAACATCCGCTTGGATAAAAGACCCGATACTCGAGGTGGCAACGCCTACGGCGGGTTCCGGTCCTGAAGAACGGAGAACCAGAGCCAGCCATAGCATTAAAGGTCAGTCCGTTCATTCCCCATGATGCCCATGTGACCAGGAACCCACTGAAGTGACACCTTGTTGTGAATACACAACTTATCTACAGACAACCTGCAATCCCCCAGTAACTTAGATGTTATCCGAGGGCCACTCAAAGCCATCAAATCTGCGTTACTATCCGAAAAGATAGCAATGTTTTTACCTCTGATTTGCACATCAAGGGCTATCTTCACTGCAATTGCGATGGTGAAGACTTCAGTCTGGAAGAAGCGGTGTGTCTTCAAAGTGAGTACTCAATCCCAATGTTAGGTTCAGGAAATTAAACACCTGCTCCGTTTCCCTCATTAGTGAGAGAGCTGTCGGTAAAAAATTTTAGAGCGGACCGCGGAAGGCTCAATAAGGCACTTCCCTTAGTCCACGATTCCCTTACAGGAAAGCTCACAAAGAAGCGACGCCCAAAACAAAGTCCTGTTGCCATCGCATCACATGGCATGCTGGCACTCAAACCCCTATACTTCATATTCTCTTGCAAGTCAGACATCCCCCTCAAGTAATAAATTGAGTTTTACTGCAATTTTACATTGGGTTTTATTAACTGTTCAACTGAAAGCGAAATTAGATTGACGTGGGTAGAAAAAGATTTTGCTAACATATTTATTATGAGAGCAACAATTTTACATTTTTCCTTAGAAAAGACCTCAAGCCCGAAGTTATCTGCATTCGTAGATATAGTGCCACAAATGTGGTCAAATATTCGAATATACCACATGTTGACTTACAAAAGAGCTTGAGGATGATGGTTAATTATTTGAATGGTTAGGATAACTCCGTCGATAACATAGCTTCACAAAGAATACATTCTCAGAGAAAGAAGGACTCGAGGGATTAATTTAGTGCAAAAAAAACTTTTAATGTACTTAAGAAACGCAATGTGACGTAGGGAGCTTAACTTCTAAACGGTCTAGTATTTCTGAACCGAAACAGTCTTCTCTTATACTACTTCGGGCTCAGAATTACTAGACCGTTTAGATGTTAAGCTCCATACGTCACATGGCATTCTTAAGTACATTAAATGTCTTTTTGCACTAAATTAAATAAAGTCAACTATTTTATATGCACGATTCTTTTGTAAAAATTTATGCAGATTAGTAACACTGGACATACCAGACTTGCAGGGGAGTTGAAAACAAAACCTTTCTCATCAAAGATATTTTCTTTATTATATTCCTCTATAATGTAATATTCGTTTAAAAAAACCTCCCCGCCTCCCTTTCACCATTGACCATTAATCCGATCCAATAGGTTTAAATTATCCAACTTTAATCGATACTTCAATTAAAGTTTTTAATTTATATCGGAGAATAAACCGCGAAATATGCAATTAAAAAATTCCCCGAGAGAGAAATCAGCGAAATGTAAACACCATCTGTTGAAGTCAAATATTGAATACAATTAAGGCGTATGCTAGGTCTGATTCTAGCAATTTTAAAAAATTCATCTTGCATCGCAGCTATTACCATGTAGTATACATACATATATAGGTGTATGTATGTAATATGTATTAACAAGTCCCAACATTTCCCGATTCCTCAAATTGAAGCCACACTCCGACAAGCTGTGTAATTACTCTAAAAGCATGACTGACGACAATATTCCATCGAAATCGATTATCCGATGCAGGTGCCCAAGCGCTTAATTAAAAGTCGCTGGAAGATTAAAATTTCACTTTATTCCCCTTTCCTCGTGTTGTTTTTTTCTTTTTTATTATGATTCCATCGGAACTTATTACATTTTTACAACTCATGACTGAAGTTTTTAATTTTTAATCTCGGAACGCAGTATTAAGCAAATTGCACTTGCACATACCATCGAAATTGCTCCATTCACTCATAAGCTTTACCACAGATTTCCTTCACAAATTTCAGATCATTAATAATGAGATTTCTCCTTCGAATACTAAGCAGTGAACTTTTGCGATTTGATAGTAATTTTTTCGATTTTTTTTTTCTCTCTAATTACAGACGTGACTTAACTTACCAATTCAGAAGTACTTTGCGAAGCTGGAAGAAACATCACTCTACCTTGTCCAGGCGTAAGTGAGCATTCCTTGGTTGATACCTTAATCTGGAAGACAACCGCAGCAACTATTGCACAATATGCAAATAAGATACCACTTGTCCACAATCCAAGGGTAAGGAACTGTTCATATAGCATCTAAAACAAACATTGCATTTCGTATTTGTCTATCTTAGTGGGTTCGGTGTGGTTTGGTTGAGTTTCAGTGACAAAGTGGTCTGTTGCATACTAAGTAGGAGTTATAAGTGCACGAGTGCAATCTTCTTACCACCAACCGCAACAAACTAATATCTTAAGACTGGGGTAGTTAATTTAGATAAATGAAAGACGCAATCCTTATTGAATACTAATATTATTATAAAATGCAAGGATGAATAACGGTTTATTCATGTTGAGTATGTGCTTGGAGATTTTTTTTTTTTTTTTGTGATGGAGATTACACATATTTTCAAAGGAAGATTTCAAGTTATAATTCGCCACTTTAAAATTTTCCATCCAACTAGCTATCCAACAATTTCCAAGAAATCGAAATTTTGATCTAGCTTCCATTTGATGATGAGACTAATAAAAAAATATGCAACGCCATAAAATTCAAATTATGTGGAACGTTATAACTTAGATCACACTCAGACAATTTTTTACGAATAGTATCATGACACGCAAATTATAGAGTAAAGTAGGGAGCTATGGCGCTCCTTTCTTAGAACTACAAGAACTTTTTCTTTTCTTAGTATAGTATAATAATTATCGCCACACCCAACACAAAAATCCAAGTCAAAATCTTCAGATTCATCAGAAGTATCATCCACATATCCAGGGTCATTTTCGTCATGGAGGTCCATAGGGTAGAACAAGGTATATAGACTACAAGGTATTCCCATTATGAACCACGTTCCGCAATTAGTGACGAAATATCTTGAAAATTTATAAGAAAGTACGGCATAGAGAGCACAATACTCTCTGTGCTCTCTCTGTCTTTCCTATAGAAATGTATATACATTAGTCACGAAATTACGTCACTGAACATGTGCCAAAATTTTAATGGGAATAGCTTGTATTCTATATAACTTGGTGTAGAAAGTGATGGTGAGTAGAATTGGGCGGTGAGGGGTGGGAGCATTTCAAAGCGTTTCGGAGTTACAAGGCGATTAAGAAATTATGCTAGTTTTTCACAAAATGTATCTTGAAAAGTAAGAAGTCATACCGAAATTATACTCTAGACACACATCACGATCAAATGAATCATTAGTACTAATTGCTAGTTATTCATTTAAATGACGTGTATTATGCCATAGACACGCAGCGCTCTTAATGAAGAAATAATTAACGACTCATTAGTCCATAATGATTCATTATAAACTGCAGACACATAGCCATTTCTACTGTCAAACTGGTTTTGATAAACTTA
Organism: Dioctria linearis; assembly: GCA_963930735.1. Classification (NCBI taxonomy): domain Eukaryota; kingdom Metazoa; phylum Arthropoda; class Insecta; order Diptera; family Asilidae; genus Dioctria; species Dioctria linearis. The sequence continues at coordinate 324,691,558 of OZ005741.1, read as the reverse complement.
TGACATTAAAGAAGCGATATGGATCGAATTAACGCGATAAACTCTGTTTTTATTTATTTTATTTTTCAATTTAACAATTTGGAAATGAGAAACACACTATATTAAAAATAATATTAACAATATAGTTTGTGATTTGCATTTCTTTGCATTTCTTCTTCTTATTTTTCAAATCAGCAGATGCACATCGGAGCTCTAAATTTACATTATATGCCAAATTTAGCACATTTTTCCTCATTATAGCTATAATGAAGCCAGAAAAGACTTCATTAGTGTACTTCATTATCATCATTTTTCCACTTTTTGGTGACTGAAGGTAATGGGTAGTTTTATAAGGGGTATATAATGGTTACTCGATAATATAAGAATTTGAGTGGTTATATAATGCCCTAGACACACAGCACTCTTAATGAAGAAATAACTAACAACTCATTAGTCTATAATGATTCATTATAAACTGCGGACACACAGCCATTTCTTTAATTAAGTTGTGCTGTCAAACTGGTTTTGATGAACTTATCACCTTAAAGAAGCAATATGGATCGAATTAACGCCATAAACTTTGTTTTCATTTATTTTATTTTCAATTTAACAATTTCCAAATGAGAAAAACATTATATTTAAAAAAATATTAATAATATAATTTGTGATTTGGATTTCTTTGCATTTCTTCTTCTTATTTTTCAAATCGGTAGATGCACAGCGGAGCTCCAGATTTACATTATATGCCAAATCTAGCACATTTTTCCTCATTATAGCTATAATGAAGCTAGAAAAGACTTCATTAGTGTACTTCATTATCATCTGATTTTCGAGCCATAATGACGTATCCCAAGTAAAAAAATTTCCACTTTTTGGTGGCTGAATGTAGTGGGTATTTTTATAAGGGGAACATAATGGTTACTCGATTATATAAGAATTTGAGTGGTTATATAAGTGTTTTTTAATATTACCAATTGGTGACGTAGTTATATTAGAGTTTTTTAAGGTTACTAATTTATCGTGGAAGTAAATTAATAAAGGTTTTATAAGTTGATGATGGAAATGTTTCAAACACCTGTCTATATGTATAACTTAGAGTAAACATTATATAAGAAAGTTTTATAATTCTTTTCATCACCATGTTATATAAGTGTTTATTGCGGTATCCGTTGTTACCCTTATATAACTCGACAACATTCAGTGATTTAAGTGACTTTAATAAAATCGGGAACTTTCGGTAATACATATACCCATTATAAAATATCGTAAAATTTTTTTGTGGCCCTTTAGTATCTACGGTGATTGTTATAAAACAAATTACTTTTAGTATCGAATGGATCCATTATAAAACTGTTTTTATTTATTTAACACAATATAACTAAAGGGTATATAAGAACACTAACGTTCGTTTTTTGATACTATTAAATATACAACATTACCAAATGTTACATAATATGACTAAAGGGTATATAAGGACCATTTTCGAGGCATGGTAGTTCTTTAGTTTATACAATATTACTAGAAGTTTTATAAGGGTCATTCAGTTTATATAGTAGAGCCAGAGTTTATATAAAACTACTTTAAGTTTTATAATGGTAATTTGTTCATTTAAGTACAAGCCGCCATATTCTCATTCTTATTTACGCATTGCAGATAAAAAAGAAAATGTCGGTTAAGCCAATTTTTTTAAATTGCAGATATATGGCTCCCGTTTTATTTTTATATGAAGAAAATACATAATTTTTGCTATATAACATTTCTAAATTATGTAATGTTACTTTTATCAATTAATATCACGTAAGCGAAAATTTTAAATTTTGAAATATTTAATTAAAATTATTAAATATTGCTTATTTTTGGAGCGGCCTGCATTATTTAAAAGTACCTATGTTGATATTTTTCATCACGTACATGCCGAGAAATTGTAATTCTAAAATGTAAAAATATTAAAAATGCAATACAAAAGATATCGAAATTCTATGCCAAGATAGGTTTCGTAAATATTTGCATTATATTGTTTTATAAAGGTAACGAAAAGTAATTTCCCTAACATTTCAATCACTAAAAATAATCAATCTGAGAAAATTCCAAGCGTTGTGGAAACGTTACCATCACTATTATAAACAAAGTTTATAAAGTTAACTGAAACATTACTGGAAGCACTGCTATGACCAAAATAAATTAATCGAGAGCACCATGGGTAAGATAAGGGTTATATAAGAAGCTATATTAAGGTAACCAGAATATTTTTATTATTCATTTTATAAAACTTTTAGTTATAGAACGTTACCTAAATCAAGTCAGGGTAACCTTTATATAATCATCCATTTGAGATCTATAAGCGGTTTATAGTTGTCACAAAGAGGTTTCGAGTATTAGTCTATATAAATCAATTTATATAATTTGGTAATGGAAACTTTGCTGTTGCTACTATACAAAAAAAATTGTTTCTTGATATACTATGTGATACACAGCATTTTAATGAACAGTTAGAACTAATGATTCATTACATCGCGCTGTGTGTCTAGGGTATTACATAGTATATTCATAATTATGGCTCGACAATCAGATCGTAATGAAGTACACTAATGAAGTGTTGTTTCCTTCATTAGAGCTCTAATCTAAATGTGCTAGAACTCAATGTATTTAGGCATATAATATAAATCTAAAGCTCCGCTATGCATCTGCTCATTTGAAAATTTAGAAGAAGAAATGCACAAAAATGCAAAGCGCAAACTTCCTCTTTGTAATATAATAATTTTCTCATTTGTAAATTGTTAAATTGAAAAATAAAATAAATAAAAATTAAGTTTATAGCGTCGATTCGATCCATTTCGCTTCTTTACTGTACCCGTATAGAATATAATGAAATGGTAAATAATCTAGGCATGACTGTGGATGCAATGTTGACGTGGCGTTATCATATTGACAAAACAGTTTCCAAATTCTATTGTGGCTTAAGAAACTTATGGTATCATGCAAGGTATACACCTTATAAGGTCCGTGAGCGACTTATCAAAGCGCTTTTAATTCCCATTATATCTTATGGTGTTTTCATATGTTGACAGCATTAATCATAGGAAACTTAAGGTGACGTATAATGCTTACACGCGATATATATTTGGTCTCCGGAGATATGAATATATATCTGAATTTTCTAGGCAGATTTTTGGCTGCACACTGGATGATTATTTAAAATTCCGTCATGATGTATATGATAATAAACAATCATTGTTCCAATTATCTAAACAATTATCTAGGGTTTCTGCCATCACATCGTACCCAACAAATTATTCTTCCAAGGTTTCAGAGTTCTTTTAATTCGCACACATTTTTCATTCACGGTGTCAGAGTCTGGAATAATCTTCTTCTGGATATTCGTATGAGTTCCAGTCCTAATTGGGACTTTAGATTGAGAGCCTTACAATACTTTAGGAGTTCATAATTTTATGTCTGTTACATATTACAATCTCCTAACTGTTATACAAATGCATGCATGTTGTCTCTATCGTTTTATTATTAATCTTTTTTTATCCTATATATATAATTATATATTACGTCTGATTTATATATTACTATTGTTATTATTATTGGTTTTATCATATCTTTATTATTAATGATGTTAATTCTTAGATTAGTTATTTGGTTAACTTTCATTGCCATAGTTACATTAGTTTAAATTGTTGATTAAGTACATGTATGGAATTACAACAGTTGAATTTTGCTAACTGAGAGTTTGCGCAAATTAATGAGAATTGTATCCCAATTGCGCTCTTAATAAAGGATTATTGTATTGTATAAGTATGTCGAAACCAGTTTGACAGTACAACTTTATTAAAGAAACGGCTGTGTGTCTGCTGCTGCCTAATTAATCATTATGGTCTAATGAGTCATTAGTTAATTACTCGTTAGAAGCGCTGTGGGTCTAGGAATAGCCGATTTTTTTTCCATTGCGTATTTTCAGTTATTAAGAGATGTGAATAGGTTAAAAACTAATAATTCTTTAACAGCCACAGTTAGGCATAGGTGTAATAGATCACATTAAACAAGAGTCTCCCATAGTTAACAGTTTTCATAAAAAATAGTTTTTAATATACAGGGTGATTTCTTGTCCAAAGTTAGTAATATCACATCCTGACCTATGAACCTCCGCGACAGAAACACTCCGTGTATTCACATTTTCTCCATCAGCAGTTCATTTCTCTATGTTCAGTTGATAAAATTCTCTATTCGTTGACGTCAAGCAAATTCACCATCCTTAACTGTACTGTACTGTATATATTAGTTGGGAAAGGCATGGGTAGTTCTATGGGATGAGAAGGAACCTACGATTTTGAAACAGTAATTTAGAAAGAGGAAATGTCAAAGCCAATTAATTTATTATATGTTCGCGATTATTATGATACAGTTTAATAATTATGTAAAGAGTTTGCAAAAAGTGAAAATAAGTTAAGACATTTTACTGTACATGGTGCTTCAGTTTTCCAATTCATTTTCCAATTATTTCAAGTTTTTGCAAAAATTATTTTGAATGTCATCCACAAACACAATGATAAAAATGCCAAAGAGAATATTCTCAACTGATACAAAAGAGAAACTCTACTCGTGGGATTACAGAAACTCCTCACGTTGTCTAATTACATATATGGTGAATAAAGTTCTGTAGTGGGCATAATAGAAAATATAGTAGAGTTCCATACAGAAACATAGCAGTGGAGAGTGACATCAAAGTGACGTGAAACAGAGAAATGGAATTGAGATCTTCTCTATTTGACAGTTACTTAAATGAGCTACAGTTGATACCGGAGTTGACAGTGTTATAACTCAGCAGACAAAACAAGAAATAGGATATTCTAACATCTCCATGAAATAAGTCCATCCAGAGCAAACAGCTCTTTTCCATGTGACTTGTGAGGTACAAAAGTATACTTCATCCAATCAAAGAATATGCTTGAGTTCACATAAGCAGACTTAACATTCATATAAATATCTGTACATAGTGGCACATTTTCTAGCTAATTTAACTTTATATTTATTCCCTCCAAAAACGCATACGCCTTCGGCATTGCAACATGCAATTACCATTATAACTTCCTCCTTCTCATCGGACGTAATAAACTGCTACATTTAATGAGCTTTTTTATGCAGTGACATGGACGGGTCTGTTATTTAATTGTAGCCCGCTTTTATCCGTGTTGAAATATGTTCAGGCTGAGGTCATGCTTGGTAAATATTTCTTCAAGAATATTAAAATAGTTTAAGGAATCGAGTTTGCATTTGCACATACTTTGGGATCGGTATAAAGATACACTTTTGGATTTTAGTATTGTTAGGTATTGCTGTCTTGTAAGAATAAGTCTCAATCAATCGTTTCCAGCTAACTAGTTTACTTTATTAAATAGGTTAGGAATATTCATCGTCTCGACTAGATTCAAGGCCATGCCTTTCACTATATGTTTTGTCGGGGCAAAACCATGCTGCTGTAAATTTTTTATATGGGTTACTATTTTACTTTGTACAGAATCACTTAAACTCAGTGAAAGACCTAACATTCCTTTTTTCAGTTCCCTTCGAAATTAGCCTTTTGAAATCCCTCAGTCTATTTGGATCTTGTGGATCCTCACTTCCTCTTATAGATTGTTTTCATAGTCTTTTATAAGAGGCATTGCTAGTTTAAAAGTCAAGTTTATTCATAAAAAAATTACAAATGACGTAGAAAATTGTGTCACCTCACCCAAAATATATTAGACGCCATTTAACCCAAACAATATACCTCATGTATAAGCGCACTCGTGAGTGCAGCGTTGTAAAATTTATGCATAATTTAATCACGGAGACACTTCAATTATTAATTTAACAATATAGAAGCGGGATTGAGTTTTACTGCTTCGAGACCCATATAGAGTTTACAGGCACTTTTCAACCTAGTTTTCAACTTTATAGGTATATCCATACAATCAACTCCATACAATCAACGTTTGGGCGCATCTAAGCTCATTGTAGTGTAGACAGCAGACAGTCCAGAATTTTTCTGCTGTCCTGATGAGATCATCCTGTACTGCTGATCGAAACTCTCAGTATACTCTCAAAATTTCTTCATTAATTTAATCACTTTTTCGGCAGTTGAATGGTGTGACCATCCCCAGCTTAGAATACGGTAGCGGTGTAGCCCAGGGCCTTTAGGCATCTGGGATCGTATATGCCCAGTCCGACTCCACTGTTTGTTTTTGAACCACACCATTGATCATTGCTGGAAGGACGACTTAGTGTAATGCCATTATTGTCTGTCCCCCAAAGCCACGTCGAATGGTCTTAAAAAATATGCCTTGAATATTATTATATCAGATATTTTTGTTATTTACTCGAAGCGACTCTATTTCAAGACACTTAAATGACCAACCAGATCACTTAGCTTGAACTGCTTCTCATTTTGCAATCTGATAGCACTAAACATCGCAAATGCAGAGGTCGAAGCTTTTATAAAGCTTCCATGACTGCTGTAATACAGGTACTTATTGTATCAAATATTTCAAGACAAGCAAGACCCTGACTTTTTTTGAAGAAGTGCCTCGGTTTTCTTTGCGAAGGCTTAAGAAGTGACCATGGACATAAGAAGGGCCAATACATCATTCTTAGCATCAGACCCAATGTTTACCAATGAACCGACAACACGTGTAAAGAGATTCTACGGCTCTACCCGTCACTCTGGAGAGATGCGCATTCCAGGAAAGTTACCTACCGGGAGTGACCCCCAGAAATTTTACCTCGTCAGAAGATATCAATTCCGTATTATCATCAAGTTTCCTTCTACTCGTGAAAAGAAGGACAACCATTTTGATTTTACTAAGGACTTTGTTCAAACACCACATATGAACTTTGAAAAGGGCATCTTTCATGACCTCGGATATAACGTGATCATGCTTGCCCCGTATAGTAACCACTAAGTCATCCGTGCAGTCTTGTAGATCAAATCACGAGCTGATCAATTTTATTAAGAGATCATCAATTACAATCGACCACCAAAAGAGCACAAAAAGGACTCCTTCCTGTGGGCAAGCTTTACTTGCGGTGATTGTGACTGAGCACTTATCATGAGTTGTAGTTATCATACTGCTTCTAAGGAATCTATCTAGTTAACCGTTGATATATCTACAAATGCACATAAGACCACCTCCTTTGAATCAAGACATTTTTCAAAGATTTTGACTAAGGTGTGAATGACAGTCACAAGACTTGTCGGCTTCATACGCAAACTGCTATGAAACTGGTATGAAGTGGTGATTTAGTTAAAATTTCCCTGTGAATGTGTAGGTTTAGGATTTTCCATATCACTAGACATTCTCTGATTTACCTTCTTCGTTTCATTTTTTCTATAGACCTACACAATATCAGATTTACTATCAGTAACTAGTTTACAGAGTCTTGTTAAATTTTCAATTGTTTTTCCATGTTTACATCTTGAGTGGAACAAATTCAAATTCAATTGTTTTTCCATGTTTTCATCTTGAGTGGAACAAATTGTCGAACAAAAAGCATGCATTAATATTTTTTGACATTTATTCGACATTAGATGAAAACTGAAAACATTTCTAGTCAGCTCGACTATCAATCTATCCATACTTCTTTGCACAATCAATTACAATTGGCATACATGAAATAAATATCATGAGAATTCCTATATAAAAGTATCTGTGAACTGTGACTGTAGTTTAACAAAATTTACATGGATTTGGTCCAACTTCAGAACTTTCATCTAACTCTCAGAATGAATTTCCATTTCTATTTATGAATTTCTTGTCTCTGCCTCAGCAAGACAATATCCATCTATATAGGTACATATGTGACATATTATTCAAGCCAACAACTACAACTTAGAACAATCCTCTTGCTCTATAGTTGATCCAATGTATCCTTTATATGTAGTATCAGAAATGCTTATCAATTATGACAATGCTTGAGTTTCACTTACGAAATGAAACACAATAGTACAAGCTATATCACAAGGAATAGCAGAGGGAAGTTATTGTACGCGACCATGATTCCTTCAGCAAAAGGATTGCATTCCAATTCACTGAATACATTAAACCCGCAGTCATACTTTCTTTTGTGTTCAGTCAGGTGATAACTTAATTAATATGTTTATACCGGAAATTTCCATGGAACTTTAACTTACTTCTCGTCGATGTAAGTTGGTTGGAACCTTTGAACTAAATCCTGTACCATACACCATCGCACAGCCCATACTTACTTTCATAAATCTTCTTTGTCAAAGACCAGAACTGGAGCCAAGTTTCTCAGCTACAGACCGCATTCTATGCATTCTATTCGGTAGATAGAAGTGCGGAAAAACGATATCAGTAATCTAGAACTCTTGTCTTCCCCGGAGCTGTCGGGAGGAACGACTATCAGACTAATTGAAAGGTTTTTTTTTTATCTTCTTGTCTATTTCCAGATCCAGCTCCTTCCGGAAACTTTTGGTCTGCAGTTTGGTCCAACGGTTGCATCTGACACTGCTGAGTACATATGTCTCGTCAATGACAGGCACATACCAGAAGCGATAGTTGATTTATTAGTCCAGGGTGAGTGAGTAATTAATTTTCCTTCCTGATCAAAAGCTCGTGCATGAATCTTTTGTATGCTTAACAGCAAATAGAGAAGCTCTTTTGTTTTTGTAGGCTTTTCACTGAATTCTAGGACAAGTAAATTAAAAGAAAATAAAAAATTCTTCTCTCTGTTTTTTTTTTCGCTTTAATTGCAGATGTTCCAGATCCGCCAGAGAGGCCTTTAATTGTAAGTTTTACTTCACGATCAGTGAATCTGTCGTGGGCGCATTCACAGAATCCCAGAAATGCACCAGTTACACATTTTATTATTGAAACGAGGTAAGTTTATATTTTATTTTGTATTTTATACATATTTTATCAATTATATTTATATCTGCTTTGTGGTCAAATGCTAAGAGAAAAATTGCTTTAGTTCTGTCTTTAAGAAGGCACTGCAATTCATTTAATAGAATTTTTTATAACTGACAAGCACTAAGACTGATAGGTAATATTAATAGAGATAAGTAGCATTTTTGAGAATAATCTTTTTAGACTTGTCCACCTAAATTTAAGCCTAAGATTAAACCTACGAGACTATATGTACCCATCAAACAGAGAAAGTCTTTCGATTTTACAATTTATCATTAATTAACAAGGAAACTTTTCATAGAATTAACTGATAATATTCATTTAGTAAAGGGCCGAACATTTTCATAGGAATAAATTAATATTGTGATTTGTGAATGGGCGTTTTAGGGAAAGTACTAGAAAGTGTTTTAGATTTTCAGTAATAGAAATTTCACAGTAATTTTGGTTTTTTTCCTGCTGGTGATTTATTGTCAAATTGTGTCTTATTCTATCGATTCGTAAATCTTCTGATTCATGATAATGTATCATTCATTATTTTGTGTAACCCAAATCACGATTGAATAACACAGATTTACAGATCGGTGGCTCGAGCAACTGTGTCCTCCACCATATCGCAAAGTTCAAGTACTTTTATGTTTTCCAATTCACAATTCATTCCACTCACTCGAGATACAGTTAACTGTTATACGTTTATTATTGTAGCCTTTTTCTGTACTCTTTGATTAAATGACCGGAATTTTTACAATATCTGCAAAAAACATTATTTTTATTTTCATGTGAAACTATAAGACTTTGAAATTTATTACGAGATGTTCCGGCACCTTCATTCATTTTAAATTGATTAAAATCTCTATTTAAACGTGAATAAAATTTTCCATTGACATTACTTTCCAGGCTAAATTCATCTTCCACTGCTTTAACAATAGCTTCTTTCAAATTCGTAATCTCATGGGATCTCGTAAACCTTCTTCAAATGACTTTAACGAGTTATGCGGGTATGCTATTTAAGTTCTTAATATTAGTTGCAGCCTCTGTATCCTCTCTTAATATACAGGCGTCATTCAAATTGGAAATAAGTGCTTCTATTTTATTCGCATATTCACGCACTACAGAGCTGTAAAATAATGCATTACTTTGGTACTGCATTCCTTATAAAGTACTGTAATTTATGTGAAGTAACACTTAAATATGATACTTCACTTATAATTAAGTACTTCAAATTTTGCAGTACGGCAGTATTTTCACTCAGTATACTTCATCATACCATCTTGATGTACATATTGCAAAATACTCATAATGCAATACTCGGTAATGCATCTGAAGTACGTTGAAGTACTTTAAAGTACATTGAAGTAGACCGAAGTATATTGAAGTACGTGCAGTACATTGAAGTAATTCGTATTTCGTTTAATCTGACAAACCTCAGAAAAGATAGAAAAGGCAAAAAAGTTTATTTAAATATTCATTCAAGATTCTAAAATATTTTTACAATTCTTAGTGTATTTTTTTCATCTACGATTATTATTTGAAAATGTTTTTGGCTTATTAAACGAAACTTCAGCTAAAGTTCTTTAGTATTGCACTTCAATAGAGCAGAGAGAATGGCTCTAGACATATCAGTTCCGAAGACAAATGTGATCAGGACCAAAATTTATATCCATTTATGCATATCTGTCCGTTCATTTTCACTATGAGAGAACGGATCGTGGTAAAGATTTCAAATTTCGTGAGAATACTCCTTTGTGCCAAAACTAGATTGGATTCATAAATGAGCGAAATCAATCACCAAAAATACATACATACGAGGTGTGTTCAAAAAGAAAAGTGACTTTTTTCTATTTTTATCAATAACTTTTTATTTAATCATCAATATTAATGTTGTCCCCTTCAAAGTAATCGGCCTCAGAAATAATACACTTGTGCCAACGCTTTTTCCAATGCTCAATCTCTGTCCTTTCATAGGTCTCTTCAGTTTTGCGAAGAAAAAAAAATCCTAGGGGGCTTCATCACCAGTTATGTCTCTTTTGAGCAAATCAGGATCATCATTGATATCATTCAACAACTCTTGAGCGATGCTCATTCGACGATCAAAAGGAAGCAATTTCGGAGCAAACTTCGCTTACACACATCTCATGCCCAAAACTTCCGAAAAAATTTGATGGCACGAGCCAACCGAAATGCCGACGTCATCAGTAACTTCTCTAATGATGATTCGACGACTTCCCAAAATCATTTTCTATACTTCTTCAACGTTTTTATCAGTTATTGACGTGCTGGAGCGTCCAGAGCGAAAGTCGTCATTGGCATCTTCTCGGCCTTTTTGGAAGAGCTTGTACCACTTATTAACATTTGTTTTACTCAGAGTAGACTCACCGTATGCCACTGTCAACATTTCGAGTGTTTTGAAGCACTTTATTTCATTTTTACACAAAATTTGATGCAAATTCTTTGGTCCATTTTTTTCCACAGCAGAAAATCGCAGTGCACACCAAATATAATACCCTTTATGCCACTCACAAACAAACCAAGGTTAAAACTCTGAACATATGTTTGGGACGAATGTACAAAAAAGAAAGACAAAATCAATCGAGTGTGTGGTGAGAACGTAATATAAGTCATTGAATCTCGTGCCGTGACTGTACCTGACATTTGTAGGTTTTTAATTTCGAAACCAACGAAAGTACTGGAAGGTTTCGTAAGGCAGCAGAGATAGTAGGCTAATACTTTTACCAAATAAAAACAAAACAAAAAATTGTCACTTCTAGTTCTGACTTGTTTGAAAAAGATTGATAATTTGCTCTAGTTTGTTTTAAAAGAAAATAAAGATATAAAAAATATATTAAGAATTCATAACCAATTCCAATTTGTAAATCATTATTAACAACGAATTAAAATAGTGTTCAACAATAATTTAACTGAACGTTACTTTACAAACAGATTAATATCTGCTTAAGTTTAGGATATTCTTACAAAACTTTTAACCTACTAGAAAAATTCTTGTGAACCTTTAGTTTAATATTTATTTATTTACTTATTAAGAGCTTCATCAAAGATCTGATTACTGAGTTTACAAAAGAATAAAAGCATACATATGATAAATAATAGAGGACAATATCCTACCACCAATCATGATCAATAATAAAACTGAGGTACAATTCATTATAAACGATAAAATCCAACCATCGTTCATGATAAGCGACAAAAATCAAGGGAGGCCAACGTCTCCTTGAAGGTGGGTTATATTCCGCCTACGGTGGAAAGAAACTAAAATAATGACGATTGTCAATTGTAAATTTGAAGTCCAAAAATGACAGAAAGTATACATAAGAAAATAATAAAAAGAAAAGTAACTCTAACTAAGTTGATCTTTTATTTGACGTTTTGAAAGAAGAAAGTCAATGCAATCAGACTGACAGTTAAAGAGACGTGACATTGATGAAATCGGCTCGTGCATGCCATAGTTTGTACTATGCTGGGGAACATCGAAGAAGTCGTAGTTCCTCAAGGAGCGCACAGGAACAGATATATTAAAAGTATTTAAGAGCTCAGGGGAATTTATCGCTCCCTGTATACACTGAAACGCAAAAACCACTCTGGAAGTTTTTCGTCTATTCTCGAGAGAATCCAAAGGAAAGAGTTTAAGCCTGTCGACATATGGAGCTAGAATAATAAGGTTATCCCAGTGAAGCCCACACAGGACAAAACGAACGAATCTCCGCTGCACAGCCTCGATGCGATTTATATATACAGCATAGAAGGGAGACCAGATCGGACTGGAATACTCCAAAATAGGTCTAACGAATGTGCAGTAAAGGACCTTCGTTATGAATGTATCATTAAACTCCTTTGACCATCTCTTTATAAACCCCAGAGTAGCATTAGCTCTGGCAACGATTGTGTCAATATGATCCTCGAAAGAAATACGAGTATTAAGGAAGACACCCAAATCTTTGATTTTGTCAAGTCTAGTAAATAAGCATCCATCTAAAGTATAACCAAAGTCGAGAGGCCTCCTTTTACGAGAAAAGGACATATCGGTGCATTTGCTTATATTGAGAGGAAGAGAGTTAATAGCACACCATTTATGAAAGGTGTCTAAGTCCAAGTTTAAAATTCCACACTCGTTTTCATTAGAAACAATGCGGAAGATTTTGGCATCGTCAGCATAGCAAAATATTCTTGAATTGGCCAAAATCTGAGAAACATCATTAATGTAAATTATACAAAGAAGTGTTCCAAGATGTCTACCTTCAGAAACGCCACAAGTATTATCTATTTCATCAGAAAGAGCTGCGCGAAATATAACTCGCTGCGTGCGATCAGATAAATAAGAAGGAAGCCAATTGACAAAAACAGTAGGAAAACCAAAAACAGTCAACTTGTGAATTTAGATTTTGTGATTGATTCGGTCGAAAGCCTTACTAAAATCCGTGAAAATACAATCGACTTGCTTTCCGCTTTCAATAGCAGAAATGCAGGAATTAGTAAACTCTAATAAATTAGTCGTAGTAGATTTACCTTTCATAAAGTCATGCTGAAAGGAGCGCAGGAAAGGCTTGCTGTGGAAATACATAGCATCACAAACCAGAGCTTTAAATATCTTACCAATACAACTTAAATTAGCGACAGGTCCGTAGTTAGAAATGTCGCACTTGTTGCCCTTCTTGTGCAAAGGAATAATCAAAGAAAGCTTCCACTGTTTTGGAAAAATACCACAAGTTAAAGACAAATTAAATAAATAACACAAAACAGAAACGATGGACGTAGCACAATGTTTTATGAGCGTGGAAGGAACACCATCCGGACCACTAGAAAAACTATCAGCTATGCTTGAAATATACTTGGAGATAGACGCTTCGTCGAGCAACAGGTCGTTAGGTTGAAGAGCACTCAGCGGAAGCTTCGTCACATGTGTAAAATTGTTATAACTAATATCACTATGGCTATCACAGAAGGCAGTCTTAATAATAATAGTCTAATAATAAGAAACCACGAATTCCATTACTAGATTGAGTTTAGTATCACCGTTTTAATTACCTTAGAAAAGATACACCGGCAAGTGACAAACACTTCTCCAGTTATCACAAAGTCATGACCATCCTTTTATTATCCATTTGCAGAAACATCCTGTAGTACCCTTAACCTCCTTAACTTCTCTAATAAATAGCTCATAATATTACACCGTACACAGAATAATAAAACAACTCTATACTCCGTCCTTGTCCTTATTAATAATATAGAATCAAACTGGAGTTTCCCTAAGAGTTGTTGATAACTAAACAAATGCAACTAACTGCATGGTGCTGCCAAAAATTGCACTCATACCTATAGCTCTAAACGTATATATATATTATACCTATACCTTCACATCACATCCAAAACTAAGCGCAGTTTATTCTTGCCAACGGGGTTTAAGTACAGCCATATCCAAAATTATTATACTCGTACCTATCCCTTTAGGTGATCTACATAATATTTTTAAGCCCCAGACTGTATTATTACTGCTGGCCAATTAATTAAAATTGTTGTCCAGTGGAACTAAGTTTCTACTTGATTAGACCCAATAAGCAGCCCACAGGCATCAGCTCACAGAGCACCGTAAATAATTAAATACTAAAACGCTTGAAATTTTCAGAGTTGGAGAGAATGGACCATGGGACCAAGTACCACAAATTTTCACTAAAACTAATACCACATCATATCAGGTGACAGGCCTTATACCATTTACAGTCTACAGCTTCAGGACAGTCGCTGTAAATAAATTGGGCGTCAGCCCACCGTCCAAAGAGTCATACTACATTGTGACACTAAGGGAAGGTAAGTTGGTTGTAATTAGTAATTTTCTTAAAGCCCATAATTAATGGCGCACAGGTACAGCTTGCATTTATTCCAGTCGTCGGAGTGTCTAATTTAAAAGAAAATATTTTCAACCAAAGAGAGCCGTAGAGAACCCATGGAAATCATATTTCCTCAGATTTTTGATATTATATTTTCTGAAAAGTAATTAAAAGGTTTTTCGAGGGCTGAAAAGGTTTCCCGCAAATGTTGAAGGCATAATTATGTTTTAATGAACACTGTTGTCTAAATTACAATGATAAATTGATCCAGACATTATGTGTGTGACTGTGTGCCTTGAAATTAAAGGCTTAAGAAAGAATCAAAGTTTAAAAGTAGACGTAGAAGTAGATGTTGAAGGAGACAAAAAAAAATTACCTACAGAGCTTTCCAATTAAAACTTTCATGTCGTAAAATTCCTTTGTGTTCTCTACGTTTCAGCACCAACGGGAAAACCAGTTACCACGACAGCACATAACACATCGTCGAGTTCGATTTATATATCCTGGAAGTCTCCGCCTCCGAGCACAATTTTAGGTGAATTTCTGGGATATCGTATCACATACCGGCCCCGAGACAAGAATCCAAACGACGTCAAGGAAATTTACATTCGTGATAACACCATAGAGGTAAGTCGTGCCAAAAATTTTATTGAATGGAATTTAAAAAGCTTTAACCTGAGCTCCACTTTATATGTTTCACCATTTCTGGATATTTTTGTAACATTTGTCAGAATTTTCGGGAATCGTATTGAAACAAACGTTTGGGAATTGCAAATACCATTTCAAGTTTCTGTTGAATTTTTGTTGTTATTTTTTCTCTCTTTGTTTTATTAGACTTTGTCAAAATGGAATTGTGGCCATTTGTGTTTCGCTGCTATCGGGCGAGGATTTTAAGTTGTCGATTGGCTGTTGATTCCGGCATTATATAAAAAAAAAATGTTTTTTTTTGTCTGTTGGTAATGAATTTTGTTTATAGTAAATAACTGAGTTTCCGGAAGTTGGTTTTGCGAAAAATTTTATTAAAAAAACGAGCTATACGAGCGAAATGCAGGAAAGGATTGAGCTTCCCATGAGTTTCCTATAAACATGACTTTTTTATTATTACACGTTTTTATTTAGTTTACTCTGTCGTTACATTTGAGTCTTTTGATCGATTTTTAACTCAATTCCCGATATTCAAACGACTTGAAACTTTGCATATGTATTCCAGATTACTAGACATACAATATTGTATCATATTTAAACTGCCCCCCCCCTCGTATTTTAACATTGCCAGAAAATCATATGTATAGGTAGGTACTGAATTTCTGGCAAAAAGTACCGACTTTACTATTTCAATCTAAAGTAATTAAAATAATTATGCATCTTCAAATTTCTCAGTACTTACATATATCCAGGGCGCACGACCATATTGCGTGCACTGACATCACTGACATATAATAAAAATGGACTATGCCCTCCTATCTAATTACTATAGTCAAATTTTGGTTAAAGTTTGTTTATCCCTTTCAAGCTCGAAATGTACGCTGAACTGTAACAAATTTTGGAAACAGTACAGTTATATTAAATGGAATACATCGGAATTGATATAAAAATTCAGACAAATATATTGCTTATATATACGTCTGTCTCCTTCAAGCTCAATAAAATTTGACATCAAATCTGCAGAGGACACTTTTCAGTAATATTAAAAATTAATTTTTGTGTCAGTTAAAACAAGTTTAACTTCCTAAACAATTTTCCTTTAATGCAATACTATTTTACAACATCTTTAGTGTTTCCAATCTGCAAATGATAACAGATTATAAATCGGTGTACAATTGTACAAAATAAAGGGTTTTCATAGCATGTTCAAAATTTGTGCCTTTTTTGAAGCAAGAACGATCAGTCCATTCAGTGACTGGGATCCATATTGCGTCCACTTTCTGCCGCAGATTCCTATGGCACCGCATCGGTCTCAAATCTCTGAATAGTGAATACTAATGAAACAAGGAATATATATATGAATACCTATAGAATAGAAATATAATAACTTCAGATATATTTGGAAGTATTTGTGTGTATTGATTTGTCATGTACCGCTAAGCCACCGTAACCGCACCTCACCACCAAAACACTGATGTGTGCAATGGTGCCTTACGTTTTTTTTTTAATTTTGTGAAAACGGTACAAATTTTGTAGATTGTAAATAAATATGTGTTTATGAAATTATGATTAATTAATTGAAGTTAAAGAAAACAATAGCTTTAGGGTTCATGACGAGATTTTAGGAAATAAAACTTGAAATTCAATATCTTCAAAAAAGGAGTCTTAAGTGCTCATGGGCTCAGGACGGGACTTTAGAGCCCTATTTTTTCCTACCTTTTTGAACTCGGGACAATATGCCCCCCCCCCATCCAACGCCGAAACCTGGGTGCGCTACTGCTTATCTCTGAATAGTCTTATGCACAAGTACGAAACTGGGCTTTCGACCAGGGTAGAGCTGAGGCGCTTGTATCTTTTCGAAATTCTCTATCACTCGAAGAAAAGCAAAAAAAAAAAAACTAAAACGAAAATTCAATAAATAAAAAGTCCCTTTTAGAAAAACAAGAGGAAAAGCAATTCAAACAAGCGAATTGCCATCAAATGAACCGTTCCCGCTTTTAACGTGTTGCAGATTTCTGTAAATAAATAACTTTTCTACTAGAACATAGAGGTCGGAAGTAGTATCGAAACACCAAAAAAATTAAACTCTCATTTATAGCAGTTCCACGTGGTTTTTGTCGTCATGTTTCTTTACGTGGTTAAACGTTCTGCGTGTATTTATTGAGATTATCAACTAAATTACATTAGCTACCCCATTGAAAATGTGTTTTTTCCATTTTATTCTTATGCATGAACTATATTTTTATCAAAAATAATGTGTTCATTTTTTGACCAGAAATTCAAAATTAAAGTGTGTATGTAGTAGTTAAAAAAAACTCGGTAAGGAGTGAGTCAGGCTCGTGCAATCAGGGCTCCGTCCTAGAACTTTATCAACAATGTTTCGACATTGTTTTGAAACATCATTAAATACATTATCGATTATTGCGTGTGCACTTTAGATAGCTCTATATTTTGTGTTTTAAATATCCAGCACTGTATTTCATGATTCAAAATTGTTAAGCACTAATTGGTTTTATTAGTAAGAGTTGTCTTCGAAGTTAACACATACGAAAAATACGAAAAAAACCTGTAGTTTCCTGTTATCTATGACTCAATAGGGGTATTGTGTAGTTAGTAGGCTTTAGAAACCACATAGAAGATTAGGGGGCTGGGGGAGGGAAGTATTTTTCGCAGAAATTGAGGTATATCTCCCTGAAATTGTCCCATAAAACGATACTTCTACTCAACACGATACGATTATCTTCGAGTGTCGAAATATGAGCACATCACGAAGGCCTAACATTCTGCCAAATTTCAAATTCGTACATCACGTCGTTTACGAGAAAAGATCTGTGATAGACGTTTTTTTTAGGTAGAGAACCCTAAAAACATAAAATT
This sequence comes from Dioctria linearis, assembly GCA_963930735.1. NCBI lineage: Eukaryota > Metazoa > Arthropoda > Insecta > Diptera > Asilidae > Dioctria > Dioctria linearis. Next base: position 324,673,308 of record OZ005741.1, on the reverse strand, counting down.
GTCATCTATTTTATTTTTAAAAAATATGTTTTACCAATCATTTTTGTTTTTTTAACGATAAATATTTTTATTTTTCGTTATTAATTTTTAGTTTGAAAAAATATATTTTTGTATAAATATGCTTTTTAGTGCGGCAAATATTTAGGGTAATGTCGTCAGGGTTGGCCACCCTTTTTACTTTTACCCATAGCTTCCGTTTGAGGAAGAATTGGGTCAATCTAAGCATATCTTTTGAAAGGAATACTTTTGTTGAATTGATTGAGTGAAAAATTAAAAAAATATAAGTATTTAAAAAAACGATCAAATGCTGTCAAGATCGGCTGGTGCTTTTTGCAATTTTCTGTTTTTAGCTAAATTTAAATGGCTCATTATTCGGAATCGCATTTTCGACAAATATAATAGCTCGTCGTTATATTGGCGACTTCAAAGGCACAACTTTCATTGTTTGAAGAGGAGTTAATCTGCGCTTTTTTGAGCGGGCATCTTCCTTTAGCTGGTGTTTTATTGGCTGAGTTCGTTAGGATTTGCGCTGAACGTTTTTTGGGCATCTTCGAAGCACACAATCACGGTGGGCCAACATTGACGACAACCGCCATTGCCGCATCGCGTGACACCACAACCAAACATTTCTGGTCGTGTTCAGTGATGCTAAAAAAAAAAAAACAGCATTGCGTTCAAGCTCCAAATCTGTAACGACACGAAAAGTTCGCTGTCACTGAGAGAAGTTTTGCCTAGATCGCATATTGGTAGCGCTAGTGGTCAAAACTGAAAAAAATTGCCGACTTAGACGATATTCCCCTATACCACAAAAGTATTTCCAAATTAAGCTTAGATTCAAAATTTCTGGACAAACGGATAAACTTAGGAAAAATAAACACATGAAAAAAATGAAAAACCATTTTTGATGCGATGAAAAGAAAAATATTTTTAAATCAAATAAGCTTCAGTTTATATCTCTATCTTCAATGATTCTTCGTTCCCAAAAAGAGTTTTGTAAAAGTGAAACTATCATTGGTATGGTATTGATATCGCGATACCGTCATTATTTTGTTCATATAAAACGAATAAAAAAATTTGGAAAAAAAACAAGGCAATAAATTAATTCCCACATAAAAGACGAATTCAGTTAATCCATTTATGTATATATGGTACATGTGTGTGGTTCGAAGTTATTATAGTCACGAATCTAATAGCCATTAAAACCGTAAAACTTGAAAAGAAAGTCCCGAACTAATAATGAACTATATCTACCTATGTAGGAATTTCGAAAATAAAATCGATTTTTAGGTCTTCATTTTCTTAAAGTAGATAGAGCATTTCTGATTATTTCTAAAAATTTCGATTTGAACCGAGTAAAATTGACAAATGTATGCAGGTATGTATGAACGTTCAGAAAAGCTACCGCGCGGCAGCTGCAAGAAACAGTTCATTCTTATGTATCTATGAGTCATGCATGATCTGCTAATTACTCCAATCCATTAGGTCTGATCATATGTTTACTTTTTGGTTGCAGTATCACAACCGGCTGCCAAGCTATATGTATTTAAAAAAAAAAACTTAAATCGCGCATTTTTATCAAACGCACAATTTTTAAATCGGTGTTCCAAATATCTCGGGAACTACTGCACCGAATTAGTTCATCTTTTGTAGACTTTTTCTACATGCTAAGATCTAATCCTCCTTGATCGTGGGTTTTTCTTTTTCATTTCATAGTTTTTAATTTACAGGTAAAATCGAGTTACAAAAATCGATGCCATTTCTTTAAACAGCTGTCATTTTATCGCAAATTAATATTTTTGGGATATTGAACGATCAATAACTAGATAACTTAATTTGTCGATCAAATTTTATTTAAATTTTGACTTCAGAAAAACGAACTCCGCTTAACATGGATCACCACTAGATGCTTAAAAACGGGCCTTCAGATGCTGTGTTGCATCCACATAAATAATTTATATTAAAAAAAATGAATATAATAACTTCAAAATGTACTCTTTGCAATGCATAAAATGTTTGAGTAAAAAATACTTCACGCTATTTAATTATAAATTCAGAAATATAGACGGACGCTTTTTGGTATTGCTAGGCATAATGTAGTGAATTAGAAAATATGAAACAACAGCTGGAACCATGTGTATCCTCGCCCTTCTTGTTTCTATCGAAAACAACCCTACCCTATCAACAAGTCTTCATTGACTTTTCTCTAAGTTCATCCATTTAAATTGAAGAAAGCATAATATTAACCACCCCCCCCCTCCACAAATTGATTTTCCCTATTTTCACAGTTCCCCAGTGCAACTTTTTTTAATATATTGGCTTCCTTGGATTAGTCTAATTCATACGAAATTATTCATAACAACATCCATATTAGTTTTCCTTTATCCAAACTATAAATTATGGTATGCATATGCCAGCATATTCCAGATATATGTATGTATGTATGCAACAAGGGTACCACTTAGTAATGTAAAATCAATACGAAATTCGCATATATGAACGTACGAAATAATTAATATTCGGAGCTAAGGGAGATTTCAACAGCAGAGAAATATCATTACGCTACTCCTAATAGTTGCGACCCAACTAATTCTCCCGAGCATTCAACATTCATTCGTTTCTAAATTGGGCAAACTCACAGCATAGACAAATACGATTCGGAAAAGGGAACCATCAGCCTGAGAGAAGAATCTTCTTGATCTGGAACATTGCCAGGCATTTCGTATTCATAATAAAATGTTATTTGCAAACATAAAGGACGTCGAGCGCATTTCATTTGGTACTCTTTTGAGTAGATATTGCACAAAATCCTTATGAACACGTACATGGATAATGTTGTTGGTTGGGTATAGGTTCCTTCTACAGCCAAAGAAGACACAAAAACCTCCTCAAGTACTCCCACTATTGTCCAATATTGATATTTGTTTATCCAAAGCGGTCATAAAAAGTTAAGTGAAAGTCTCTTGATGTATCCCCTTCCATGGGAAAAATACACTATACATAAACGAACATTTCCTGTATATTAACTGGGAATCAATTGCATTTTTCCTTGAAATCTGTTTTGGTTTTTAATTTGCAAGAAAATGAAGATAATCTTCTAAGAAAGAATGTTTGAAGTCCTAGACGAATTAAAGGATTTACTAAATTTGGGTGTTTCCGTCTATTTGTCTAACTGCAAAATATTAACATTAAATTGATTTCTGGTACATGATGCAGCAAAATTTACAAATCTCTTTGTCTATTGGGATCATAGCCTGGAGTTAATTTCGTCATTTTGGTTGATTTTTTTTTATGTTATTCCAAAAGCACAGACGATATCTCATGATTGCAATAGCATTGCTTTGGAAGGAAAAGAAAATGGAGTAGGTAATTTGGGATTAACATTTGGGTTGAGCTTCTAGAAGGCAACGATGCATAACTTACTTAAACACCTGTGGCTCATAACTGTAAACTTTTCCACATTCACACTGTTCTACTTACGAAGGATTCACAAAGTTTCTCGATTATGCTCTGATTTAACTTCAAGGGTACTCTAATGAAAGTGAACTGAGAGTCATGCGGTACGAGCGTGAGAACTTTTACAAGAAATTAAGCCATAGATTTCGTGAAAGCAATAACCATAAAAATAATGGCGATAAAATATTGAAAGACATTCGACATCGCTAATAAAACAAAGGACTTTTTCAATTTTTTCATCTAGTGCGGACAACGCAGTGTAGGTATGTCCAACCGCTCTCCAAATATATGAATTGTATTCTAACCTAGGCTGATATGAGATTGGTCTATTGATGTGAGAAATTTCTGGCATCTTTGCAGGAAGACCAGGTATTTCATAGCGTTTTTGTCGATAACAAAAATATGATCAGCCGACCTAAGGATGCTGAGTACTTCTACGCCCAACATATTTATATAGATGCAGACCTCGTAATATGATCAGGTTAGGTTAAGAATAGCGGTGACTAGGCCACTTGAACCATGTGGATAACGGGACCAGAGTTGATCTATTGTGCCCTATCCTAAAGTTTTAGTCTTTTAACTTGCTCGATTATTGCCCTTGGGGTTAGATTGCCAACGTTATTTGGAGAGATTAGTCCTTCTCCACTGATTTGCAGCCTGAATACTGCAAGCGCGGAACACTCACGTAAAATATGCTTTGAGGTTTTATCTCATCCTCTTCGCACAGTCGACATAGTTCGCTGCCGGATTTGCATATCTTCTTCAAAAAATAACGAAAGGGGACATGTCCAGTGACTGTATTAGTAAACAGCTTGAGCAATAGTCTGCTAAGACCAATTATTTTGCGCGTCTGGAGAGGAGAAGGGTGATGAGTTCTTTCACCTGCCTTATACCGGACATACTATGCCAGAGGATATCTAGTTTCCCATTTTCGAAATTTTTGCAATTCTCCCTACAGTGTCTTTTTGGTAGGCCAAATGTTAGGTATGGAAAAGTATATGGACCGTCAGCTCCACTTTTAGCCAGATCGTCCGATTTTAATTACCGTTCACTCCTTCATGTCCAGGAATCCAAATCAGCGTTACTTTGTTGTCAGCATCTGAAGATTCGAGTGGCAGTGTTGAAGTTCTTTCAGCCTCTGTTTAGGCTTTCCTGAACTCCAACAAGCTCTAGAATAAGCTTCCACCTGAAAAATGGAAGGTGACGTACCAAGCGGAATAGAGGATTCCACTTCTGGACTGACCACCCCTGCTCCTGTTTTGTCGTCCTTCCTAAATCTGACAGTATACCAGATATGGACCGGTTGCGGGAAGGGGAGCTCCCTGAGTGATATCTGGTTTCTTTTATTAATTGTTACCTAGTAACCCCTTTCGAAGGAAAACGTTTTAACCTAACATCCATAGCAGCCTCTAGGCTCCTAATGGATCTGGTGATATAATCTCTATCGACGGAAATGGGTTTTGGTAGTATTGGGCTAGGTTTCAGTGATATTACGTAGCATTGGACCTTAAGTGCATTAAACAGAACACGATCTGCACACCAAAATTATGCAACATTATAATGACAATAACTCTAACACTCACGTGAGGAATGTTAGTATATCTATTGTTGAACATCGACCAAAAGAATCGCTGATAAGGTAGTTCGGTTCTAAATACTTCAGCAATGTAATATTCTGAGTGTTTGAAAGACCTTAGGAAGAGTCTAAATAAGGCAATTGGTCTACAGTTTGAGGGATCGCTTGCCATTGTCACCATTTTTACTGACAACCCCAATCAGTCAGTTTTTACTACCGGCAACACATTTTACAATTATTTTATAGCAAATATTTATTAAATTGTCTACCTGGCGAAATGTACGAAAATAATGTACGTTCTTAATTTGTAATTAAATATTACGAAATTGAAAGTTTTTTAATATTTGTTTATATGTAGAAAGGATTGAAGTTATTTCGGAGGTAATCCCTCGCCCAGAAACAAGAAGCAGCGTGTCCACAGTTTCGCTGGAGTAGTCTTTTTCGGGACTCATTAGATATGATTTGGAAGCAGATAATTTAATTTCACAGGCATTACAGTTTGCGAATTTTCTTCAATTGTACGCAGGTGAAGACGGTAGCACTTGTGAAATAAATAGTAAAAAATTATTCTATACACGTTTAGCAGCAAACAAATGATTCCGTATTGATATCCTCACAGGGAATAGATTGTTCCACAGAAGAATTGATGAAGTTGTTATTAAGTTTCTTAACGCAAGACTCAAGAGGTGCTTACTGCAATTTTGGCCTCAAAACATTTTCCGTCTAATATTATTTTCAAGTTAAAACTTAGCCCTCTGAATAGCGGAATTGTATGTGATCCGTGGCTCTTTACAAATTTATCTCTATTTAATAGATTTATGGCATTTTAAAACCTAGAGATACTATTGGATTTAACGCTTCTTACATATATATATTTCTTTAAATCTGACAGCCGAACCACTTCGCTGGATATTGACTTGTAAGCAATGCCCTGCGCGAATAATACGAATGAAATAATATTCTTCTTGAATAGAATATTGAAATCTAGGAATTTTTAAATTATTATGACGCAGAGAATTTAAAAATCTAAGTTTGATAAAATAGGTATGTCGGTTTACCAGAGGAAATAATTCTATGAAGAGATAGGTATAAGTAGTCGGTTTTGGAAGAAATCAGTGAGGGAACATTCCAGTGGATTTTTTCTGTACGAGGAAATATTATCATACCATCTAAGTCCATAAATAAATCTAACACAGTCATGGACCGCCACAATTAGCTTTCTTTTGCAAACAGATAGCCAAAGGCAATGTACCTCATCATATATTTTACCAATTATATATCCAATATGATTACAGCATCTCACCTTAGAATTCATATATATACCTAAGTTTTTCACATGATCACAAAAAGGATTTGTGACACCATGAACGGACGGAAGATCCAAGATGGTGAGCTCATTTCATTAAAAGCAAATACACTGATACTTCTAGGGATTCATACTCAGGCAGTTTAAGGCTTGTGTATGTTTCAATTCTCAACATCTTCAGGTAGGTCGTTGATATACAAACCCAATAGTAGTAGGCCAAGAATTGCACCCTGGGGCACACCACATTCAAGTTGCAAAACACCAAATATAGTATTACCTACTTTGTCATATTGATATTGGTTTGATAACAAGCTATCCATAAGGATGTGAAGTAAAATTGTTATCCAAGTTTGGAGAACAAATTCGAATGATTAATTAAGTCATACACTTTTGACAAGTCAAGTAGAGTCAAAATACATAAATGGCTCAGATCGAGGGATTTCCGAATTCAAATCCCACAAATATGAGACATTTGGAAATCAGACTGGTAAGAATTCAGTAGACTAGTTCGTCCAAGTAATACGTCATTTTTAATTTTTATTTTTTCTAATTCTTTCCGTAAGAAACATAACAAACTAATTGGCCTATTGTCATAAGGATCTTGCGCCTTATTCACTTTCGACACTGGCAAAACCACATACATAGTTCCTTTGTCAAGACAATATTTTCAAGATGTGCATTTCCAAAGTCTAAAAGGGACGAAATAATAAATAGAAAAACTTTTTCATTCAAATTTACTTAATAGGAAAAATGTAGTTCGTCTTAAGGCTTCAGACTGAAAGGATATTATACCATCAAGGGCTGTTGATATTCTTCGAAACAGTTGCATCCGATGCCATTCATTGCTTGTATTTTTAAAATATTGCTGACAAAAAGAAAATTAAGGATTTTTAATATATGCTCTTCTAGCATTAACAGTCTTATCTCTACATTTTCTAAAACTAGTAGATATGATTTTCGATTCGCATATCAAAATTATTATGAAATTCTCGGTGTGGAAGCCTTTTATGCACTTCAATTTCAATAACTAAAGTTTCTGTGTAAATTTACATTAGGAAACATTAACAATATTACCTAAGCTAACAGAGACAAATTGATATTTATTCACAAATCTAAAGTTAACTGACTTGCTTTACTTAATCTACCATTCCGTAGGGAAAATATGTATATAAAACCATAAACTAATAATTTTTTTTTGTACGGCTCTTTGTTTTTAATTTTAATATAACTTTAAAATTGAAATTTACATTAACTTTGATATTTAATTTTATAACTTTTCCAGAATCATGAAATCCACAGACTGGAGACCTACACGCAATACTTGGTTTCAATACAAGTATTTAATCCCGAAGGACTTGGGCCACCAACAACAGTGTTAGTTATGACTGACGAAGGAGGTAAGTCAACATTTATTCCAATAGGGTTAGATACTAAATATATATAGTACAATAGCAATATACATGTACTTTTATTTGTATGGTCCTGGAGACCTAAAAAAGGAAACGAACAATAAGTTATTTCAAGAAATTGGCTAGCAGGCATGACTGGGCTTTATTAAGTTCGAGCTTTTGCAAAAGCCAAAAGGAATTTCTTGTACGCGTTCCTTATACACACCTCTTACTTGTATACCTACTAATTTTCCTTGTAAAATGAAAAGCAAACAGCATCCCTTCGAATAACCGGAATTAAGGTGTGAACGGAAAGGGTTAGTGGATATTTAAGAAGAAAAACAGACATAAATCCACAGAAACAGCAAATTAATTTTGCTCCAAGAACCCTGAGATTTGCCTTTCTCTCTCAAGCTATCAACCTTCAAAGCTTTTCTTCGCAATTCTGGGGCCACATAAAGACCGTGCAGAAAACGGGAATAAGCAGAAAAAGTTTGATAAAACTTTTGCAAAGATTACAAATGCTTGTAGGATGAGGGGTGAAAAAGGACGAGGAGGAGATAGAGGAATGAACATATTGAGGATAGAAACTCTTGTTACATTCTTAGATGGCTTATGTATAAATATTCCCCCTAAAAAATAATATAGACTTACCTACCTGAAATTGTATGTTCCACTGGAAGTATTACGGGATTTTCTTCGAAACTTAAGCCCGTATCCTGCTCATATTCCTCTCATCTGAATAATCCTATTGTCGTGAAATTTTTAAGAAGTTTGTGATACTCATAATAAAACCAAGCAGTGTCTGAATTTATACAGCGACAGTGCGACTATGTTGACTCTCGTGTAATACATCAGGAGTTTGTTTTCCGAGTTAAAATGTTTGTTCCTTTAAAAATGTATGAACGGAAGGACAAAGTTATCGAAAGCTTCTGGAATTATTGAGTGGATATGAATTTTGGCGGTTTGTACTATGCCTCGGATAGCTACCAGCAATTCTGCTGCTGGACCGCGTAATCTGAATTTATAATGAATAATGTACGAAAGTTGGAGATTTTAGTTTTATTGATTGATTACTCTTGTAATATTTTACTACATACTAATGAAATTCGGGAAAAGTTATTGATGGGCATATGGGGACAAGAGATATTTTCCATTACTATATTTTCCCGGTCATGACGTTTTCACAACTCCAGAAATAGGACGTATATAGAGAAATTGAATAAAATTTTAGTGAAAATGTCGATTTTGGCGATGAGTTATTTTGTTGTGGCTATAAAGTAATACTATCAACCTTAACTGTGGTAGGCTGCTTATCATTTAGCATTTCAATGTTTCAAAGTTATTTATATTGGCCGCATAAATTGAAATAGGTCATTCATTCCCTATGCGACCATATGGACATATGGGATCAGTTGAATTATTGAGGAAACTAGCTGTACTCATATAACACTTTTTATGCTTAACATCTCTTAAAATATATGGTCAATTGAGTTCGAAATTTTATCGTATTGAGGTTGAAGGGTATTTGCTTTCTAAACACTGAAATGCCTACAATTCTTTTTTGAATACATATATTTTTGTCATTTATTTAGATAAACTTACCGAATACGTGGTTTAAGGAGGCTTCCAATAATCGCCCTGAATAGAAGACATCTTTCGACCTTTTTTAAACTACTCAAAAAGATAATTCGTAAGAGAAATTTGCAATTTTCATATGGCTACCACTCTGTTATGGGACTTTTTGAAAAAGTCTTGAAATAATAGTTTTAATTTAACTTATTCTTTTTTTAGTTCTATATAACAATTAGACTTCTGAAATTTTATTAAAACTATTATTTGTTTTGCGCAGACATAATTGTTATTTCAGAAATTTTTATATCCTACCTAATTAAAATTAAGTTCGAAAATGGGACAAATTCGGTAACCCCTCCATGGGGTTGCCATACAAAAATGAGCTAAATCGGGCAATCCCTTCCCTAAGTTCGAAAATGGGACAAATTCGGTAACCCCTCCATGGGGTTGCCATACAAAAATGAGCTAAATCGGGCAATCCGTTCTTGGAGTTGCTATATAAAAATTTAGGTTTTTTACGTTTACTGTGAAAACGATCAATCCTAGACGTTTTTATTGTACTGAAAAGTTTGTAACGTCGGTTGTTGGTGTAGTCAGGAGATTTTCCAGGGCCGTTTTCCGACGATGCTAGGTTCAGAGCGCCGTACTAGCTAAACGGTTCGGGCGGTCTACGTAATACATTACTTAGCCTACACTCACTTACTTACTTACAATAACTTATAATTACGCGGCGTAGGAGCGGGGTAGGAGCGTGCGCTTACTATTCCTTAGACCAACACGATTAACGTGCGCTTCTCGTTAGGAGTAGCCAACACGGGGGATACGGTACGGAGCGTGCGCTCACTATTCTTCTGACCAACACGATTACGTGCGCTTGTCGTCAGAATAGCCAACACGGGGCTACGAGGACAGAATGTATGTGTGCGCTTACTACTCTCGTGACCAACACGATGAACGTGCGCTTCGTCGTGAGAGTAGTCAACACGGTACGGGGACGGAATATATATTCGTGCGCTCACTACTCTTCTGATCAACATGATTACGTGCGCTTATCGGCAAAGTAGCCTACACGGAGGTACGGGATGGTATGCGTGCCTTTACTAATTCTCGGTCCAGCGTTTGCCGTTGAACTAGGCAACACGACTTGCGGATAGGACGTGGACGTGAGATATATCTGGTCGAGCTGCTGGGAAGCAACTGACCAATCTTTCGGTGCCGACTGACTTTCATAGCCAGTCTTCTGGTAGTCCACTTTTGGGGTCAATTCTTCTTATTTTGGAGTTGTGTTCTAGCGGTCGGATATTCTGCTTGACTGAGGTGTCTACTTGAATGCTCGGTGATCGACTGAGTGATTTCATTACTGGCTGCCGGCTATTTGTAGGTAAACTGGCTGATGGTGTCGGGTGTAGAATGTTCCCTTCTACTATCACGCCACCAGCACGGGATACTACTGAGCTACTGATCTGTGGTGTGCTCTTCTCTCGGCGGCTGGCTTAATTTGTTGCCTAATTGCTGCTAGACGACTCGTTTTCGCAGGTGTCTAGCTAGAACATATGTAACTTCGTTACAAGTTCTTCAGAATATGAAATCATATGAAATTGGTTATAATCATTTTTACTCTCCGACGAACCGTTCTAGAAATAGATGCGAGAAACCGCTTCAACGCTCAAACTTGTACTAATAGGTAACCATATGAAATGACATACGGGCAGTCATCTAGGGCATAGGACGGCAAAGTGCGGCACACGATCAGCATGAGGCTCTGGCACAAATATACACGGGCAGGCGCGCAAGATTCGCCAAGAGTATCAGTCAGGAGATGACTTTGCTCAAGATTTTGAAAGCGAAATATTAGCTGTGTTCTTTTGTGTACCTTGTCCTAGAACTCCCATATACTGGAGACAACAAATTGTTCTGTCAATTGAAGCGACCTATTTGTACTGTTCGCGTCATTAAAATCTTTCTATGAAAATGTATGAGGCGTTCTATTGTGTATCTTTTGTTATGCACTGTTCGGCGAACACAAAACAATACAGATATTGTTTCATTTTACAAGTCTGCTGAAGCATCGCCAAGAAAATAATTCCTTTATTGACAAACAATATTTTAAAACAACCATTTTAAATATGAGAGAAGTATTTCTCAGCAGGTTTGCGGGATTTAAAAACAGCAGAGCGACTTTAACATTCGTCAAAAACCCTCCTAATGCTTCGATAACAGATTTGAAATTTTTTCTTTTGACATTGACATTGGTAAGTTTGAAACACAATTGTTGGATTTAAAAATAAGGAAATATAGAGATCTAAATTGGAACGTCTTTATGTTGATTTGGAAATATTGGAAAAGAACAAATGTCAGCTTAGTTGACAATACAAGTGGTTTGCTTTGAAAAACCTGGAGAAGGAAAATAAAATCATATTCAACGCCTGGAATAATATTCCTAATTCTTAAGATGAAAAAACTCGCATTTGCTGTTCTTTCCCTTTTCAGTTTTACATATTCATGCGAACAATCTTTTTCAAGCATGAACTTTATCAAACTGAGAATTCATCTTATTGATGAGATCCTGGAATCGTGCCTAAAATTCATACAAACGTGACTTACTCAAATTTTCCAAGGAGATGCAAGGAAACTGTTCGCATTAAATGTTTGACAGTGATTGTCATAATTTAAATTTATAGATTCCTTAATTACATATTATTTTTTATCAATGAATAAAACCTTTATTAAGTATGAAATCAAGTTTTATTCAGTGACCCGTATATTTAATGAAGTGCTAAATTATAATGAAGTTTACTAAATCAATAAACAGATTCGGCTCTCAAAAGTGTTTTTAATCGTTGGACTGTACTTATTCGGCTCTTTGGCTAATAAGTTTGCTGACGCCTGATCTAGAGCATCATAAAAACTGGTCTTATACCAATTCTAGCTTTTTTACTTGTTTCATATAAATTTTATGATAATAGTCCCAAAAGACTTTAATTTTTTAAATGTCATAATAACCGTTTTATTATAGATATTTTTATAGTTATAATTTAGTGCTAACAGTTTTCATAGGTTTTAATTAAAGTCTGCCATGATAACTGTCTCAGTAGACATTTTCAGTCAATTATGGCGGCTATCAGAGTGCTATGATAAGACTTCATAGCAATTGATATGTGTTTGCGAAGTGAAGGTTATTAATTCTGCGACGAACGATGCTATTCGTGAAAAACCCAACTCAATTGCGTATGTTCGATTTCTTACGGAGTACTGTCCCTTCGGCGTATATTGAAAATATACAAGGTCGGCACGAATTCATAGTGTTCTTACACTGTATGGTTTCAGAATGTATAACAAAATAAAATTTCAGAAAATATACACGATTTTTGTGTAATGGTCGCGTATACTTTCTGACGCTGATTCAGTGAATTAGTTAAGAGATTATACAAGGCTATAACAAACATATTCTGACATTGTATAGATTAGATTGTATAGAAAGTATACAAGCTCAGAAAGTTAGATAATGTCAAATGTTAAAAAAAATATCCAGTAATTAGTAATCGAATAATCATGTAGTTAATACTAACTAGTAATTTAAAGGTACCTATTAAAATAGTAAGCTCCTTTGTGAGAAACAAAAATATTTTATTATAAAAGTAACACAAATTTTTAAGTACTTAACTACTACTATAAAAAAAGCGCCAGTCAAATTATAAAAAAAACACAAACTTATTACTTAGGATTGTTTTGGTTTTGTGACATATTGAATGCTAATTCATACTTTCTTTTCCGAGTTTGTCTCGGTTTAAATGTTCCAGATGTAGAAGGCCTACCAGCTTGCACTTTATTTTTTGTTTTGGACCCTGTGACCCTTCTGGATAATACCGTTGGTTAAACGCGTATTTTACGTGATACTTTCCGTTTTAAATTATTGTATATAAAGTTTTGTGCCTGCTGGTAATTTGTTATAGATTTTAATGCAGAGGATAGTAAGCACATAGCTTTCAAGTTGGGAGAGCTAGGGTGTTCCTTGAAAATGTTTACCAGTTTGTGGAATTCTCCTTCCATTTGTGCGAGACATTCGTGATATTTTTCTACGCATATTGAACTAGTAAAATTATGAGAAATGTTAGAAGAACTTACTTGAAGCTCTTGTGCCTGTGCGGTACTTTGGATTTTCGATACACTGACTTATTGTACATTTTCTTGTTCTTCTCTTTCAATCAAGTCGTCCATATTTTGATAGAACTCTTCACCAATATCGATATTTGAAGCAATCTTTGCACAAGTTATTCGGTCATCTTTTAAAAGCTTGGGAGAAGTTTTTCAAATCATTCCATACCTACTTTGTTTCAACAGCACATAAATATTTGCAAAATACTCCTCCTTGACCATTCACGCAATAACAGCACGCGTTATTAATATCGACAGAGTATACAACTTTACCTGTTGTTGACTCAACTAAAAATTCATATTCACTAATGCGTATTATTTTGTTCACATCATTAGCCAGTTTGCTGAATTTCAAATAAGCTGAAGAGTTAGTTTGACGACAATTTGTAAACTTCATGAGTCTCCGGTATTGGTATTGTTCAAATATGTTCGCTAAGAAATCGATCAAAGTGCAAACGTTGAAAGCTTTACATCGCTGCAAAATCACATCTTTAAATATGCGAATTGAAGCTTTTTGTATAATTGTTAGTATTACTTCCTCTGTTCATAATATTAGTTCTGTATGCTGTGCACCATTCTGTCCTTCTTTCCTATAGATTTTCCAGATATTTAATTAAGTTTTTGCAAGATTTAAAGTGTGAATCTGAAATAATTTGTTTGTAAAGTTCTTGTGCAATTTCCTAATTATACTAGAAAACATGAGCTTGGAAAAAGACGTCATGATCATTTGTCGTTTGGGAATATCATTTTATGCTCGGCGCAGCATAACCATCTCCAAAATGCTTTTGCAACATGGAAACAACAGAGTAAAAGCCGCGCATCTGGGAAAATTGTTTTTGAATAAAGTTTGTAGAAAATCCACTATAGTCTTCTTTGAAATCACCGGGCTTGCACTTCACAGTAAAACTGAAGTTTTCTTATGTTTGGTAATCCCACTGTAACTGTTTGTATTCAGGATAGTTGTCTGTTAAAAACTGTCCTAAACTGTCGTTCGTAATCATTTTAACTAATTATTCCCCTTTTTATATAACTTAAGCACAAAGTTCAATTAAATACACTTTTTGGAAACAAAATAATCAAAAACTGCTTACGAAAACAATGGCACGTGTCGAATGATGATGAAATAATTCTGAAAAGTAGAAAATGATCACAATTTCTTGTGAAAATAAGAGAAAGCAATAAATAAAAATGGCTACCTTAAAACTAGTCGCAATGGAAAGTATGTTTTTCGCACAAAATTTTAGCGTACGTTATTCGAAAATATACGCGATAAGACCGTAATAACCATTGTATAGTTAAAAATAGTTATGCTTATTACAGTTCGAAACTATACGCGAGCAGTCCTGACCTGTGCCTACTGTTCTTGTATACTTTCAATATACGCGTCCCTTCGACAGTGAAACTTAATTGACGAACCGTTGAGGGCGGCGAGCGTATACTATTCGAGAGAAAACTCTTGAACAGCTGTTCAATAGAAAGTAATTACTCCATTTGAAAAAATAAAGTAAAAAATTAATGCAAATATTGAAAGGAAGCATTGCATATAGCTTTAAGGAAATTGAGCATGTGTGTGTGACAAAGAGAAATATACTTGGTTTTTCCTGAAAGGGAAATGCTTAGATTTTTCACGGTATCAGTGTACGTGAGTAAGCCGCTCTTTCACGTTCAGATCTAACTGAATAAGTTACATTTTGACGTTTCTGAAAGTAAACATTTCACAGTTCCGGGAACACAGTGAAACTTTATAAAATTTATTGGTTTTAATAAATATTAAATACTTGAAATTGAATTGTTTCGGAAGCTTGAAGTGTATAGTTTTTTTGAGTTCAGTTTTTTGTGAAATTAAAGCTGTTAATCTATTAATGTGACGTGATGAATTGTGCGGTGCAATATTGCACAAAAATCGTTTTTCAGGCAAGTGAATATATTTAAGAATAATGGCAACCCAATGTTTCTTTAAGCTACAGAAAGAAAGGGGGCGCTAAGGATTTGTTTATTTTACACAGCAATTTGGATTATAAAAAATGTCCCCCTTCAAAATGTCACAATACGAAGACAAACACAGCACACTAATCCATTTCGCGTGTCACTTACGTTTTGACCCTATATCCCAGCAAACATTGTGCTTATAAAAACGGAAATAAAAATCATCCTGCGCTTTTATTGCCATACCTATATTTTGCTGATAGTTCGAGAATTAAAGTCAATTAGATTCCCGAATACATTACAATTTGCCTATGAATCGCTTCTTATTGCTACATTATTGCATTTTTATTGCTCAGATCTTTGGTACCACATGTGATAAGGGCGAGGTGTATTTAAACTATTTTCAAAGAAATTTTACCGTTATCGACAATATTTCAGTATTGTCCCTTTGAAAATTGCCTCAGTTTGGAGTTGTTATTTCTTCAAGAGCGATAGAGTAGAAAAGCAGTGAAAGCAGAAAAAATTGTAACCCCAAAAATATAAGTGTATTTATCACCATAACGATCATAAAATGAATCACTTACACGATTCATATGCGATGCAACATTTACCCATGTCAAACTAAATGGAAGCAATAGCGATACATATAATTCCAACAAAACAACAAAATAACTGTTATGCGATAAAATGGCGATTCATTTGCGATTGAAAAGCAAACGCAGGAAAATATGAATATTTATCTCCATGGCGATCATCAAATGATTAACTTACACTATTCATATGCGATGAAACATTTACCCTCGTCAAGTTCAAAGTAAGCGATAAGAATTGCCAGAAAAATAATGCTTGTTATGGCAATAAAAATAATAAAAAAGCGATTCGTATGCCAATCGTTTGCAGCAATGTTTGCTAGGATGCCGCTTCCTTATTAGTTATTTATTCAATGTGTTTTTTACATAATTAGCGAATAAGGGCGTATGGTTCATTCTACGCATTGTGGTTTTTGCATGATTTTGCAATATAAAAATAATTAAAGCTACCACAGGAATATTGAGAATGGCTTCTTAATTTAATGAACACAAATAATTTAAAGATAAGTATAATTTTCAGAAAAGAATTTTGCATTTCTAGTCCATGACGGCAAAATATTTCAACTGTGAAATAATCCACTTCTCCTTATTAGAAAATTTCAGAGTGAAATTAAAGAATGTGGGCAGTAACTATAATTCATTTTACTCTTTATCATTGGTTTACCTAATGTTTCTATCTTTATGTCGTGAATTCATTTAGAACACGGTAAAAATGTGTGTCATAATTCTACAGGGTGGGCCATAAATAAATAACGTATTTACAAATTCAATTAAAATTTTGTTAATTAGCTATTTTCAGGTTTCACTTTTTTTTTTTTTAGTAATATTTAGACATGGAAAATTGCTTTTATGTAACAGAACAATAATCCCACTATATACAAATATTAAAAAAAAATATTGAATTTTTAAATAGGTACATTATTTGTGCTCCACCTTTTATTTAAGAATTTTTATAATTTTTGTCTATCTCTTTTTTACGCACTAATGGCAGATAGCATTGCTTTCATTTTGTTAGACAAAATTAATTTTAAATTTTTTGGTTTAGTTATACTTATTAACAGTAATTGTGCCCATTTCAAGGTCAACAGCAGTTGTCTCTAAAGTAGATGTCTTCTTAGCTAGTTCTGTGGAACAAACGGGATCGAGATGGATCGGTGCCGTCAATTTTTTTTATACCATACACTGACTTCTTATTAGAATCGTTTTGTTTTATTAGCCTAGAAAAGTTCTGTTTGTTTCCGAGTTTGGTGAATAAGTTAGTGTAACTAATGTGACTGCCGAATTTATTTTTACTACAATTGACCCACAACTTAAGCATGGAACGAATCAAAATAAAACTCTTCCTTCAGTGAATCAAGTTCTCTGTGTTGTCTAGATTGGCTTGGTAGGGGAACTCAATACCATGAAATTGAAGATGTTCTAACTTGGTTGTAGAACACTTTTCTGGAAAAGAAGTGGGTTAAATTTGGGGCACACTTTGCGAATAAATTTTTTTCCTAATTAAATAAAATTGCGGTCCTTTTTTATCCATTTTACCGATTTTACATTCTTATAACAATTTTACAATGACTAGTTTTATTTTATCAATTACTGTGATAACTTTATTATATTTAATCGACAATCTTCTCATTGTTATTTCACAATAAACTGGTCACTAGTCACATTTATATGAAACACATTATTGTCACTAAAAATTTTAAAATTGTCACATTGTCCCACCTGTCAAGTTTTATGAAATACGCCCCTGATCCCATCCATCAGCAGTATCTATCAATACAAGCATCATGTTTCGAAAGCGATTTACTAGCAAATCGTACTCTCTGGCTTGAGCTTCGAGAACGGACTCGATGTCGAACGGAAAACAGACTACCAGCGTAGTAAAAGGAACATGATTCTCGGCTATTCAAACCCGAGATTCTCTCTCGATAGCGAATTGCTTTAGATCCTAAGTCGAGCCGAAGTTAACGTTAAAATGAAGTTATATACGCACAATGTGTTTGTGTTAGTGATGTTTCATATTTCTTATATATTAAGAGAAGCGAGCTATTCTCGTGTCGTAAGCGATTCTCGCACTGCAAGTTTTTACAGACATTTAATTAGAGCTATGGAAATCAACATTTATTTATTTTAAATGGAAAATAATGTCCGTGGACATTATTGCCTTGGTCACTTCATTGCAACTCGCAGTAAATTCGAAGCATAGACGCATGCCAAAATCAGAGAAATTGGGAAATCTCAGGCAGAATCAGAGAAACGAAGGAATCTCGGGAGTAATTCGAGATTCTCATTTAATGCTTAATTCGAGATTTCTTCGAAAAAGCGAGTTCTTCGCTAAAATGTTTGCAGGCATGCACCCAGTAGAAGTATTATAAAAAGTAAAATCTGATTTGATACCTTGCTTTATTTTTTATACTTATGTATGTGTAACAGAGACAAATACTAATTTAAAAAATATTAATTAAGCTGCACGGATAGCTATCATTAAAGTCAAGGTCTCTTCCGATAATTATGTATTGAGGCTTTTGTACTAGATCTAAAAGTTCGCTTGACGGCTTATGTACACACAAATTATGTCTTTCTCTCGATGGCTGTTATAGTGCTTACGAAAAACCATATGTTTCTGACACAAATATTACATCCAAGGTTAAATTAGAAAATGTAGACAATTTTCGGAAGCAGACTACTAGCGAAAAATTTTTAGTCTAGTCCTCTGCCTTCTATAAAACATTTAGAAGGTTTCGTGTATTGCTTCAGATTTTTTGTAGTCCCTAATCGTTAAAAACTAAAACACTACATCAAAAATATTTTAATTCTTTCAACGATTCTATCAACCAAAAAAAAAAAACCAACGACTTTAGATGATGATACGCTATCTTCACCTTAAATAATGTAATAATTTAAGAAACCTTATGTAAATCATTCTCAACTTAAAGCTGTTTAAAATTCATTGCAATAAGCTAAGGTATCATCTAATCGTTCAAATATTTGGTTGCATTATACTCTACGCTTTACAACAAATGCTAATTACTTGTGTTTACTTTCATTGTGAACGAAAACGTGACCCGATTTGTAATTCATAGCTGATGGTCACCAAGTTTAATTGAATTCCTAAAATATTATCTAATAAATTCACTTGCATGCTGAGATATTTTCAAGACACCGAGAAAATGTTTCTTTCAAGAAATAATACTTTGGACGCCTTTACAACTTTGGGTGTTTTAGCTTAATATCGACCGAATACCTTATCCGGTCTTATGCAGGATTTCATAGAAGTATTTATATAAGATATCTTTGCAAGGCAAAGTTTTCATCATGCAACTTTACTTCCAAGTAGATGAATGAAGTCGAAATCATTTTAAGTGAGCAAGCTGAAAAAAATTTCAGAATTTCTTCTGGTATTTTATTGAAGTTCTATAGAATAAAATTTTGTTTGTTTAACTCTTTATATATACCTACAGATGGGTGTGTATGAAAGTTAGGCTCTTCGTACACGAAGCTACTCAAAAAATACTATTAAGTGACAAAAATATAATTTAAATTTCCAATTTGTAGCTTGCGCATCACTGCCTATGCATTTCAATGGAAGTCCGCTCACGGTGATACAAGTTGGTAGTCAATTAGCAATGTAGTGTGTGGGGCATAATGGGCATGGGTGCCCATTATTCCCCGCAAAAATTCTTTAACCTGTTGGTGGAGTGCGTCGAAAAATATAAATTAGCCTCAAGTAAGATCTTCAATGTGGACGAAACAGGAATCACTACCGTTGCGAAGAGTCTAGGGAAAATGTTGGCAACTAGGGGCAGGAAGCAAGTAGGATCGCTGTCATCTGCAGAGTGAGGACAGCTCCTGACTGTGGAAATCTGCATGAGCACTGATGATGGCACATATATGCCACCAATGTTCATTTTCCCAAGAGAAAGAATGAAGGTAGAGCTTATTTACGGAACGCCGCCCAACTCGCTGAGTGGATAACTAAGGAACTGTTCTTAAAATGTTTCAAGCGATTTTTGGAATGTTCGCAACCGACAAAAGAGGAGCCAGTTGTATTGCTTTTAGATGGACATGCAAGCCACGTAAAGAGCATTGAGCTCATCGATAAAGCAAGAGAAAATGGAGTAGTCATGCTATGCTTGCAGTCCCTGGATATCGCATTCATGAAGCCACTGAGCTCATATCACGGCGATGGATTGAAAAAAATGGCTCAGATCTCATCCCGGAAGAACGGTAACGCATTACCAGGTAGGAGCGTTGTTTGGTAACGTCTATTTGCCAGCGGCTACAATGTCGGTTGCAATAAACGGATTCCATAGAACTGGAACATGCCCGCTAGGTCTAAACGTTTTCCAAGAGCACGACTTCTTGCCTGTCAAAACTACAGATATGCCTGTAGAAGAAGAGCAGTGCAAACCACAACTTCCAGCTCAAAGCGCCAGTACAGAACCACGATTACAAGCGCAATTCATGCTTTTGAATTCAGTGTGCCCTTCTGGTTTGCCTTGCTATCTATCCACATCATTGCTGTGTCAAACCATGCCAATGCCCGATCCATACACGTTATCGCCAGTCCCATCCATACCAAATCCAGGTCCATCCAAGCTAACTCTAGTTCCGTGTGCACCATCGACATCTTTCCAAAACTTTTCGCCATCCCAGCTCTTACCTATTTCTAAAGCACTTGCCAGGAAAAGAGCTTCTAAGCGCCGAGGAAATACTACAATTATAACGAGCTCTCCATACAGAATGGAGCTAAAATGCCAGACATATGGAACCGAAAAGTGAAACAACCGAAAGCCTAAGAAAACTAAAAACATAAAGATTCCCAAAACCAAAGAAATTGAGTCCACCGAAAGCGAAGGTGACGAAGAATGCCTGTATTGCGGAGACTCGTGTTCCCAATCCACAGAAGGGTAGGTCTCCTATAGAGCATGTGGCAAGTGAGCACATTGTTCCTATGCTGGAGAAGAAGACAACGACGGGAAATGCACTCAGGTGTGCCAATTTTGTACCAAATTTTAGCTACCTTATTATGCCCCGACGCCGGGCAAAATGAGCACGTAGAAGCTTTTCTTAATTTTTTAATAACTATTGTCATCTTTATATTTCTAGTTTTTTTATTCTTTTTAATTAATAAATGGACTTATGAGTATAAGAATTTCGATATTTTTATTTTCTTACGAAAATTCTTTAAATTTTAATAATGATAAACCTAAAGGTCCCCGTCATGCCCCGGAATCTTAGGAATGAGTACCTTTTGTCTGCACCTCACTCACAATTGACGCTAAAGCTATATGCTTTGGAATCTGTTTCTCAGTAATTGTAAAAAATATATCGTAAAACACAGAAAATGTTCGTCGATAACAATTATCACTTCATTTTTTATTCTTAGCAGTGAACAATGCTTGTATGCACTCTAACGCTTGGAGCGGGGCTAAAGAAGGAAAGGGACCAATATAGATGCTGGCAACATTCACTTTTATGTTATTTGATGTCTCAGGCATAAGAATCTGACCATAGTTGTCGGTCCTCAAATTTTGCATACTGAAATACCTTTGGCGCCTGGACTAATAAGAAATATAAAATAATTAGAATACGAAGTTGAAGTAGAGTGCTCAACTTATTGAAAATCAATAAATACTGCAAACAAATTTGGAAAAGCACAAACGCAAATATTATCGGTATTTCCCTGAATCTGTCGTCAAATAATGAATTCATTTCCTAAGCCACTGGGAAATTAATTTATGCATCAGAGGCCACATTCACATTAAAGCATCAGTTCAATTACCGCACAGCAGATTGCAAAGATGGCCTTAATTTAAAGTTATTTAATAATTCCTAGTTGGTGAGGACAGATTCCGAAGTTAAAATAGAATTTAAAGCAAATCCAAATGAACGGTGTAAGATGATTTTCTCAGTAATTTTGAATTCCTGGAATAGGTTCGTTGTACGTGAAAAGTGTATCGCTCTTGGTGGAGTCAATATTGTTATACCAATTTTGATAACCGTAACGTACATAAGATTGCAACAAGCAACAATGTATGTATGTATTTGGGTGCTTGAAAATTAAACTTTGTAAATTGTGTAGGAAAGCCCTACAGCCCCTGGGTAAATTTTAGGTGTAACTAGAATATTTATATTCGGAGAGTTAATTTAATTTAAACTTCTACTTCGACTATTATTTTTACATTTATGTAAATGAACTCATAATTTCGATAAAATAGAGAAGCGCATGTAGGTATAAAGAAAGTTTAAAACTTGAAAATATTTAATCATTATTCCTTTAGCTAAAATTAGAGACTGTATTTTCTTTGGCATGGAATTTATATATTGCACTTTTACAGGCCCAGACTGTGATTTCACAAATTTTTTATACCTTTTGTCATCCTGGGTATGGTGGTAGATTAGGTATTTAACTCTCCAGTGACGGTATTACCAAAGACTTACCAATAAAGTTTTGAAGACAATTAATAATAATAACGAATTGCTGACACTCAAAAGATAATTGCATATATGGCATGTGTGCTTTAGTTTTTAAAAAATGTATTAAGTCTGTCTTGGACTATTTTTCTGTTAAAACTAGTTGACACTGAAACGTTTGCATTAAGCATTTTTCTTCATAAATATCTTTAAAAGAAATCTTCATATGTATTTGTAAGACAAGGCTTCAGATTTTTATTTAAAATGACAATTACAGTAAATTGAAGGCATACATCGGCTTAGCTTCGTTCCCATGATGCTGTTTTTGTTCTCTACTAATAACAATAGAATCGTAGCAAGTGATGAATGGCTTGCGTTCACTGTAATTCCACCCTAAGACAAGGTGTATTTGAAATATACTTAATATGGTTTCTAAAACCTACAAACATTTCATTGAAACCCAAGCACATAATATACATATACATCTAAGTCTGTAAGTAAGTTTACATTATCATGAGTTATCCGCTAGGAAAAAGAAGAGCTTATTAGCAGTTACATAGCTACTACTGAATGAAGAGAAGTCCTTCCTAACCCGATTAAATGAGCTGAAATGATGAATCATTCTATTCTGAATGCGCATATAAATCGATATTCGGGAAGAGTATTTAGAAAGCATTATGATACGTGAATGATATTTGAAAACTTTTGGAGATAGTTATATCAGGCACTCAAGAAAAAGGTGTTACTACATATCCTACTAGACAGTTAATTCTACAAAGCACTTTTGTATTGCTTCACACTTTCTTGTAACTTTTCAATGAACTTCTTGTATTCCTCGAAGTCCATAGTATCGTCCTCAGAATCGGCTGTTCTGGTAGATATTTTCCTGTATATCCTAAATTGTTTGTTCTTTGGAATCCAAAACGGCCTTCCTAACACTTGTGGTCAGAAATTTTTGTTCTTTCACACAATATCTAAGCACCTAGCAGAGATCGGGATGTATTTTTTTTAACAATACTGGGTACATCCTTAAGCGCTTGGCTTACGCACGGGTTGCTTTGATCGTGCTTACGATACCGATAATTGATATCGATCCCACCGTTGACACCAAATATAATTGTCTCATTGAAAACGCGTTGCCTTCACTGCGCTTTAGAATTCATTTCGGTAGAATGTTATATTCGCTACATGTAAGCGCTAGAAAAGAACAAGCCCAAGCACACTTGCTGCAAACTACAACGAGAATATTTTGGCTACAGAAATATTGCATATAATAAACACACGCTAACTTTCTATAAGTTCGGTCTATGTTCTAAAACAAAGATTTCATTAGCACAAGAATATGTGTAAAATAAATTTCCGGTTTGGACAGAACATTAAATGACAGAGAAGAATTTTTCTGCCTCTTAGTGGCGCCAAAATCTTGAACAATGGCAAAACATTGAAAGACGGAGCCTCAACGAGAATTATGTTCACATGTTCATACGGTGTTATAGGCACAAATGCACCACGAACAAAACTCTGTATTGTATCAGAAACATGAATAGAGTAAGAAACCGCTCCAACGCACTCACATTAACATTAAAGTTCTAAAAATAAATATCAGCCAACAGCCAATGGTACGTGAATCAACCATGTATCAAATCCGTGTACCATGGTTTGAGACATACCACAACCTTCTATATAGTTTTTAATTCCTTTTCAAAATCCGCGTCCTCCATCTATAAAAAATACAGCACTACTTAACCTGAATCAAGTGAATAATCGTCAGAGAGTATCGAGAAAACAACACTACTTCACACATACGCAAAATTTCACTTCACGGCTTGTAATATATAGAAGATTGTGGACATACATACTCGATACAGAAACCAGTTTTATGGGGAAATATACTGAGGGTTTGTGTGTGGATGTGTGGCTCCTTTTTTTTTATACGAATCAGACCCCAGTTGCTCTAAACTTATATTTCGAATATCCATTCAGTGCGGATTATCATTCCCTTTTTGCAGTTTTTCATACAAATATCCACAAAGGCGGAAAAATAATTATATTCGAAATCAGCTCTTTTCTAATACAGTCCATAACATTTTTTTGAATAGACCTGATACAATTTCATTTTTATTTACTTTTTTTTTATATGTAATATATAAATTTTTATATTTTGCCTTTAGAAGAAAACTTGCGAAAGAGGAAGAGATATTCTCCTCTCATATAGTCACTGCTACCTCAGGAATTTTTGAGACCCTATTCGAACTTCAGGTCTTTTCCCTATTGAAATGCCATTCCTAGATATTGTAGCTTTATGCAGCCAAGAACTTCCCAGATGACATATTTGGCTGTTTCGTTGGAGGATAAAGCACCAGTAAATAGACACTTTATTAGACTTAATTCTGTTCTACTGTGGATGAGATGTGTTTTTTCCTCTGTAACCTTAAAAGTTTTTTCGGTTTCCTCTCAGCCCTTCTTCATTCTATCCTTCATCCCAAAGCCCAAATTACAAATTAATAGTATATGTACGCCAATTTGTAGCACAATATCATAAAGTAAGATGAAAAATTTACTTTGCTCATAATATACTGAAAAAATTATCATTATTGTGATTAAATTATCAAAAAGCTCTACAACGATATTTTAATTAAATTTTGAATTAGTATCAAAGCCAAAGTTTCTTTCTTTTCTACCCAGACATCTCACATTATTGATATGTTCCAAAAGTTTATTCACATTGCCCTTAAGTGCATCCGTAAAGGGAGTTACACCCACGAATAATGAACATAGAATAACGAAAAGTTCCTAAAGGCAAAAATCTCTCAAGATTCTTAACATTCCACGAGAGTACAATAAACAGTCCCTACCCGGAAGATGAGTTCAAAGGCGATGGCTTTCTGAGCCGAAACCATCCTTGTCTTTACCTGAGAAAGCCTTCCCAGGTCGATTGTTTGTTCCTTTTTATCTCGCTTGCCTGATGGCGTCAGATTTTGAAAGTTACCCGCATAGCTAACAACTGCTGTTTTTGCTTCCAGGGTGAAAAAAATCTGCACTTGTGCCTGGTTTGGGAGTAAATTTATGCGCAACTTCTAAAAGAAATTCAGAGCACGGAAGGAAATAAGAAAATAATGCGCCCAATAGCTGAATTCGAACCATAGAACTTGAAATAATATGAAATATGAGTTTTTTGTGATTTGTGGAGAATAAAGGAGGGCATTATAATCAAACTTGCTATTATATGTATCTGTATAGGGTGGTAATCAAACCACTTATTCGCGTTGCTTAATTGTAAGATTTTCAATTAAATCTAGGACGATTACCTACATTTCGCTGCACATAATAGGCATATCGACGGAACATTTTAGGTTAAATTATAAAAGGATTGCAAAGACTCTGAAAACCTCTCCATTACCAAGATCATGCGAAATTATTGGTGAATATATATTTAGTATATTTTCACAATTCCCAGGTGATCTTTAGACTCTTAGCAAAGTTTAAAACTTTCCTGGGATATGTGCGCTGTGCTTCTGCACAGAATCGAATACAAATCATTTTCAATATTCATGAGATATTGCCTTAACAGACACTGACTATACGCGATAGAGGGTATTCGGTAAGAAAGTAGGATGGAGGATGCCAATGAATTCCTTGAAGTGTTCTGATCACACAATTATTCTGGACTACACTCTATTACATCAATGTTCAGAATGTATAGTGCCATAGAAATATCGAGGGCAATACGATAGGTAATGAGCTAACACAAAAAGGTTGTGGAATGGATAGCTTAGATGCTATATTGAATATAGCAATGCTGATCGGTGCTCCAAAAGGTGACATCACCAACTACAGTTACAATGAGGCTTATAATCGGTGGGTCAGTCGGGATACCTCTATTGCAAGACAATTATGGCTTGTATACAATAGGAGAAAACAATGGAGTGCCTTATGGGCAGGGCCGTAGCCAGAGGACGGCATAAAGGGGCAATGCCCTACTTTAAAATGACAATGCCCTTTCTTAAAAATTGCCAACTTATTACGTATTCTGCGACGACGTCACATCTTAATTACTCGGCCATGTTTGCGCTGCTCACCTGCCAAATTACTAACTGTCACCCTCGTGTCAATCGTATTTAGCAAGTGATATATCGGTCGCGAACGGCCTGGTCATTTTGATCGAGTCAGCGCAAGATGGCATAAATGTTTCCCTACAATATTGGTCAATCATTACCTAGACCATACTTCTATGAAAGAAAAAGCCAGAGGGGGCACCCAGCAGTCATGTAGCTGTTCATATCAAGAAAATAAAAGACCGTGGGCGATTTGCTGGAGTCTGGAATTGACTTTCGTACACCTGTAATTTTATCATGCAATCCCTGTACACTTAATTATTAGTAAGTGTGATCCCAAAATTCCACATCACCACTCGCCAACCACACAACATGTGAACAGCGCTCCGTTCGGTAAAACATCCTAGATTCGGTACAACTATATGAATTACAGGTAATTGATTCAGATCTTCTAGGTCATTTTACTGACTCTAAAACAAAAGATTCTATCTATGGTTGTGAATATGGTTCAATTTATAAAAAACTATTGTAGAAAAAGAATCTGAAAATATTTCCCAGAAGAGACAACTAAATCAAAGACATCTAGAGGACTTCGTACTGTATGGTCGGTCCATCACCTTCTCGTCAAAATACTCCAGGCATAATTTAAGCTCGGCCATTTAAAGCGGAATATTATAAAACTGTAGACATAATAACAGCTAAGATGAAAAGAATATTTGCAGACAATTAAGATCTACCAGATTCAGTTTTGTGCCTTGATGAGTTGGACAAAGTTTAAGTGTGTTCAACAAATAAATATATAACAAATTAATGAGAAAAAAATCAAATCCGTAATTGCAAATATTTTTCTGGTATAAAAACTCCTTCCAAAATAGAGGCTACTGTTGTGAAGTTAGAAGTTCTATACCAACAAAAGGAAACCTTCATCAGTGGCAACATTCGGATGTAACACTGCTTCGTGCAAATCTGCATTTTCGACATTAATTGCAGGTTTGATATTTCTTGCATTTGAACGGAAAAGAACAGACAAAATATATATTGACGAAGTGCTACGAATATGCCACAATATGGCAAATCGAAGTCAGCAATTATATTGAACATTTTGTTTGTTCTATTTATATCTTTTTATTTAAGGTATCTGTTTTAGTTCAGCTATAAAAGAAAATGTGATAAAACCCGCGTCCTTAAAGATTAGTTTTTCAAAAAAAATTACCTTCATATGAAATGATGTATCCCAAAATTTGCGCCCTACTTCAAATCTCTGACGCCCTACCTTTAATTCCCTAGCTACTGGCCTACTTAGGGGAAGCACTGCAGACACCAGGAAACTAAATAGTAGGGATGTCAGCGTACCATTGGGCCATAGCTAACCATGCTAGAAGGCTGGATCTAAACTCAAAAGATTTTTATCGAAGCTGTAAAACTCCTGAGGAAATCGAATCAGTTCCACATGTGCTCTACGCATCTCCTACTCTATAGATCAAAGGAAGTGGGCTTGTTAGTCACTCTATCTCGGAGCTATGAGAACTACAAGATAGATATAACCTAAGTTTTCTTAGAGTGTCATTATGATTCTTAGGATGTTCTCGGAAAGATAAATTCCCGTGGATCTATATGGAAGCATACGATACATAATGGCTTTCTTACCATAATGGCTCAGTCTCAACTAAAATTTCACAATTTGACACGTTGACGTATGTGCATATGCGGCCATAAAAAATATCATGTACAAAGTTTCATAAAATTGCAGGCATGCCAACTTTATGATTTAAAATTCACTAAAATTATGTTTACAACCACATAAATATAAAATCACAAAAAATCAGTTGTTCGTTACAACAATTTACGACAATATTTTATTTTTCTTTGTGATTTTATTTTTGTCTGGTTTTATGAACTTTAATTCAATAATGCAGGACATTTGGAATATTTCATAATGCTGAAGTTTCCGTGGACATTCTGTGTTGTTGTAAACAAGGTGTTAATGCTGTACGGTAAAACTGTATATTATGTTCACTTTACCCAAAGTGAATATCTGTTGAGTGTCAGTATTATGTATGTAGAAATAAATAGAATACGTAAGGTGAAAATGAAAGGGTTCTATTTACTTCACTGCAAATTTTAATGTGCGCACTATAAAATTCTTATTCGAAATTTAAAACATATTATAAAGCATACGAGAAAGCTTACCTACTCACAACGAGCAAGTACTTTTCAAATATGCTGTTTGAAATTTAGCAAAGTAGATTTGTTGGTTATTGTCATAGATGTTTTTTTTTTTGGTTGATACCGGTGAAAGCCTTACAAATGTTTTTAGTGTAGGACCATACTCTTGAATTAAATTCTATAGCTACACATGCTTTAATAATTAAGATAACAATGCTATGATAAATAACAAGTCTTCAATACTCGCTCTTTCTTAATGTTGTAAGAGACTGATCTTAGGGGTCCTTCTTTCTTGAATAGGTCTTACTTATCTTTTAGTACAATTAGTAGAATGTTGAGGTGCTCACCCTCATATCGAAAGAATTGGATGCTAGAGAATACCGTACCGTAGTAGGTTATGTTAGAGTGGCGGCCATTGTAAAAGAATGTACGACCAGCCACACTTAGACTAGTTATCTATAGTCCATTGTGATGCCATCTTATTGGGACCATACCTGGAAAAGATACCTCAGATTTAGGAGGTGCGCTAAAACCAACCACAAAATTTTATGAATCTTACTAGATCCCACAACTCTTTATCTTCTTGTTCCCCCAGTTCGCAGGAAAAGTAGCTATCAAGCGTATTCCTCCTACGCTTAGAGATATTTGGGCATTCGCACAGGAGGTGCTGAACTCTCTCAATCCCTTCCTCGTCCATACAGCCTCTGCAGAAATAATTGTATGGAGCTTGCATGCATTCTGCATGTTTGCCAAAGAGGCAGTGTCCTGTGATAACTGCAATAAGATTACGCACATCATTCCGGTTCCTCCTCAGCAAAGATTCAAAGAAACAAAGCAATTCCTTAAATAATTCACAATTTTCTCATATGCCTACCTAGCAACGGCGTTTTTATAGTCAGCCAGTTCCTAGTGTGAACTTGGAATTTTATACAGCTAGGTTTATAAGAACGGCATTGATCTTAGCTTGAAAAACAGTTGAGTAGAACCTTGTGTACTTTATATCTCGGTCCATAGAATCGTATACCCACCATGCCCTTCTTTTTAGATCTGTCTATGTAGCAGAAGAGTGATCCGCGTGGGAAATTCGGTGAACTAATAGTCTATTGTCAATTTTTGATGACCCACTAAATCTTCAGACTCTTCGAAGCCAGTATTTAGCACCTTACGATATGGTATTGGTGTAACATTTTCTAAATCGAATCGTACGATGAGTGCAGAGTTCTCATTCTTTTGAATATCTCCTTTCTTCTTATTTTTGCAGTTGGTAATAGAGAATTTCTCAACCAGTTCTTTTGCAAAGCTTTCTGCTTTAGTATCTATACTTATATTCTTCACATAAAACGCCGTCCAGACTGCCAAGTTATATTTAAAATTTGCCCTTAAGTGCATTAACCAAAAGCGTATATAATTTTATCAAATTTAAAAAAGATATGCGAGCATCTAGAGGAGTTCTACTTCTAGTACTTCTATCATTTCTGGCACATTTTAGCGCATTTGTGAATTCTTTGTTTTTTTTTGTCAAACACATAGTGAAATTCGAACACCAGCGATTTGTATAACACTTAGTGATAAAGTTTATAAGGCCACACAACTCGTTAAGCGACACAAACTGCTCGTTGTACCCTAAAAACAGTATTAACAGGCAAGCAGTAACCGAATATTAAGGCAACACAAACATTATTATGTCGTGAGGTATGTCGCTTGTAAACATGAATTTGTTGCGCATAAGCGATATTATATATACATTTAATATTTTTCTATGATCGCTACAAACTACAAATAAGAGACGGACTGAGAAAATTGATCAGAAGTAACAGTGAGAAAAATAGTTAATTCTGTATTGGAAGAAGAAATTGGTTATTATTTAGCGGCGGAATTATATTCCGTCTCGCAGATAATAATAGAAATAAAAGTAAAAAAAGCACGTGTGAATTATAATCCTGTTCAAAAAGTCAAGGTAGCCTTAGAATCAAAGTTCCTTATATTTTCAACTAAAGAAGAAGCTGAGCTGATGGAATATTTCTAAGAAATGGAAATTAAACCCTTTGATTTTACGTCTTACAATCTGAAGTCCTTGATGTACTAGCAAAGAAAAACAAGAAAAATCATAATGTTAAAATTATCAACGACTGGTTACTTTGATTCTAAAAGCATCACCCATACTTGGCGATTAACCCGCAAACACTACATGCCTCCAATTTTGGTATTTCTCAAACTGATTAATGAAGCAGGATCAAATGAAGTTATACTACTGTGCTTTTTACTCCGACACTAAACATTGCTTACAGCGATGTAGTATATCTGTGCGTTCATTCTGTCAGTGACTATTTTAACTGCTGTTAATGGTTTCAAAACATGTTGAACACGAAAAGATCGAAATTAAGATACAAAACCAGGTCAACTAGTACTCAGGGAAAAGATCATTGACCATCATCAGAAGACGAGCGAAAATGAAAATACTCCATATCTATCGTTGTAATGGGCTATATTTGGTGAGAGTCTATAGAAGGCTGGATAAATTGTCATGTGACAAATGGACTAATTGCTCTTGTAGCAGAAGATGTAGTTGAAGATCAGAACAATGAAGCTGCACCCTTCCTATCAAATGCAATAATAATAATGTTTTATAATATGTACTCCATGTATCTCATCCTCCTGTCCACCGGTGTACAGGCTCTTATCCCACCCACCAACCAAGATGAGAAGAAATTATTTTTATCTTTTTCGATTTTTAATGCCTTATTAGGACTTATATTCAAATCGAAAGACTTACTATCAAAGAACTATATTGTAACAATTTTTATTAGCTCAGCAGATAATTGATTGCCAAACTAATAAAAATAACTAATTAATTCTTGTCTCAAAGCTTTCTAAACAAGAAAATTGTTTGGAATAAGTGAAATTTTAGGATAAAAATGGAAGTTTACTAGCTGAGCTTTAGAGATCGAAATTGGGGATTTGGTACTCTGGGACAATCCACAAACTGCAGCCTCTTGTTCAGGGGCGGATCCAGGTTTCTTGTGAGGGAGGGGCGCAACTTTGGCTTAAAAACATATAAGCTGGAAACAGATTAAAAGTTCGAAGACACTCGCCACCACTCGCAAATGTCAAATACATAAAATTTATCATTAAGATACGTGTCGATCAGATAAGTGAGTGGCTACCACTCGGAACGAAGAAAGTTGCTCAACGTTCAGCTTTTGTAAATAATGGAAGTGTAAAACTTCCAAATCACCCAATGTAGTTAGTAAAAATAGGGAAAGAAATTTCGTTCAAATTGACGAATTAATCATAAATTGTAATTTTGCAAAATACAGGAATTTAAGGGATACGTACTTTACCTCTACTAAAGTCAAGAAAGTCTGATTTTTATTATATATTAAGGCAAGTTAAGGGGATACCTTATGATGCAAAGCACAGCATGGCAGGAAGGTGATATGGACACGAATTAGGGAACGTGAGGAGAGCGCCAGAGGTTCTGAATGCCACCCTTAAACTTTCGCATAGATTGTATGTTGGAGTAAAGACAAAAAATGGTAGACTGTTCCACATTCATACAGTTCGGGATAAAAACCATCACGAAATTTTACTGCATGGCCGAAAGTTATTTGTTGGGCGGTTTGCTGCGCGAGTTTTGCGTGCAGGAATTATTCTGCAAGGGATCAGACGAGATATTTCATTAGAACATTGACCACGCATATAGCGATAAGGGAGTGAAGGGAATCCATCATTGCGGCGTTGTTCGAGTGAGTCGATATTACAAGTTATTGCCACATCGCCAGTGAGCTTCAAGGCTCTCTTTTGGGCAATATTCAATGAAGGTAAGACTGTGCGATCAGCCTGGGGCCCAGATATAGAAATTGTATTATATTCTAGGTCTGGTGTAGGATTTGTAGAGGAGCTCCAGATTCGATGGGTTGAAATATTTCTACAGCTTTTCAGAAATCCTAGAAATTTCGCAGCATCTTTGGCAAAACAAAAGATATGATCTGTCCAGCTTAGCTTACAGGAAATATTAAAGCCAAGAACGTAAAAAGGCGGTGTATCGCAAATCAGTGCTCCATAAAAAAATGGGAGTGAAAACCTATGATTTTGCTTCAAAGTGATTAAACAGCTTGGCAGTTGGATGCCTTGAATTCGACGCGAATCGCTTTACTCCAAGCGAGAACATGATCAAGGGCGTTATTCATCTCGTTTGACAGATATGACATTCCCTCTGGAGTCAACAAGAGTAACAAGGCTACTGTGAACGGCCATTGTTATGGTATGTATGTAGAGTGATTGACCTGGACGTGAAGTCCAGACTGTCAGCATGAGCTGACAGATCACTCAGTGGGCAGAGTTGACTGCAGGGCGGCACGCTAGTTCACCTCGGATATTGACGGAGAGTGTGGGGAGGTTGTATGAAAACCTGCCGCTGTGCCACCAGCCATATACAAAAAAATTCGTGCCTACACAATAAGTCATCGCTACATACCGGGTCCAGAAGGGACCTTCACACCACTTACCCTTACCTTGGTAAAGGCGCAGATGTTCTGCTTTCACTGCCATTGCCCAATCCGCCCATATGACACTGGGGGCAGGTATTTGTTGTCAGTGTCCCTGAGAATATTTAAGGGAAGCAATCAGCTACCCTAGACGTCCTTGTAATCGCCCTTAATGACCGAAACTTCCAGTCTCGCTGTAATGCCTATAGCTCTCAGGCTTCCTTTTCACTTCGAATTTAATAATTATGAATTCCGATTACACGGGATCACTTTGATTTAAATTCCTTATAGTCTTAATTTGGAGTTAATGATAGATTTAAAAAGCTTTGAAAGAATCGAAGTGATTGCAATTGGTCGATAATTTGAGGCGTCGCTACCCTCATCTTTCTTGGGAATAGACTGAACGTGAGCTATTTTCTAACCATTTGGAAATTTTTCTGTCGAATAAGACAAGTAGAATAGTTTGCGCAGAGGTTTAGCCAAAGATGAGACACAGTTTTTAATTAACAGGGGTGAGAAATCATCAGGACCTACGGCTTTGGAGACGTTGATTCCCTTAAGCACATAGAACACATCCCTTTTTCGGATGTGTATTGGCTGTTTTATAGAGAACTTGAAGCGAATGTACCAGTGAAGATACTAACTTGAACAAGGGAGTCAACAATCACTTCACCTATATTAAGTAGTGAAGGTATAGAGGAATTGCTGAAGTTGTTCTTGATGGTCTTGACCGGGACCCGAGGCCTTTGCTATCTTTGCGGCTTGCCAACATTCTGATCAAAAGGAAATTTTTCTCTCCGAATAATGGACCTCTAGGTGTTCTGTTCAGTCTTGTCGACTTGTTTCAATTCTAGACATGAGTGCAATTGATACGTGCGAAAAGCAGATTCTGTCGCTTTTCTCACATTACTTGGTTGAACTTATCGTTAAACCAAGAGCTATTTTATTGTTGTTGAGATCTGCTGTAAGAATACTGAATGTATTCACACATGCGAAGACTTCTCTAAGGTTCTGATTTAGAATTGCCCAATCAGCATCTATTTTATTTATTTTTTTAAGGTTTTTGCTAAATATTCTATTATTGCATTTTACGAAATAATAAAACTGTTTTTCCTAAATACATGTCTTGCTTTAAATGTAATCACTCACAACATCAATATACAATGATTTGTTTGCCGTTGTGTTTTCAATTAAAACAAATCTCCCATCGCTTTTACCGGAATAAGTTCTGCTTCAAATTGAACGTTTCCAGAAATTGTTATGTCTTTTGAAAAAAGTACAGTAGATGAATTCAGAATATCTACTGCAATTTTTTTTTTGGTCTTCAGGGTGGGGCGCGCGCCCCCCGCGCCCCCTAGCTGGATCCGCCACTACTCTTGTTTCTTTTATAGTTCCCCTTGTTAGCACAATATCGATCTCCTAACAGGAAATTTCCCCGTCGCGTCGCTCAGAACTGCTAGAGCAAGTTCCAGACTGAAAATTGTTTTGCTTAATGCAAAAGGATAAAAAAAGGAGAAGAAAACACAAAACATTGGGCTGTATGAAATGCAGGACAATCACCGCTGAGATTTCACAACAACAGAGTGCTGTTAGTGGCGATGGTTGCACTGTAATGAATATGTTCTTCTGGGTTATGAGTTTATGATCAATTGATTTTGCTACCTACCTACCCTAACAAAATCAAGGTTCTTTTTCCTCTAGAGCTTTTAGGAAAATCTCCCAGTGGTACCAGCGCCTTGTACAGACTAGTTTCAGAAAATAAATAAAATATATTAAAAAGACTTTTAAAATAAATAACTTTCATAAATAAATTTCACTAGAAAGTAAAAAAAAAATGTTTTCTTTCTCAGTGATGTACACAAGAAAAGTTTCATTGCAAACAGTTCAAACATTTAAAGTTAAACGAGATAATATAATTTTAAAAGATTTTTAATACATTCAATTTTAAGATTTAATGTGAGTTCTAGCATTTCTTATCTTGCAATAAAACTTTCCTTGTGTATATCGCTGAGAAAGAAAAAATTATGTCTTTACTTTTTAGTGCAATTTACATATTATTATTATTATTTATTTATTTTCTACTTTTTAGTCATTACATTTTCGCTAAAAACTCATATAAGTGTACATAATCTATCTGACATATGCATATTAATTCTCATTATCGTTCTCTTGCGAACGTTGTGGAGTAATCTTCTTTTCTCTGTGGTTAAGAGTTTAGAAGAAATACCTGTATTCTGTGTCAAAAAAAGTTTACATGAAAAATCTGGAAAAATTTATATCACATCACAACCCATATAACGGTTAAACATAGAAAATTGAAATGATCATATGAAATATGTAAAACATTATGCTAAAGCATTTAAAAGAAAAGTCAGACCCCCCCCCCCCCATACCAACCTATACACCCACTGTAAACAAATCCGAAAATCATGCATTTTAACGATATTCGGGTGAAAAAGTCTGTGATAAAGTTTCTTACAGAAGCAAAGACAATATGCCAGTAAAAGCTTTAATTTGATATCACACACGGCCGAAATTGGTCAACCGCAAGGGAGTAGTTACCACCCAACATCCTAAGACCCCAAAATATATAAACAAAAATTAAATTATCCCATCGGAAAGCTCCCCTTTCACTCATTCTAAATATTAAAAAAAACACCGCATGTAAATCAATCTACGTTTACTACCCTAAAACAATTCCTAAAATTTCACATTTTCGTCACCAACATCGCCCTTACGATCAAATTTATTTAGTCAGGGGCTTGTGATTAGATAAGAGTTGTTTAAAAACGTGATAAATATTTATTCTGTGATGTAATCATCCGTTCCAATTATACGTAATTGTACTTATCGGTTCGGGGTCAGGGACCTCCTGCTGAGTAAGGACACAGGTCATTGGCAGCACACCCCTTACCAGTAGTGAGCACACACACAAAAAAAAAGGCGAAAACAGTAATTTCAAGTTTGTAAAAAAAATCACTTTATTGAAAAAAAAGAAAGCTTGCACAAACTAAAGTCAAAAAAAACTCCTATCTATCCACTTTTAAATGCAAACTCGGAGTAGCCGCTACTTCGCTAGAATCCCAATTATTGCTCCCCTTCCAAGATTCCCGGGGTCGCTGACCATTTGTTTTTTTGGATTTCATTATCCGCTCGGGCTGCCAGAGCGGTGATTACGCAAATTTTTCACGCAACAATATTAAAAAATAAAGTTGATTTGTTGACTATGAAAACTTGTGTTCTATTCATTATAAAATTTTAACTACGCCATTTTGCCCCATGTTCCCCTATTTAAAA
Source organism: Dioctria linearis (assembly GCA_963930735.1). Taxonomy (NCBI): domain Eukaryota; kingdom Metazoa; phylum Arthropoda; class Insecta; order Diptera; family Asilidae; genus Dioctria; species Dioctria linearis. The sequence goes on along the minus strand of OZ005741.1, from coordinate 324,636,920 downwards.
GTAATATTCATTTTATAATGCAATTCTTTCTATCCGTTTTGATACTTATCCTCATCGCTCTCGTTATAGAGTTAGAGCTAGTACAAAGTTTGAACCATCTATATCGTTAAGTGTTACCGTTAAATCGTGCCATATTATTCGAATGAGAAGAACTGTTGTCATTCTGGAGTGAAGCTCTTAAACAATACAATCGTGGCAATTATTGCGTCTCGTTTGTCATTTTTTTAAGTTTTATTTGTAATAATCATTTTGTGTAGTATAAAAATTTCTATATTCTGTTAAAACGAATAAATCAGAGTTTGGGTATTATGAAACATGAGGGTGATTTTATAAATTATTACAATCAATGTGTAGGTACTTCTAAAGTGCTTCTCAAAAAACAACATTTGAAATTGAACTCGAGAAGTCGCATTAAACAAATCTCATACATACTCATAACATGTAGAACATGTTTGTAGCAACCCAAACGTTTTGGATGTAAATCGCACGTCATAAGTCGGCCAAATTTATCTCATTTTTCATTCAACCTCTCCATTTGGAGCATGTGGACTATATAAAAGAACCTTACTTGCTCTTGCTTGGAACAACTTTATATTTATTACCATGGCGCCGTACACCTTCAGGAGTAATTCTAAAACTAACGACATTTTTATTGCGACGAAGCCTAATTCTTCAACCCTCTTTGCCTGTTATACGTATACATATATGTATTCAAACTTACTCACAAACATAATAATAAAAGTTCTTTGGAGGATACATACTACCTATAAAATCCAGAGAAATTTCTGTATTTCGTCCCCCCTGATGCTCCCACTAAATGTAAAAATGTTGTTTATCCGCTTTTGGCAGGATACTCTAACAATAACCTGAAACTAATTTCGTGAAAATCCGCCATACAATGGATCGTTAAATTCATTGCAAGTAAACTTCCCATCAATAAGATTTTTCATCCCCTAAGAATTGCAAAAAATACATTTTTGCTATCGGTTGTCGGGGTCGGTCGAAAACTTCTCGATTGGACCAAATCAATTTTCCGAAATTATTGTTGTGGCAAAAATAAAGAAATGGATAACAAAACACGCTGCACAAAACTTGGTCGTAGTTAAGATGATTTTACAAGAACTGGAAAAGTTTTTCACTTGCCCAGCAAATCCTAAGATTGTCTAATATCTATGAAGCTCTTCCAAGTCATTTGGGATTCTGGCCAGGAGAATGTTTTGTTGTTTACACTCACTCACTCACTAACAGGAAAGTTGTTGTGAGCTTTTTCCCAAACTCTGCGTTGTGGGAGCATATTGCGAGTTTCCATTATTTTTGCCTTAAACTCACAAAAACTAGTTCCCCTTTACAAAGGTTGTTTTTTTTTTTTATATCCTACGGGATGGATGATGAAATTGACGAAAAGCCAACGAAATTGCCAATGTTTTTCCATCAAGTGAGAATTGTGGATAACTTCTGGATACGCCTGATATAAAAACGAAAATGACAAAACTAACTTGGTGTTAGCAAGTGTTGGGATTCGTGCAAGAACTGGTAAATTACCTCTGTGTGGCTGAAATTACTTTTAAATTTATTTCCGGTTACATGGGTACCCCATGGTATGGTAAATTGTAGGGACTGAGAGCAGATTGTTGTTCCACGGTTTCACTACACCTTTGAGCTTGGGATTTGATTTAATTTCTTATGTATGGACTAATACAGTTTTGAATTATATACATAAAATAAAAGCTGACACAAGGTTGTAACACGCATATATTTAAGCAGTACCTATAACACTCGAGATTCTATCGAAAATTTCCTGGACGGCTTATTCTTACTTAATCAATCAATCGTAGGCGTCAGTGGTGTAATGGATGGTACATTGGTTTATTCTATAAGTATAGGTTTGAATCTCACCCACGCCCTCTAAAGGTCAAGACATTCTGTTGACAACAGAATTCTTACTTTGAAAGCCATTGCGGATGGTCTAATGTGCTGGTGATATTTCACTTATTGTTATTCTTTTTATGATATGCATGTTATTATGTTCATTGATTTTGCTAATCTTAACAACGTCAGTAGCAAAATGAATCAGAACAAGTAAAAAAGCTTGAATTGGTCTAAGACTAATTTTTATGATATACCCTAGATGAATGCCCGTATGAATTTTCGTATGGTCAATTTTGATATTTGCAGAGGTTTTTCGCATATATTTCTAGAACGATTCGTCGGACAGAAAAAATGATTCTGACCAATTTTATAGGATTTCTTCATATTCTGAAGAAGTTTCTAATACAATAAAAATATCTAGGACTGATCGTTTTCACAGTATCCGTAAAAAACCTAAATTTTTATATGGCAACACCAAGAAAGGTAACCCAATTTATTGCATTTTTGAAGTTTTATTTGCTATTACTATGAAAACACCATATACCAAATTACAGATCTCTATGTCAAAGCATTCTCAGGGGTTTTCCACTTAGGAGGTCAATAGAGTAGGAGGTGATGGTACTGACCTAGGCAAACAAAAAATTATATGGCAGGGAGGCCGGGGCAATATCACCCGTTTAGGAGTTACAAAGTGATTAAGAAAAAAAGATAGTTTTTTCAGAAAACCCTGTATTTTAAAGAATACCCGAAATTTTTAGTTAATACACCTTTTTTGCAAGAAAATTGACAGCTGTCATAAGAATAGTTCAATTTTTTAATTTTCTAAAAAGTTTTTAAAATACAATCAAAATGTCGAATGAAGGTGGATTAACTATTCAATGTTTTCAAGTACTTTGGAAGAGTGCAAAAAGGTAAAAAAAACCACAAAAACAGAGAAACTTTTATGCAAATTCTTGTTTGCTGTTTAGATCTTAATTCTTTTTTTTTGTTTTAACGACGTTGCAGGACAACCGATCGCACACTTTTCGAAAATTTTTACAGTTTTCCCTACTACACGAGAGAGTTTTTTACCCAGAAAGTTTTTGCATGAAAACTACACGAACAGATGTATTATAATCCTTGCCCAGGATAACTATTTTACTAAAAACTAGGAATCTCAAATTTATTTTGAGGAAACACTTTTTCGGCTTTGTTTCATAATAAAATTTCCTTTGACATCACAAATGATATAAATTTGCATATACATATGTATGTCCTGTTGGAACGTGCTCATTCCTTTGTCGCTTTTCAATATACCAGTCAGCCACAAAAGCACACATCAATTTTTTGCGGCGCGAAATATAAATTTTACTGTCAGTTGAATTTGGTGAAAATATGCCAATCACATATATGTCATAAAAATGAACTGTTCTCGAGGGTGAAATTGAAAATGTAAAATAGGTTTCCATATTATTCTACAGTTCTCTCTGATGTTCGTTTTAGCTTCTAGCCAGAACAATGTCTTATCAACTTGGTTTTTATATTTCCCAGAACAGAAACGTTTCCTCGTTCTCTTCTCTTTGGTAAGTGTCGTTCACATGGATGCTGAGAAGAATTAACCAAAAATTGAAATTTTCAGCAGATATTTATTTTATACGCATACGTACCTACATACATATATGTGACACACATGATGTATGAAGGAGGCATATACATACATTCGTTTTGTTTGTTTCTTGCGGATGATATGACATACATATATGTAGTGTATATTAAAATCATTCTGCTGAAATGTTACTTGGTGAAAAGTGTCTATTATTTATTAATTTACATATTTTATATGAAAAATTGATTTATTTCCTAGTTACTGGGAAAAGAGAATTCAAACTTTCGGAGTTACAACCATTATACACTGCACCATGTTTTGTGTGCAATAGAGTGGGGCATAGCCCTTTGGGATATGGGGGCACTCTAACACAAATTATTTTCTAACCCACTTCGGGTTATTAACAGGAATAATAATGTAAAATACAATCGCAAACATACCACGGGAAACTCCAATTGCATTTGCAAACTCAAACGCGAGTAAACTGATTTTCAGTCCCGAGATAAAAGTTAACGTAAACTGGCGCTAAAGGGAATCCCCGTCCGAATGTTGTATTTAAAATAATGGGAAAGTCCCGGTCGTGCCAGTCAGTTTAGTTGTTGTGTAATCAAATGAGTTTGACTACTGAAAACAAACCATGAGAAAGGGCGGGAAATTTTAAAAATGCTAGGGCTGTAAACAGTGTCACAATCACTGACATGTATATAAATGGGCTGCTCGATAAACCAAAAATGCATGAAAGCAAATGGCACCACTTTCATATACCTGTCTCTTTCCGTAAGAGCATAATTTCCCACTGAACTGTAACGATTGGGAACGAGACATCGCTTGAGGTTCAGTGGTATTTCCAACCAAAGCAGCCTTGTGAAAAACATTCCTTTCGGCTCATAATTATATTTAACAATAAAAATAGTCCCAAATACTTTTGTGGTAAATTCCGTAAATCCCACTGACATTAATATAAGAAAATTCCCAAATAATTTAAATATAGTAAACATAGCGCCAGTTTACGACTGTTGGTAGCATTGACAGTGAGAGCATACTTCCTGAAATCAAAACTGCTGCCACATGAAACACGAGATCAGTTAGTCCAATGTCAGTGGTCACAATACAATGACGTGTTTTTTATGTTCCTACCAAACATTGCAATTCAAGATCGATTCGAAATCGATTCAGCTAAGCGAAGTTATATTTTGACATCGAAGCCGAATACCGATTGGCTTTGATTCGAAAATGAAAAATTAGGAACGCTATATCGAATCATAACAACGATTCGATATCGACTTTTATTTTCGGAAATATTTCGAATGATTTAGTTGTGTTTGTATAGTATATACTCAATTTTTCTTCTAGAAAATGAATCGTATTCAAATCGGAAAATGGAATTGATTTTGATTTTGTACGTTGTAACATATTCACACGTAAAAAGTTCAAATCAGCCCCACGTTATTGGAGATCTATAATAGGTACTGTACTTGGTGGGTAGTAACTATTGACTTAATGTTTTCTATTTTATTCAAACTTCGGACAAATACACACTTGCATCACGACCAATATACATAAAATATAAAACAAAAGCCGAACAAAAATGAAAATCTTCCCAACCTCAATACTATAATAACATCAAAATTAAACAGAGTTTTCAAGTTTTGTAGCTGAAAATGAGAGGCGATGCATGCGTACAGTCTTCGCACTAGCTTAACAATTTGCTAAGGGAAAAATAAAGAATATTTTTCATTTAAAGAAAAATTATCGAAAAACTTATTACGTAGAAACTAAATCAATAGTTCTGGATACGATAAATGGCGCTGTTGTCGAGATCTAAAACCTGTCTGAGAGTGCGTTGACGTGGAAGGCTTAAATTTTGTACACAGCGTTTTCATAAAACTTACAAAAACAAGTTCAAAAATGGACTAAATGGGGCAACGCCTTCGTACGGTTGTCATACAAATATTTCATTTTTTAGTATATATTTGGACACTGCCTGACAACGAGTACACGTAGAGAGCTTAAATTTGGTATGTGATGTTTTCATAGCAATAGTAAATAACATTTCAAAAATAGACTAAATGGGGAAATTTTTTAAAAAATAGTAAATTAATTTCAAAAATGAGATCAATTGGGCAACTCTTTCGTAGGGTTGCCATACAAAAAAGTTTGGTACGTGGTGTTTTCATGGCAATGGTAAATGGAATTCCAAATATGGACTAAATCGGGTTACCCCTTCTTGGTGTTGCCATACAAAACTTTTGTTTTTCACTATATGCTTAGTGGCTGGCTGAGAAGGCATCGGAGTGGAGAAGTCATATCTACACTCATATTTTGTATACAGTTCGAACATGGGACCAATTGGGCAACTCCTTCATAGGGTTGCCATACAAAAATTTCGTGTTTTACTTACGGTAACGTAACCCCCGCAAGATACAAGCCATGAACAAAGTCGAAAAAAGAGAGAAGCGGGCCGCCGATCAGCCTCAGCAGGCGACATCCACAGTCTTCTTGCCTTATCTTACTGAAGGAGTTTTTCATATAAAAGTTGCTTGTATTTTGTTCAAACACTATAATTTCCGTAAATTTGTTCTACATGCTATATTTTTTTAAAACTATTAGAAAGAAAACATATTTGGCTGCAATTTGTTTTAACTTCCTTTTACTGTGGGACAGTTTTGGGCCTTAGGACTTGTTTAAGATGAAATTTTATTTTTTCCTCCATGACGAGTATACAAAAAGCAGTGAGAGTGAGCTCTTACTGCATGCTGTACCCAGCATGTTAAGGCATTTTAATGTGTCGGTGCCACTGACTTGTAACAATGGACTGAGCGATTTGCTATTTCATGTGGCACAAAAAATTTTGTGTTTCTGTATATCACCGTTAGAGCACCCTTTAAAACAATTACATAAAAAACATGTAAAACTCAACCAATCAGATGAAATTTTACACCCGTTAATCGAATTTAATTAAAAAAATATTTTTTCTTGTGCCAAGCGATATTTTAATCGCTTATAAGGAATTAAACTCATTCCGACTTTAATTTTCAAAAGTTATTCTTAACTGAATCCTGCTTATGGGCAAGAGAGACGGAGCATGGTAAACACTACCTTTACCTTATTCCTTCTGAGGTGATTGCATATGTAGCCAACATAAGAAAATCAAATGGCATAAGCAAACGTTCCAGAATGCAATATTTTGTGTTGGTAGCTCCAACTCTGCCATAGGGCGAAAGAGAGAACTATAAAACTTGTGCCATGCTTTCCTATAGGAAAGTGATAATACTGAGCGTATTGTTATAAGTCAGTGGTCGGTGCCTTCGGCGACTTCATGGCTTGCATTCCGGGGGTTACGACGCTAATCATACACGCACACACACACATCCATACATAATAATAGCTTATCATGCATCTCTATACACCCAAACCCCTACCCGACCCATCTAGGTACCTACATTATCGCCGGGCAACTCCGACGGGCTCCCCCAAATTACTTATATAATATTATCATGATAAGTACTTAAAAAATTTGGTATTGCCTGTTACAAACACAAAACTATTCATTTTTTGTTGTAATTCATGCTTGCAGATTTTTTTCAACACTTCTGAATATCCGTACAACAAAAAGAAACTGATCATTTTATTCTTGCAATACTATTACTAAAAATATCGGATCTAGCGATTAAAGTTTGATAATTTCTTTAGAGGTGCCCGGATAGCACAGAAAAATAACTGTATTTGTAATTACTGACTAAAAAATTTTTCATTCTCACTACACATACGTTGGTGGATTAAAAAATGATTAAAAATTCTTTCAAAACTCGAACTTCAAGTTTTTTTAATCATCTTTTACAATAAATTCTCAGACAAATAGTGCACCAAGGTGCTTTCATATTCAAATAGGCGTACAATTAATATAGAACGTAATAAGCGACATATTAGTGGGTCTTTAGATTCTAGAATATTATACAAAAAGTAATATTAAACATTATATTCCACTGAGTGCTGACGAACTCAACATTACATATATCTTAATTTTCCTTCAGTGTTTTGAAGAGCTTCAAACTTGTTTCATCTTTCAAGTCTGTTTCGAAAATTAAAATATTTTTTTCAGCAAATGCATTCCATTTAGAGAACAGGACGGTTTTTTCCCCTGATAAAACTCACAAAAGTCCATTTCAATCTGCGATTTTTAAATGACTTGAAGAAATAAATTTATTTGTAGATTTATTATTACCAAATTGTGACCTGAAGGATGTCGGTATAGTGACCATCGTTGTAAAACATCTGTTAAGCTTTTATTTTCAATGTTTTGTCTCCGATAGTGTTTTGATCTGGACGATTTTTGTTTTATTAATATTCATGATTCCTCGTTAATTTGCAGCCATGCCATTAAATCCTCTGCATTTTCTTCTAAATCATTTTAAATATATATACATTGCATTAAATCTGAATTTGTTTGAATGAACATACCTCTTGTGGCTGGTGCATGTCTCTTTATGATATTTGGCTATATTCAACTCCAAAATTAAATGTTTAATTTTACCGAAGAAGTAACATTCGAAATTTTTAATAAATTATACACATCAAAGTCTATAAATTTTAACAATACATTAGCTTTTTTGCCACTCGATGAATTTGTTTTCAAATTTTGTTTGAAATCCCAGCAGCAGAAGAAAGCGTGTCCAAGTGATGTATCTTCATGCACTCTTTCTTCGAAATTTAAATATACATTAGAATATAATACTCCGTTCCTGCATAAATCTAAATTTTACTCTGTTTAACTCATTTTTAACTGTAAAAAATAACCGTTTATTTACCGCACATGACAACCTTTAATAAGACCGACCGAATTCGCTTCGAAGTTCTGATTGACTTTATTGTCCGTTTCGTAAAGTCTACGAAAAATTCGTTGGAAAGTACAAAACGCCCAATTTTTTGTTGATCTGATCAAAAAATTTCGCAAATTTTAGGACATTTCGTAATTTCACATTTGCATCTTTAAAACTACGAAATTTTCGTAGTATTGACCTTAGTGTATTTCTTACGAAAACGAATTACGCTTCACAGAATATACAAAAATATCTTAAACTTCAGCAAATTTTAGTAAAAATTACGAAAACTGGTTAAAATATGATTTAACGATGCTTTTCATAAAAAAAAAACGAATTATTTTCGAAATTGTGCGAGTAGAGAATGATTCGTCTAAACGTAAAGATCGAAAGTTCTTCAAGATGCTCTCACCACTTGCTCTCTTTTGATACCCTTCACCTTTCCGAGAATTTTTCGTTTGCGTGAAAATTTGAGTAAATGTTTTTTTGATTTTTATGAAAATTTGTTGCCATGTATAGAATTTTGAATAAATCCCATGGTCTACTTTCAATAGCCAAACTCTAATTATTAAACTAACATATATTATATTGGTCAACGATTGGTCTACTTTCGGGGGACCAGTCCCAGACATGCGCTGTCACAGCGAAAAATACCTGATATCAGCGGTGCAAGTGCAAGTAATGTACGAGAGTTGTTTTGTCTGCACAATTCGCACATGAAACCATTTTCCGGAGCTTTTGCTTCGATAAGCAGAAACTTCAAAGAAATGAAAAGAACGTTAGCGCAGAGTTGAGCGGTTAACGATAGTGGTTTTTTTAAATTCAGATGATGCAGTCGGGAGTGGTGACTACAAAATAGATATATCTAGTTGGTCATAAAGCTTTTTAGTTAGTTACACTAAGTTGTAAACTCTTGTATTCAATAAAAGCAAATCGAACGTAAATAAATAACAGTGGAAATTTAAAGGTGGTCAGTTAATTTCAATATCCTGATAATCACTTCATATCCTACAAAGGGCAGGTGGATCTTCCTCCAGCAGGAGGTACAATCACTACAGCCTTATTACCCTCCGGAGTTTATTTGCCGCAGTGCCACAAAGCTTAGGTATTTTTCCCTAAAATGTAGGGAATATTCCTCTAATTTCTTGAGTATATTGCCTAAAATTTTAGAGACTAAAATTGAATTTTGAGTTTACGACCTCTTTTTTTTTACAAAAACGTGATTAACATAATTGTTTTATAAAAACAGTGGACTCTTCTTATTAATTTGACCTATTACACCCTATGTGCTATCTGTGACCATTAAAGAGTTATTAGCTCTTAGCCTATTCGCAAAGCTATTCTCAAACCTATTCTCAAAGATAATTTGTTCCCTTAGTGACTGAAAACAGTTCTTTTAAAAAAACTATCGTCCAATTTAGGTATGACCTCTCCTTAGAGGAGAGGATTTCGAGGCTGGTTGAGGAGTCATTGGGAAGTGCTACATACAATGTGCTCTTGACGGTGATCGTACTTTATAAAATACATGGTGTTTTTTGAAAACCCAGCATATTTTCTTAATCACCCTGTAACTCCAAAGCGGTTGATAAGAACCCCCCCTTTCCATACAATTTTCTGTTTTCCTAGGTGAATACTATATTTACTGGCATTAAATTGTTCTTATACCAATTCTAGCTTTTTTACTTATTTTTTCCTAGTTTTTAAATGAACTTTCGCCATACGCATAAGTCTCCTTATTAACTCATGTAAGGAAACATAACATAATGCTCTTCGTTATGCTTGCACTATATATAATGTGCTATTCATCCTATATGTAATATATTCAACTGAACTCTACCGCGCTAGGTACTCATGACAAAATATTTATTATATGTATGCCTCAAAATATCTGCTGTTCATAAAAATATTAACACACCATACTTACCGTTTTCATGTTTTCAACATTCCTAAAACTTCTTTCATGAAAAATAAATACCAACCAAGTTTTTATTATGTTTAAAAATATGTACAAATACTCATGTGAGTTCACAATTTTTTCAAACATTTTCATTAAAGGTGGAAAACAAGACTGTAGAACAAAAGCCCATACATATACCACTCCATAGTTCCACATTTATAGGTCAGGATAAATTCTACAAAACTATTGAGAATTCCTCCCCCCATAGCAAAACACTGCGCGTCTTCAAATAAATTCTCTCACAAAACCTTTACACTTCAAAACAACTTAAGTGGAATTGACTAAGCTCATTTCTTTGGATTTCATTAACCAAGTCTCATAGCCGTAATGCCGTAATTTATCTTTTATGCACACATCTTTTCGAGTTCTTATCCCCCGGGAGAAGAACGATGGTGAACTTTGCAAATATTAATTTTATCCCCATCTGAAATACTTAAGGGTAAGTCTTGTAAAATCCAAGAAGTTTTCAAATTCTTTTCAATTCACCTACATTGTATGCTCTGTGCCAGTGTGTCAAGTCCCTATCCCTCCCCCGCCCTATTTCTTACTAACATATTATGTATTTACACGAACGTTTCCATGGTATATTACCACATGAGGACTTGTGCTTTTTACTTTTTCGGAAATACCGTGGTCCGTGGACCACTGTGCTGTAGTAGTACAGTACGGTGTAGTATAGTTAGTGTTGTATACCCCCGCACCTTGCCTTCTAAAGCACAGAGATGTTCATATAAATTAAAAACATGGTCCAATAAATTTGAGAGATTTATGGCTCCGTTCGGAGGAATCCAAAAAATAAAAAATAAAATAAAAGGGCAGAGAGGCAAAGCACCATGAAATTTTCACGTTCCCGCGAAAATATTCAGTTGTTTAGCTATAAAGACGCTTATCCTTTACCTCAAAGGAGTCCTCCACGACTCTTCTAACAGTAAGAGAAACACTTTTTAGTACCTCATCCAGTTATTCATTACCCTCGAAATATATCTTTGTAAGAAAAATTTAATATCTTTAAGTAGGCAACAAATCACAAATGAAACAGTCAGAGGTTTTGTAATTTTGTTTGTACAATACGCGAATACACTCAAAATGGTGCGGTTGGGGTCAGGTCGCTTTAGATGAAATATCTGCCCGAGACCCAGGAGTATAAATGTTAATCTGACATCAAGTAAATTCACTGTGTGTAATTGGGTTTCATCTACATTTTACAGGCACTAAGTGCTCTTTACCTGGTATACCGCGATAATCACGCTAAAACGTTTTAACCCTACAGGTAAATGTTTACGAGGTGTTAGAGTAAATCTGTGCTCTAAAAACGAAACAGGTACAGATTTAACTTTCACAGCCGTTTTTCAGATTTAATCAAATGGAAAGCTCTATACATATGTACAAACATAACTATGTATGTGTATGCACTTTTTGAACCAGATGCTGCACAGAGGAACTCTGCAAATTTGAAAGTTAAATAAAGTATTTTACCTGATAGAAGCAGCGAACAGGCACTTGGAAATTTGAGTGCATTTCAAAAATATTAACAGATTTTAATGACGGATGATACTCAAAGAAAGAGGTTTAGAAATTGAATCCTATATTATTAAAGCTTTTTAAAAATAATAAAATGAAAATCTGTACATTTACATAGTATAGGATGAGTGTATGTAGTAGTAAATACTTCTGGATACTATGTAGTAGAAGGGCGATTTAATCTCCACTTAAATATTGCGATCTTATGAAAGGAGTAAAGCAACAGCTCTAGACGTGCTTTCATGATTCAAGAATAGATAGGCTATGAATACTTCCAACAATTTATTTGTAGAAGTTATTTTTTATTTTTTGCATTTTTAAGGAGACCGCTTCAGGCAAATAACAAACAGTACTCCATTTTCTTTCTATAGTCTCACCAGAAAATCATAGATGGCGTAAACTTTGTTACAAACAATATTTCAGCTAAGTTCGTCGATGAATTACCTCCATTTAATGACTTAATTTCAGTTTAAAGTTATGAGGTGATATTAAGATAAGATAATATAGTTTATTTATTTACCTACAAGTAACGCTTTGGTAAACATAATTCATATGTTACTTCCCAATGGAACACTTTTTCTTTTAAAAGCCTTAAAATTACTCGTACGCCCAGCGGGAAATGTGAGTATAATTAGATGCATCTGATAGATCTCTTAAGCAGGTGAAGAGTGCTCTCTTTTGACTCACCCTTCATTGCAATTTAACACGGCGATGTCATTAGAAAGATGCAAGTACTGCAGTATTCTATTGCGCTCCTAACCCTCTTCCGATAACTATAAAGCCAGCATTGCATATTTATACCCTAGGGCCTAGATGATAAAATCATATTTAGTTTATTGTTCCGTTTGTAACGCATAGAAATCATGATAGTAGAGCTAAATGAAACGTCCGTCTGTCTGTCCACACTATAACTCGAGAGCGCGTATACTTAGAGATCAGAAATTTTGTACACAGCGTTTTCATAAAAATAGTAAAATATAATTTTTAAAATTGGCTACATCAGGCAAGGCCTTCTTGGTGTTGCCATATACAAATTTAGGATTTTTACCTACATTATGAAAACAATCAGTCGTATGTACACGTTTTTATTGTACTGAAAAGATTTTCAGAATATGAAATTAGTTATATAGGTAATAATTTTTACTGTCCGATGAATCATTCTAGAAATTATGCGAAAAACCACTTCAACGATTAAACTTGCACTGATGGCTGACCATACGAAATTACATACGAGCATTCATCTAGGGGTATTGTAAGAATTGGTCTAATTAGACCAATTCTAGCTTTTTTACTTGTTTTATTCTAAAATTATCTAAAATTATTGCTCCCTTATGCCTATCTCAGGGAGAGCTCGCAATATTTCCCGTTGGGTACTTTCTCCTTTTATTTCTAGTGGTAATTCGTTAAATTTTTTAAATAACTTATATTCTAATGAATTTTGTGTCCTAGTTCTATTAATTAAACCCCATCGAATATTTACATCTGCTCCACTCAAGTTATACGGATGAATATCTTATGTATCTGTTATTAATTGATTTATTTACTCTTTATGCAGCTTTTTTTCGTCCTAAAAAAAGACATATATTTATTTTCGTGTAGTATACTAACCATAAATAAACTGTTCTATTTTATTCTACTTCATCTGAAATAGTATTGAAGAGCAATACTCAAAATGTAGTTTTATGAAATCATCATCATGTATTTCTATTGCACTCATTGTCGATAAATTTCATCTAACTCTTCTAAAATAAGCGACTTTTGTCAATTTTTTTACAAATATAATCAATTAAACTTAATTTCACTAACGTTCTCAATTTTTTCACCATCAATTTCTGAGTCCTCATTATATACGCGCAATTTATGCCCATAAATTAGTTTTTTAGTTTATGATTACTTCTTCACCTTTACCAGTCCCAAACACCAACGCACCATCAGCAAAAAGTCAATTTTTTGAATGACTCAACGCACTATTAATGTCGTTTAATATGTATAGGTACATGGTGTCTCCATCATGGAGGTCCATAGAGAGAAGGTGATAGTACTCACCTACAGCCAAACAACAAATTCTTAGGCAGGTAGACATCTCATCAGTACATTTTGAGATACAGGGCGTTTTGTGAAAAACTAACATATTTTCTTAATCACCCTGTAACTCCGTAAGGGTTCAGATTTCCCCCCCCCACTTTGTAGGTATTACCCCCTCCTTCCTTGACGGAAACACCCTGTATACTAAAAACAATAATGTCCCTAGCACTGATCCCTGTGGTACTCCCAATTTTATTTCAATTGTTTCGAAAGCATTCACTCCAATCCTGTGCTTTCATCCCTCTAAATAGCTCCGAAAACAACTGTACTCCTTTCCTTGTATACCATATTTTAAAAGCTTTAATAGAAGAATTCATCTATCTATAGTCTCGAACCCTCTCTTAAAATGTAAAAGATCTATAATACCGTTACCTTCTTCCATTTCTGATTTCCATTCCGTCACTGCCCAATTTAAAGCTGTCTCGCAATTGCAATGTTTTTTAAACCCACATTCGTCAATTATCCTCTAAGTACTTTTCTAGATTTCTAGTTCAAGTTTTTTTAACTGTTCTTTTCTTCGTATCTTTTACCTTATGAATTGGTATTACTAGTTATTCCTTCTAAGCGTCGAAGAATTTTCCAGTTATTAGCAAGGTTTGGCTGTGATAGATTTTTTGTTTTGAAATCAGCACTGTCCTTTCTGCATAAAATCTTCCTTTCTCTTACACACCTAAAATGCATATTACTGGTAAACTCCAATTCGTAAATTCCGCATGAAATACAAGTAACTATTACAAGTGAATTTCACGTAATTATTCCACCCCCTAAGACATCGCTATTGGAAATTACACCCATTTGCAACGTAGGTTACGTGCTATATCCTAGCAGAATTTACGTGATTTCCACGTGATATTTTTTACTGGGCTTTGTCAACGAACAACGATTGTAACAAGGAGCTAAGGAAAGTTTTTCCCACAAGAGAATGAGGAGGATAAATGCATACCATAAAATGCCAAATTCCAAAATTTCCATGTAAAACTGAAAGAGAGAAGTAGTCATTCCATGTTCAAAGCATATTCGCATAACGGATAAAATTCTTGGCTATCAAAGGATCGATTTTCCGATCTTTTGTATCAAAATTTAATTATTTTTTATGAACAATGCCGCTTTTTCGGCTCTTTGATTGCTGTTAACAGTACCCAATAGACAATTGATCTTATAATCAGAGGTGTGTCTAGGTTTAAACATTTGGGGGAGCGAGCATATTAAAGAAAGGCGCCACTGCATAAAAATAAATTTTATATCAAAAACAACATAGACGTCCAGCAGCAGTTCAAACTTAATTATATTCAAATTTTTTATTAAATGGAAGCATAACAAAAATCTAATATTTCAAAATAACATTAATACAAGTAGGTAGATATGGATTATTAACAAATGGGGCAACTACAACAGCTTCCTTCATCTAGGCTTCATTCCTGCAAAATTATCGATAACCATATTATAATCCACTTCAGTAGCCAACTGTCTTTCAATGGAGAGTAAAGCTAACAACACAGACAATCTGTCTTCGCCCATTGTAAACCGTAGGTAGGACTTAATTAGTTTCAGCCTACTAAAGGATCGCTCCTCACCTGCATTCCTTATTTTATTGGTAAGGTCAAACTAAAATTTTATAAACAATCGAGAGGTTAGTGTAAATGGAGCGCATGTCATGTCTTGTCACGATGAATTTTAATACATTTTTAATGGACAGTTCCTCGATATTTGAATTATTTTTAATACCTGTGCCTATTATCTCTCTGTACATATGCTTAAAATAATCAAACTCTTGAACAAGTTCGGCTTTGCTGTCGATGACGTCTGAGTACCTACATGTCCGCCAAAAATTCTAATTTCTGGATTTTTGTAATTCTTTGGATCTAAGCAACTAAATTTAGGAGCCACATTTTAAAATGCTAGAATCTGTTATCGTTGGAAAACGTCTTTTTTTGTCTTTGATCTCAGGTGGGAAAAATTGCTTTTGTAATACGTCTTCAGGGCAAAGGTCATTTTAGCAAACGTCTTTAGGGGAAGTGAGTAATATAAAATAGAATATGAATCTGTTTTAAGTAGCGAATTATTACGAAAGGTAGGTATACAATCCTTACAATTATACTGGTGTCGTGACAAATATTTTGATGAATCGTCGCGGTTTCATAACTTTTCTATATAAAAGACTGTTTTTTATACATAACATGTCATTTTTCCAATTTATGGTCAAAATTTGCTATAGAGGCGGAATTGACATCATTTATTTAAGCATAAATTTACACGTAAAAAACTTAAATTTAAAATGCAAACCTTTCACAATAGTTTTTCAATCACAGACAAATAATAACAGATATCCAGCGCTTATGGGCGAAAGTAATGTTCTGCAGTATGCAAGAAGAAGAATACAAAAGGTCTCTGGTCGAATTTCGGTTGCAGGCAATGAAATAGTTTTGTCGGTTCATTTCATTATTCGAAACTTTACTAAAATTAGCTAAGACGTATCAATTAATCTTGTCGGTTAATATGAACTGACTGGCATCACATTTGATTATGAGCCTTGCATATGTGTTACTGATGTGGACTGATTAACTTTCTATTTCATGTGGTCTCAATTGCTTATGTCAAAATAAAGATCTTACGCCGCGCCGGTGCCAACATTGAAAAAATCATTGGCGGGAAGTTGAAAAAATTAGCTCGCAACTCGAAAAGCGATTAAAATAAAACGTTTCGAATTTCTGCTGCACATCTTATGAATATATTTCCTTTGGTAAAACAATTTTATCAGTAATAACCCTAAATAATTAATTTAAAAACATTTATTTCGGCGGACCCATCATTTATTTCTTATTTACAGTTCTCTCTCAGTTGGTACTTGGTGCTTAGACCGAAAGAGTCAGCAATATGGAAGTGAGTCAACTTTTTTCAATGCATTTCTATGAACGCAGTCAGTCCATATCATACATACTTTATACACACAGAAATATATGTATAATATAACTGATACATATATTTCTCCCAAAACAATTTTTAATTTTAATCAATCCCAATTATCAACAGAAATTTTTTCTATCTGCTGAATAGGAGATTTTTGGAAGGAAATGCCCAAAAGCGAAAATGTGGTAACAAAATTAATTCTATTCCCGATTTCTGTTTTCGGAAATGTCGTCCACGACATACAAATTAAGAGGAAAAATTTTCATAAAGGTTCCTAAAAAAATATTCTATATCCATAAACATGAGTAGCGATCCGAATCAATTCAACTTTTTTCGGGTGCTGCTGGCACATAAAATTTCTGAAGAAAAATTTTCAAGAAAATTCGCAGGAAAAAAGCTATTTTAAATAAACCTCGACTATGTGACTCACATTTTTCCGATGTGGATTTCTTTTCCATGAAGTGGATACAATTTGTAAGAGAGGCAAACGAAAAATGGTCAAAACTTCGTTGTAATGTTCGCTTACAAAACATACAAAAATTCTGCAGCATTGCAAGGCCGTTCTACGGCAAATACTGTTTAAACTATGACGACATCAATATGCGTTGTTTTTATAATTATACTTATTACCTACCATGGATATTAGAAATAAACTCACATCACACGAAAATCAGAGATTCAGTATATTAATGGTCAAATTCGTACAATCTGAATTTTGATGTTAGGAAGGCACCATATTTTAATGACATGAATATATTTTAAATCGATATGGGATAGATTTTTAAATAGATTAATGTCTCCCATACTAAAAGAGTAATTTCAATTTTTGATGAAAATAATGCAAGTGATTAGTCGGGATGGCTGCACTCAATGCTGGATTTTACATTGAAAAAATGTATTTCGATTAAATTTTCTTTTTAGCACATAATTAAAACATGTAAATACAAATATAAATTCAAAATGTAAGAATAAAAAGAAATTCAATGGTTGTTAACATTTCCTAAGAAATAAAAATACAACTTCAAATAATCGAATCACTTCTTCGTTACAAAAAAAAGTAAAGGAACTATCTCATTCCGAAACTGAATCGATTACGGGTCCATTTATTTGCCCGCATAGCTCCGATTCATCAATTCGTATTGAAATCGATTCTAGAATACATGCAATGGGAATAGATCCCATTTGTCTTACTAAGCAACTCAGATCAGAATGGTAACTTTCTCAAAAAATGTAATTTCGCTCAAAAGTAAAAAAAAGTCTATTGAGAGCAATTACTATACATTGCACTCCTACTTAATAATATTAAGGTTAAGGACCGAAGTTGTGTTGACTTTGTTTAGCACGATTCGATCGTTGCAACCCTGTTTTCCTAATTTAACCAGTACGGAAGGACTTGAATGATAATAAGAAAGACTTGTTATCAACTTCGGAATGCTTTATCCACCATTCTTATACACAGTACTTCCTGGTAATGTTGTTCCCCTTATAAAAGAATATGATATAACCTAGGATAAAAAAACTAGCACATAATATCAATTAGTAAGAAGAGGAATTCAATTAAAACGAAAATAAATGGAGTAATTAATTTTATGATCCTTTAAACTTCCGATTCAAGTTTCACTAGTTCAGCGCAACGATACTATACTCCCTGTAATTAAAGGGTTCGCGTTTCTTTCTAGAACGGCTCAATAAATATGGCTAAAACTAATTTCATAGGTTTTTATATTCCGAGGAACTCTGTTATTGAGTAAGGCCATAGATGGCATAAGAACTAGATGTCGCATGCCATACTAGAGCAGAGTATACAAATTGTGAAATGGGTAGTGAATTCTGGAATGGACCATAACATGTTTTAGAGCGTGCCGAAAGAAAAAGGTTTTTATAATAGCAGTTTTGTATACATTTTATCGACTTCCTCAACACTTCAGATACGAAAAACTATGAATCACTGGACGTATACATCATTTCAAATATGTGTGCCATATAAATTTTGTATACTTTTTTGGTACTGCATGTAACAACTAGTTCTTGTGCCAACTATGGTAAGGCTCAGTTGAAGTATTCACAAGAAAAATGAGACTCGACTAACCTCTAAAACGCTTTTTACTTTATTAAGACTGAAATCAGAAGTCTGCAGATGTGTGTCACAGGTGATATTTGAAATTAGACAAATCTTCATTTACGCATCGATAAACTCTTTAGTATATTAAAATTATCAGTCTCAGACTGACCGTTTTCCCAGTATACGTGAAAAATCTGCATATCTGTAAATTTTAGGACAGCAACCTTACAAAGGAGCTGCCCTATTTCGACCACATTCGAAACTAGACCTAAAATTATTACTAAAACATCATCAGTTTTCTAGCTCAACGCAGTGTCCAAATAAGATAGTAAAGATAGTCAGACTCGCGCAATCAGGATTCCGTACTTGAACGTTATTAACAAACAATCGATCGACCGATTTAGGTAGGTATACATATTTAAATCTAATCAAAATTTACCTGTGAAAGTCGCAAGAGTGATTTGATGAAGATTTGGTCTTGTTAGTAAGAGTTGTCTTAGAAATTAACACAGAAAAAATTCTTTCTTTTAGCAACTATAAGATTGACGAAAAAAAGCGACAGTTTTCTTGTTATCTATGACTCATATCTACTAACCCTGAAAAAATCAAATTTCTCTAGAAAATCAGGGAGCCCGATATTTTTTCGTACGTTTTTTTTTTTATATTTCACCAAAAATTAAAAAGAAATTTTCTGGAATCCTTGAAAATAACCCTTTCAAACGTTACAACAAAAAGTTTTTTAAGTGGCCCAACTAACCCCCACAAAAATTATAAAAAAACATGTTTCATAATCTTTGACTGTCGAAATATCTGCACGTCACAAAGATCTAACATTTCAAGAAAAACGCGTGACTGACAGACAGATTGACGCAAGAAAGATCTTATATGGGATTTTTTACTGTTGGTTTATGCTATAGTATAATTAACGGCTAGGCATTTTTTTTATATAGGCAGGAGGACGAGAGATCCCAAGCACGGAGGCCATTGTGCTAACCTGCTAGATACCCTCTTAATGAGGCGCATCAGGTTTTGGCGAGGTATGCTTTTCAGCTCATCCACATATACGAGGGCAGATCCAAATGTATCCAGCCTGCTCCGGGCAAAGGCCGGACAAGCATACAGAAAGTGTTCGGTTTTCTCAGCTTCTCTTTCCAGGCAGGACAGACACACTGGGCTGTGAACAACTTCCATCCTTGTTAAATGAGCATGAAGCGAGCTGTGGCCAGGGATGGTGCTAACCACAGATCTGCATTATCCCAAAAGAAAATCAGAGAATATCCTATTATACTCATCAAGAAAAAGTTTTTTACACCTGCGCTTTGATGAGAGACCCGATAACCGAGATGAAAACGTTTAGGCGGGTTCCAGTCCAAGGAAGGGAGAACCAGAGGCAAACCTGGCTAGAAGGTCAGCCCTTTCATTCCCCATGAACACCATGTTACCAGGAACCCACTAAAGGCACACCTTTTTGTGGATACACAGCTTATTCACGTACGACCTGCAATCACCCGGTAACTTAGATGTTATCCGTGCCATCAAGGCTGCCTGACTATCCTAAATATCCTTTTCTTTGATCTCCATATCAAGGGCTATATTCGCTGCCATTGCGATGGCGAAAACTTTAGGCTAGATGACAGATGGGTCTTACAATCGAGGTGTACAACAGGTGAACAACATTCGGTTTAATGCCTCATGTACAGCCAAAGGTTCTCCTGCATTAACCGAAGACTCATTAACATTACATGCAATTCCCACTTCAGTTAAGGTAGTCTCACATCGGACATGAGGGGAAAGTGTGTCCAATGAGCTTTGGAAGAGCAAAGATCCCAAGTTTCTATCTTATGGAGAAGAGCACCAAGCTGGTCTTTGTTGGATTCACTGTCATATCATGACGGGTGCACCTGTCCCCAGCAGACACAGGCAGACAGCCCTGCTGTGCGTGGAGATGAACAAAAGGATGTCATCCGCATACGTTTCACATGAGAATCCCATATTTTTCAGCACCGTGATGAGTGAGTCAACCAACAGTTAGACTTGGATAATCATTTCTCCTCTATATCATCCACTGGGCCATGCCATGTCCACTAATCTATACTTCCTGCACAGATTCGTGCAAATGCACAAATTTCAAGGAAAGTTCGTTTACAACCAATCCGAAGGTTCAATTGTTTATTATACCAATATAAAATGAATTAAGGAGCAGTCAAATAACATATTTATGGTCAGACCTAGCGCCCGATGATCGACGCTCGAGTAGTATAGTCAAAAGCCAACGTATATAGAATACGTAGTATTTCCATTGTGAACCATGTTCTGCCATTAGTGACGAATAATTGTGAAAGCACAATACTCTCTCTCCTCTCTCCTCGTCTTTCCTATTAAAATGTATACACATTAGTCACAGAACTACGTCCCAGGCCATCAGCTGCAATATCCCAAAATATCAATGGGAATACGGAATACCTTGTCTTTTATATACCTTAGTCAAAAGCTACTGATTTTACTTTTATAACCACATCCTCGAGAAGATAGCTCACAGGTAATGGAAATGCTTTGCATTGACCTCCTTTCGATCGTTTCGCTTGACCCAGTAAAATACATTCACGCAAATCATTGACTGGTAAATATTTTAGGTACGTTTTACCTGCCCCTTCTTGGACATAAACTTCTTAAGCTTTTCTTACTATTTGAACAGCCCTGCCAGCGCAGCGTCGCAAATTTAATTCGCATGCAACGAAATAATCCCATACTTCTTTAGTATGACATCATTTTTTTCTTTGTAACCTCCACGTATGTATTGTTATGTGCAACAAAATGAGACAAATGACATCTACTAGAAATGGAAACTTCGCGTAAGATGAGTAATAAGGTGCTGACAGTAATCAACTTTCGATAATCGATGTTTCTAGAATGGAATCTTCGGGAAGGTTCTGGACAATTTATAGGGTATAAGCACTTGTCACCGCCATGAGCGAGTCTTGTGTTGAAAGTGTTCTAAATTGATTGAGATAATTTGATATAGTAATTGCACCAATTACCGGCCACTTAAGAGTTACTTCGGATTTAATACAGTGTACTACTGCATTGAAAGGAACATAATTTGCCGTGAGATTTTATTTAGGTTAATTTGAACGTTTGTGAGCAATTTAAAAAGTATTTTTTAGTCTAATTATCAACAAATACTTTATAAATAGAAATAAATAAAACAAACTACCTTTTGACCAGTCTCCAGCCAAGAAAAACCAGTCTCCGGCCACCAATTGAACCAAATCCCGGCCAACAGAAAGGTTAGAAAAAATGGCCACAAACTTTAACAAATTTTTAACAAATTTCTATATTTAATAGATATGTATGTAGTTTAAAGTAAATAAAAATCACAGTTCGTTTGTTGAAAAAAAAAAGCAATCCAGTTTTTTTTACCGATTTACCGCAATTCAGTCATAGATTAGGAGTTTATCAAATATCCACTGTCGTCACAGTAAAAAAGATATGATCATAAGAACTAAAGTTGGTGCACTTCAAATCGAACCAATTTGCACAGTTATCGCAACCGACATTTTTCAATTCATCATTTTCTATGTCCGCTTATTAGATCTTCCTCAGTTTTTGACGCTTTTTTGATTGCGGCTCGATTTTCTCGCACTGCCTTTTAAGCCTTTTCTTTTTTTTCAGAGTCCTTTTTATGCATTATTTGTTGCCACTAAGATACAGCGCTTGGAAACTTAAACCTTTTGAAAAACTGCTGCTTTGAAAAAATGTGGATACTGCAAGCCATTACCAAATGTTTATCAATACTGGGCGAACAATTTCTAGACTGTAATTTAGTGCAAGGAGGAAAATCCTTACGCGTACTTTCACCAACGATGTCGTTTTCGCCGTTCACAATGTAATTGCCGAGATCAACAGCGATGTTGTCCTCATTTCCCATATGAAAGTTGGCACTTGAAAAGTGCAAATCTTTAACGAGACTACCATGCGGCTCAAGATCGTAGATACCTGGCTCCAATTTTCGACAATGTCATACATCCCTGTCTCTAGGTCTTCAAAAGAGTCTGCAATATGCGATTCAATTACTGATATTTCTCCGCCTTCGTTGTGAATGTTGGCCTTTCTAATTTCTTCAAGTACTTCATCAGTATCAATGCCCTTAGATTGCAGTCCAGCTCTTATTATATTAATTCAACTACTTCAGTCGCAATATCATACCGATTTGGCTGCTGCAATGTGTCGGTCTGAATTTCTACCTGAACATTGCTCAATTTATCCACGTTATCCCTTACACATTTCGTGAAACCAATGGCGTTAGTGTCGAATGGGTAGAGACCACATTTGCGGAAGGGATTGCGAATGGTTTTTGGCAATGATCTTATTTGTAAGATAGTGGACTCCAGTAGTGGACAAAAGGTTACTTTAATAACGTTTTCTATTGAACCGGAACGCCTTTGCCATGTCCTAACGATTTTCTTCCATTCATTCTTAAACGGCTTAAAGTACTCACATCTGCAGGCTGCAGATGCGTTGTATTGGGTAGTAAGGCGTATAAAATGATGCCATTATTGCTGCAGTATTCACTTAATTCTAGAGTTAAGTGTGATTTATGGCCATCTACAAAAAAAAATCACTGGTTTTTGTACGCCATTTTGAATTAACCAATTGTTAAGCCCATTAGGGACATACTCGAAGAAAACATTCCCTTTCATCCACCCAGAGTCGGACAAACCGATATACCAGGATGAAGGGACACTATTCGTAACTTCTTTTGGGATACGTACATACGGGTATACGACGAGAGACTAACTAACTAACTATTTCTCCGTTAGCTGTGAAGGTTAATAAAACCGTTATACTCCCTTTTGCGTTGCCTTTGATTTGGTAAATATTTCGGCATCCTTTGGGAGCCAGTACTTTTCCTGTTTTAGGGCATAGGCTAAATCCACTTTCGCGGCCGTTTAATATCCTTCTTGGGTCTACCAATACGTCCTCTGCATTTATTTAAGTTAGGTAGGCTTTCAATTTATTAAACCATGCCCTTATCATTATTTCGGTAACAACAGCTCTACCTTTAGATATACCCTCTGGAACTCTACAGGCTATTTCAGGGTGTCCTTTTAAAAATAGTTGAAACCATTTTGAGCTTGTCCGACTATTTGTAAATGGAGTTTTCCTCTTGTCGTCAGTAACAGTGTCGAGGAGTACATTTTTGTTGATGGGAAAGCCACAGCTTGTAAGGTTCTTGCACAATTTTACGTTCTTCCGCAGCTGTTAAAACTGTAGAAGGGCCAGGTGTTGAAATCGGCTCTGGAAGTTTCCCACTTAATTTATCCTGGAGAGTAGTTCGAGGGATATTAAATTTCCGACCTGTTTCTCTAATTGAAATTGTTCCACTCTGAATCAACTTTAGAGCCGTTTTCAGCTCCTCTTCAATATACATTCGTGTTTTTCCTTTTGGAGTCATTATTTCTAAAAGGAAATTGAAAAATATAATTTTTTTTAAATGCACTCTTCTCATTTAGCAGTAGTTCAAATAAACTCAGCCTTTTCATTCAAATTTAACGGTTAGCCACTAATTAGATTTAGGGCAATTTCCTATACCTAATAACGGCCACTCTTTTTTCTCAAAATTTAAAACAATGCAGTTGTTTGGAATGTATTTTTTTAATCTTTTTATTTACATAATGTGTTAATTCTTGTGAATTAACTTATCATTTATTGGAAAAATTAATTTAAGACCTTATATTAGACAGCGCCATTAGTGGTTTCTTTACCTGCCCTGCTTCTGTTTAAAGTATTTATACAAGCGTTTTATCTTTAAAATATGATAGAAAAATTTATTTTTTATGGTTAAAAAATAGCTTTCCTTGCTATAAGAAAACTAAAGTTGGTAGGTTAAGGTTTAGAAATAACTTTGTTTTAATAAACTTCTAATAAACTATCGTGGCCGTTTTTAGGTAACAAAAGACCAAAACCCGGCCATTTTTGGCCAGTAAATGGTTTTTTCGTTTATCTATGAACCTTTTTAAGTCATGTTGCCTCTCCCTGGCAACCCCGCTGAGAATTATTTTCCAAAAATCTCTCGATAGTGGTTATTTGCCTCAGCTATGGAAAAATTCTTTTATCATACCTGTCTACAAAAAAGGCAGTAAAAAGGAAATCTCTAACTATAGGCCTATTGCAAAATTATCTTGCATGCCCAAGTTATTTGAATCTATCATCTACTCTCCGTTATCAATAATCTGCAAGAATTTGCTCTCTTCAAACCAACATGGGTTTGTTTCGGGTCGGTCTACAACCACTAACTTATTGGAATTTGTCTCTGATACCATTCACGGGTTTGTAAAAGGCAACCAGACAGATTGTATTTATACAGACTTTAGTAAAGCTTTCGACAAACTATCTCACTCCGTGATACTGTTCAAAATGGAAAAGTATGGGTTTCCCACAACGTTCCTAAAATGGACGGAGTCATATCTAGATAACAGAACATACCAAATCCATTCCATTTCTAGAGTCTTGAAAGCTTCGTCTGGCGTACCTCAAGGGAGTCATTTGGGCCCGTTGCTATTTATTCTATCTATTGACGACATTGTCTCCGTAGTGAAGCACTGCAAAGTCTTAATTTATGCGGATGACATTAAACTTTTCGCTCAGATTAAATCTTTTAATGATTGTCAACTGATACAGGACGACCTCCACAAATTTTATGATTGGTGCAAAAGCAATAATTTGGTACTCAATATCGACAAATGTGAGGTGATGACTTTCCACAGGAATCTGAATCCTATCTCTTCTGTCTATGGGTTCTCGGCTTCCTCGATTCGCCGCGTTAGTTCTGTCTGTGACTTGGGTGTCAAATGTGACCATAGATTGAATTTTAACTCTCACAGAAACCACATGGTATCTAAGAGTAGCTCTATGCTGGGCTTTATAAAACGTTGGTCCCGAGAGTTCTCGAATCCCTCCATAACATTACGTTTATATACTTGTTTTGTGAGACCACTTCTTGAATACGCTAGCCAGGTCTGGTCTCCTTTTTACAGTACACACATCATCCGTATCGAGTCTGTTCAGCGAAACTTCCTGCGCTTTGCTCTTAGGGACCTACCCTGGAATAACTCATTGATTCTTCCACCCTATGAGGATCGCTTGCAGCTCTTGAATATGCACTCGCTTGAGAAACGTCGCATGGTTGCCGATGTAATTTTTGTTCACCAACTTTTAAGCGCGAATGCTGATTCATCGTTATTACTTGACAAAATCTCTTTCCGTGATAATAGGCACAATTTGAGAAGGCTACCTCTGTTGCATGTCAACTCCTCAAGGTCTAACTTTGGCATGTATGAACCTATTAATCGCATGTGCATTAATGTTAATAATTTGGCTGAGTATTTTGTTGTTGACGACTCTAAGCATGTCTTAAAAAAACGTCTATATAATATTTAACCTTTTGTTAAATTTAATTTAATTTTTTAACTTTTTGTTCTATGTCGCATTGCATGACATTTCATCTGGTGTTTGGTCTATGTTTAGGGTAACATACTAATACTAACACCGACTAAGTGATGAAACGCATGTATTGTTGAGACGTTTCCGTGTCCATGCAGCGAGCTTGTGTTAAGCTGGTTCTGATAGTCATTAATACCGGCCATGAAAATTTCACAATTATTTAAACAATAAAATTTAGTTTTTTCACGTTTTGTGTTTTTTCAAACTATTCACTAAAGTTATAAATTTTCATAACCGTTTCGAACTGTGAAACACCCTACTTACCAGCGAAAAAAGTAACCTATTCCTCAAGGACTCTGAAAGCAGACTTACGCACTTTCAACCACTTCGCTTGACTGACATGGAATGGAATAAATGACAAATGCACAAACACCATTGAACCATACTTTTTAAATTTTAGTAGTCTGAGAACGTGATATGTTTGTTTTCCAATGAAACCGTAAAGTATTTTTAAGAGTAATCTGAATAGGATTTGTGTTTATATTCTTGCGCATGGGCCGTAAACAGGGTCTGCCCTCTAATAGGTTAATTAAAGTAGAGTTGATTCGTAATTGTTTATGAATTTTATAAAAGTAAACAGTAGAGTGAAATAATAAGAACTTGTGAATTATATTTGAAATATTGTGTTTTGAATAACGAACTAAGGCCACTCTCGGTAACAGTATAAAAATAACACCAACAACATCATACGAATTGCGATGGCTAGCATAATATAAAACAAAATATTATACGATTACTTACATGACCTTCAGCCCTATCGATCGAATGCTCATCTGATTCCATTCTCCTCACTTGAATTTAATTTTCGTACAGTTTCATTTAGTCGCATAAAACTAAGAACTATAAGAGCTCTGAATTTTTAATAAAAGCGTGTTGTTTTTTTTTAATATAAATTTTCATTAATTCCCAAATGTTGACCAAAAAACCGTAATCTGCTCCACGGGAAACCGATAAGATTTCAATTGGACCATAAAAATTGTCCACTACATTGGTGCCGCCATTTTTAATTTCTGAATGTTTATCTAAAAATGCCCAGATATCGATTTTGAATCGAATCGGACCATAAATTACAAAATTTTACAGCCATCTTGAAATTTTATTGTTCATATAAAAGTGTATTGTCATGGGAGCGCCTGCCAATTTTCAAGTTGATTGAATATGCGGAAGAAAATGAGAATTGAGTTACAATATTTTTTTTGCATACACTACAAATAAATAAAATAATAAATAGTAAAACAGCAAATAAATTCAACTAAAATATTTTCTTTATAATATATTGCACGTACATATAAAAGCATTTACAGCTTTAATCTACTTAAGAAGAAATGTACAAACAGGAAACATTTAAAATTCTTTTGTTGTTTTCTATTCTGTTAATGGCTGTTTTACTGCAAACGGACATTGCAAAGTGCTCCTTACACAATGGATGCTTAATTGAAAATAGTAAAACTAATGGAATTTCTTATGTAGAATTTGCGGTTTTCGTAAGTGTGCATGAATAATGTCTACTGGTCTTTTCTTTATCCAATACAGACAAAAAAACGTCAACAGACTACGTTGTGACATATTTAAATACAGGTTTTACAGCATCTTCTACAAATGTTCTTCTTATTTTATAGAAAACATTTTATAGAGAGCATTTGCGTAACTAAGTAAGGACTTTTCTTTGTCGTAGCTTAGGCGTATATTTTTGTCACATATTTTGACATTTCACCTCAAATTTATCGTACTTTTATATTCACCATATTCTTTTTAATTTATCCTTTTCATCAACCACAAAATAAACTAAAATGAATTTGCAATGAATTAATGTCAGAATACACGCCTAAAAGTACGACAAATTAGTCAACTGCTTCCGAGGTTGTGACAATAATAGTATACTGTGGTAAATGGATACTCTACACTTAATTAGAGCAATATAAGTGCTTGCTGAACTGAATAAAAACACGCAAAATGCAATAGAAAAGTTCATTTGATTTAGGCGTATATTTTGACATTAAAGTACGACAAAAGATCAGAATCACCCTCCAGGGTGCGCTTGCGCTAAAAATGCTAAAAAACATTCGTCAATTCGTACAATTTTAAGCCTAATTAAATTAAATCCGTTCCGATCGGAATCGAAAAGCTTTAAAAAGTT
Organism: Dioctria linearis; assembly: GCA_963930735.1. NCBI lineage: Eukaryota > Metazoa > Arthropoda > Insecta > Diptera > Asilidae > Dioctria > Dioctria linearis. The sequence continues at coordinate 324,608,474 of OZ005741.1, read as the reverse complement.
CATTTCTTCAAGAAAATCTATTGAAATCTTTTTGAAATTTTTAAAAACTGCTATGCAATTGCTTTGATTCTACTGATTTTTGACAAAGGCTTATGATGATGTATTCAGTAGGAGAAATCATCCGGAACTATTTTGAAAGTTTGTGCGGAAATTTTAATTAATAACCTTTAATATAAATAAAATTTTGAAAATTTCCTCAAATTTTGTTTAATTTTCCGGAAGAAAGCAGTGATGGGACTTTGCTACTATAGTAGCAAAATTGCTACCTTTTAAGCATGTTTGCTACCTTGCTACTATAAATCCAAATTTGCTACTTTTTGGCTTTTTCCCATTAATCGTAACAAAAAACAAAATTTTTTTAAAAAAAATTGTGTATGTTAATGTCTCAGATTTTCTGGGATTTTTCATTCATTAAAAGAAAACTGCTAATACGAGGAAGGGAAAGGAATTGTGGAAAAAGAACGCGCCCATTCTAATTTCGTACGTTACGTACGTTGCTTGCATGCGTTTGCATCTTGTTTGCGAGAACGATGCCGAAGCCGATGCCTTAGCCTTACTGTTGCTGTTCTGGATAAGACAAAACCGTCATTCAGTTCAATTACATGAATATTTGTGTCTTTGACTTAAAATCCACTTCAAACTCAAGAAGAGTTTTTGGTTGAATTAATTCCAATTACTTGACTTGAAATTTTCTTGAAATTTACTTGAAATGACATTTTACCTTTGACAACTCTGCGTTAGGTTCTATACATAGGTGCGGATTTTTAGACAAACATCTTGAGAAAAGTGCTAAAAAGCACTACATGAATTATCAACAATAATCTTCTTCTTGTTCCTCTTTGTCGTTTTCAAAATTCGCACAAGCGAAAACGTTCATGTACTGAAGTTGCGTTTACATGAATTTTTTTTTTCAAGTAATTCGAACAAAATTTTTTTGATTTACTTGATCTTCAAGTATTCATGTAAACGTACTGAGTGACAGCAAGCTGGCGTGGCGTGTTTCTTTCAGCCATAAAGGAATTGTGTTTCTATTTCACTTCAAATGCATTTGCACTTTGCAGCACATTTTGCTTTGTTTGATCATTGTAATTGTCAATGTCATTGCTTGATGAGCTGATGCTGATTGCTGTGTTTGAAAATTGCTATATAACTTAATTACGTACTTATTGCTGCTGTTTGTTGTTGAGATTATATTTATACCTACAACAAAAAGGATAAGCAAGTAAGAAATTTTGGGTCAAATTTTATTGGCCTTGGTACTGACAACACATCAGTAATGAGAGGTGAAGTTACGGGAGTTAGAGCACGATTAGAGAAATTGAATAAACATTTATTTTATCTTGGATGCACTTGCTACTCCCTCCACTTGTGTCCTGCTATGAAAAAAATTCCTCGGAAAGTTGAAAATGTCCTTTCTTGCGTATATAATGTTAATTCGCAAAGTCAGTTGGCAGAATTTCAAGATAGTTTTAATTTTAATTTAAATAAGATTCTAAAATCAAGCGGTACACGCTGGTTGGAGCTGGAGCAAATCATTATAAGAATCTTGACGCTTTACTTCATTACTTCACTCTCTTTACTTTTGAAAGTCCTAATAATTTTGATGCAAATTCAATTCTTGATTGTCTGAATAGTTCGGAGATAAAATTGTACTTATTATATTTGTGCAATATTTTAGGTGATATTAATAATCTCAATAAAACCTTCCTGTCTAAAAAAAATTTTAATACACAAACTAAGACCTTTAATTGAAAATAACTTCAAAAATATTTTAACAAATTGTATGAAGCTAGAACCCATTCAGTTGACTGCAAATTTAATGACGGTTCATTTCATCTCGAAAAATCAAGAATTTTTTTGGAATTAAATTTCCACAGTTTCAATCTTCAAATTCTTCTGAAAATATAAGAAATATGAAAGATAATCTATTGTCATTTTACGTAAAATTGTGCCAATAACAAATTAAAAAACGTTTCGATCTTAATGATCACAAATTGAAACTATTAGAATATTTGGATCCAAGGAAGATTAGACCAGGCGAAATGACTTCAATGCTTCCTGTAGTTGAATCCTTTCCTTTTCACAATGAAATGCATATTGAAAAATTTAATTCAGAGTGGAGGCTCCTCATAATCTTTGAAAAGTTAGACCAACTTGTTGATTGCAACGATATTGCTAAAACTTGGCTTAATTTATCAAAACAGAAAAATCTTTCGACAACCAATTTTCGAGAATCCTTACAACTACATAATTAATTAATTTGTCCTTCCCCACAGTACGGCTGCTGCTGAACAAGCATTTTTAGATTATAATTAAAAATAAAAAACGTAAACATTGAATACTGAAATAGTTTCGGCTGTACTTCTTTGTAGGGAACTGATAGAATATGAAAAGATTTTTATACCGTCAAATTAAGCACTGCAGTCTGTATAAATTTATCGATGGAGTTTTTGATAAGAAATAAGAGAAAGTTCTCAAAATTAATGGTATAAATACAATAATAAAACATAACATTCTATAATTACATAAATTTTTTTTTATCCGTACTCTGTAGTCTGTTTGCTACCTTTTCGGCGATTTTGCTACCCTTTAAGGCACTTTCACATCAAAAACAAGAACAGAAAAATGCATACCGAGAAACTCAATTTATTCCACTTTAAAACAAAATTTTTGCTCCAATGATTAATAAAATCCAAAGAAATAGGATAAACTAAAAATTTTACTGAGAAAATAGTTATATTTATTTCAGATTTTGAAGAAAAACACAACTTTTATGTTTAATCGGCCGAAAAACATTTTCGGCGGAAAAATTCGTCCGATAAATCATAAAAGTTGTGTTTTCTTAAAAATTCTAAGATAAATATACTATTTTATTAGTAAAATTATTAGTTTATCCTATTTCCCATGGTTTTATTAATAATTGGAGTAAAAATCTTGTTTTAAAGTGGAATAAATTGAGTTTTTCGGTTTACATTTTTTCGATTCTTGTGTTTGATGTGAAAGTGCCTTTACTCTCAAATTTGCTAGCATAATTTGGCAGGGAAGTGCCATCACAGAAAGAAAGGCCTTCTTAGGATTTTTCTATTCCTATGCCAACGGATTCAATAATAAGGCTGATTATCTTTATAAGGAAGCTTAGTGCGGAATTAAAGAATTCAATAATATTCTTATTATGTTGTTACATTATGAAATAAAACTATATTAGCAACTCTAGACAACGCTATAAGTAACTACGCGCATACATCGAAATAAAGCTTGGGTCCTCATTTTATTTAATGTGCGCAATGAATCGAGGAAAAATAAGTAAGCTTGCTTTATTATAGGTTTCTGACATAACTTGTCACATCGCGCAGTTTGAAAAATGCAACCCCACGAGCCCATTTGAGAGAATCTACAAAAATGTATGCCAGCTTGCTATGGTACGCAATGCAATACGCAAAGCGTCTAAAATTTTGTGACAAGTTATTTTTATTTGAAGAGACCTATACCATACTTTTACCACTTAAAATTGTTCCTTGGTTCTGTGAGCTCGGCCGGCTGTGAACGAAGCTTGGGTTCATTGGAATCAAAGAATCAATTCGCCAAACGTTATGTACTAATCTATTTGCATTGGGCCGCCTTGGTATCCATCCTGAGGATGCTTAATGACAATAAGCGAAACGTTGAGGCAGATTAAAGGCTGAACGAGAGAGAAAAAAAAACTTGTTTGTTTTTTTCTTCTTAAAATATTAAACTAACCGATAGCCAAGCAGACTACGAATATTGCAACCTTGGGATCTTTCGCCCCACTGCCCCGAAAAAAATCCATTTACACAATAATTTAAATGTTCGGCTAAACTAAAATTAACAAAAGGAAGGAAAAGGAATCAAGTCATGTTTCTTAGTCTCTTGGTGCTCAACAACATTCAACGAGAATTATAATAAAGAGTGGGAATCAATTGAAAACTGTTCGTTGTTCCTCTGGCCTCTAACATCGGGACTTTGGCAAATACTTCCCTATCTCGAAAGCTTTTATTATTAAAATCATCCTGAATGCACACACCTTCCTACATTTGCAGTGGATTAAAAGTGCTGATCTATTCTTTTTGCTTTCTTGGGAGCGGAGTTAAGGTTTCACGTAAGGAGACTAGATATTAAGCCACAGATGCATTTTGAAATCCAACACCTACTTGGATATAGATCTTTGTCTAAGGCCAATTCCTATGATGCATCCAAACCCTGGAGAATTCTTCCCAAGCCATGAAACAGAAATCTATATGTGTGCGTGCTTAGTCCGTTTTCTAAAATGTTCTATATTGATATTTATTTAAAAGTGCTAAACATTGGCTTTATATATGCTATAGAGCATAAACTACTATCCATACAGGAAAATAGTCTTCTAGTAATTTAAAGCTTGGTTCCTTACCTTCCCACAGGCTACACTTCCTATATACCTTATTTAACAAAATAATAAAATAGTTTTGATTTCATAGTAACCTTACCATTTTACGCTCAATACCTCTCAACTGAGTGATAATTGCATATATGTATGTATGTGCAGCCGTAGTCCGATTCTGTAGGCAGCTACATTCGATATCATCAGCCCACGGCATGCCATGACGGCGCAGCGACATTACAATGATTACTCAGCTAAGAATTTTTGTTTGAGGAATCGTAGTCATTTAGTTAAGATAATTTTTTTTAAATAATTTCGTTAGGAAAGGTATGAAAATTTTATTACGGTTCGGAAGATAAGAAAGCAAGCTCAAGATTATCAGAACACCATTTTTCTGTATGAATAGCAGTTTAGGGCGGAGGAGCTATTCAAATCAAACTTTTGTCACTTTTACATAAGAACACTGCAAATATTTTAGAATGAAAGGACTACGTTGGGCCTCGCATGCGGTAGGGAGGGAGTCTGTTTCATGGCTTGTGAAGTATTCTCGAGGGTTTTGGATGCACGCGTCTGAAGCAATGTAAATGTATTGCGATAGTTACATTCGCGGCCACAGACCACAAGCTATGCTGTGGTCGTGGCCAAGTTTGATCAAATCTACAAATATTGTGGCTCGTGAAGTATAAAAATGGTTGATTATTTAATATGGCGTGATGTTTGTAATTAATCGGAAGTTTGTTTATCAGTGAGAAAAGCTGTTTACCTGTGTGAACTAATTCAAATTATATTGTGATAATTCTTCAAAAAAATAAAATGAAGGAAAAATGATTAACTACTTGCAAATACATACATTTATGCAGAAGCATGGCTTGTTGTGACCAGTGCTCATGAATGTAACTTAGTTGGCTTCAGCAGTCGGCCACAAGCCTCAAGTGGCTTGTGGCCCGTGGCCTGAGGCCGTCAATCTATTTTGGGCCACAGTTTCAACCTATCGTTGCTTTTTTCTGACTCCGAATGGTTTTGAAAGCAGTCTCTGGCTGCCTTCCATTTCACGTTCTGAATGAATCTGTATGAATCGACAGAGCGATGTCATAATTTAGCTCTGTGCTCATAGAACAGTAACGAAACAGAACTGTTTCAAGTGTTTGACATAAAAATCACTAATTCACAATTCAAACGAGCATAACATTGCTTGGGGGAGGGGTATACTAACGGTTTCCAAGATAACTTTAAGATATTTCGCTATGTTTTTATAGATCACCCTATAACTTCTGAACGTTACACCCTATGATGATGATGGCTTCTTAAATCCAATATGAAAAATTGGTAGTGATGAAGTGTTTTTTGATAAAAATAGCAGTTAAATAAAAAAAAACGATTAAAAATCCCGAAATATTAATTTTGTTGAGCTTCAATACGGAGATTAGGAGAGAAAATATTTATTACCATTGAAAATTTCCAACGATTATCTATCTACTATCCATCATCTAAATCACAATCATACGTTCAGAAGTTATAGGGTGATCTATAAAAACATACCGAAATATCTTTAAGGCCCTTTATCTCGGAAGCCGTTAGGATTGGATTTCCCCCCCCCCCTCCTCGTCTGTAAAATTTTTGCTCGCTTAAGCATGATCTATCCGTAGCCTTCGGACATTACAGCACTTACGGGACACCCTGTAGGGCGTCAAAGTAACAAAATTGGAGAAACAAATACTAGTTTTTTTTTTTATTTTAACGATTTTTCCGCCAAAATGTTTCTTACATGGAAATCTCAGAATGTTACCTCTCATTAATCGATCTTACACATAAAAAGCGCGCCTAATTTTATGCCATTCCTCGTAAAATTAATAAAAATATGCATCTTAAAAACAGGTTTATCTCAAAAAATTTTCATATTTTTCCCACATATAAAAAATGATTACAAACCAAAAAAAAGTAATATCCAGTCACTGAAAATTCTTTCATTATTTATTTATTTATTTTAAAACTGGAAATGACAAGCGAGAGAAATTTCCCACACACAGACATGATTCTAAAGCATATACTATACAGTAATCATTATGTTGAATGCGAAAGCGTTTCACTTCTGTTGCTCACGTGCTTTTTGTCTTCTTGTATTTACGTTTTCACTTATCTATCATAATGAAACAATCCAGTTACAGACAGAGGAGGAGGACCGTGAGCTTGAATCTTAACAGCAACAGAGATATAATTTTATATACGTGCATATAATATTCTTTCTTCAAATATCTTTAGGGACATATGTTTATAAAATCAAACAGCTAAAAGTGATAATTGTGGCTGAGCTCTAATGTACAATCAAGTCTTCATTTATATTTTCGAATATTTCCATATTTTATCACGTTCTCGTCGCAATTCCTCTTTTCTAAACATGAAACCAACTTCAGTGAGCTTTAGCCATTACACAGAACATGAAGAAGAATGGAATCGGAACCAAAATGAGCAAAACAGTTTCCATTTCAAAGCTGCCAGGCGAGTGTGGGTATGATGAAATTTCGCTTCGCCCTAAATCTGTAAACAAACACAGAAAAAGAAATTCATGCAGTCAAATCAGAAAGACCCCGCCAGTAGCCAGAGCAGCACAGCCTCTGAGGTTCTGAATCATATATAAATATATGAAAAACAATCAACACATAGGTTTCTTGATAGTGTATGTGGCTGCAGAGTTTTATTCTTCAGTCGACTTGTCAGTGACATATATTTGCGTCGGTTTTGTTGGTCGTTCGGAATTTTAAGTCAAATTCGACCCCACCTTTTGCTTGTTTCAGATTTAATTTATTAAAAGTGCAATGTGAAATCCAACTGTGCTCATTTAATTCCAGTGAAAACATAAAGGGACATTTTGGGCAATCGGTAAAAAAAACAAAAAGCCACAAGGGGTTGAAGAACTTGAAAGTAATTTACTTGTGTTGCACCTGAGATAGTGAGATGTGAAACATGATTTTTTTGCTGTAATTTAATTTGTATTGACCAGCGAAATATTCAGTGACGACCTAAGGGTTCTATGCAGTAATTTCAGAAAATCTGCATTTAATTATCGGGCCAAAATAAAGAAAAAAATATGACAGCTACCTTGCAAAAAGGATGAGGGAAATCAATAAATGGATTGCTTGATTGTGTGGATGTGTTTTTGCAGAAAAGCGGGCTTGCTGGAGAGATATGCATGGATGAATGGATTAGTGTGTGTGTTCATTTGTTGTTTTTCTGATTGTGAATTCGCCGTTTGAATTTGTGACTCGCTATAAATTTGTTTAATTTTTTCTGTACATACTTGATGATTCCCTCATGTGTTTATAAGCCAACAGGGTAAATTCCCAAAGTTTTCTTTTGGCAGTACGCATCCAATTCTATGGTATTTTAAACACTATCCAAACCTAATAAAAAGTTCTACATACCCCGAAAATGTTTTTGTTTTTATCACATCATTAGAGATAATTGAACGTTTTTTATTCATGCAAATTGCCACATCTTATGAGTAATCATCCAATTGTTAGTGAACAATTATGTCTGTAATTAAATAATTTTCTTAGACAAAATTTGTGAAATACCCGGTCGTAGATTTTAATTGTGCGATAATTATTCGTTCATATGTTTACATAAAGCGTTCGTTATATGGCATGCCTAAAAATTGTCCTGGAAGCAAAGTATTACGATGGCGGGTTTCCTTTTTAAATTAGGGTAAAAATAAAATAATAATTAAAGTAACATTACAGAGTTTGGTCAAGCGCAATAAGAACAGTCAATTTTGTAAATTAATGTGAAAGTGGAAAGGACCTCCTACATATGTAGGACCACACGACTCCCACACTTAATTGAAAATTGACACACGCGAAGTTTTCGCTTTTTTACAAAAACAGTAGGATTCTGGCAGAAAAAATTAGTTTGGCGGGAATGTTTCAATTTCTAAGCTGTTTAACGCTTTCCAGTCGGAATTAAAACTCAAAGAATCAAGAATAAATTTTCTGAACTCTTTTTTGTTTATTGTTGCACATAAGTTATCAAAAAAATACTTCACAATAATATACGAGAATTAGTAAAACAAAAGAATAGTGACTGCCTTGGAGCTATGATATAACCTAACTGCAACTCTTCTTTCTATTCATTTACATATTTTTAGTAATTATACTACATTTAATCGCAGGTCTGTAATAATTTTTTTCAGTTTGATTCCTCCGGATTGCATTGCATTTCATTTATGTTGAATACATTTATACTACAAAAAAAATAACGGTCTCTTGTTTATTCCAAAGTAAGAAGTGACGACTTCTTAAAAATAGTAACAGGTTTTCTTTATAAAAAATAACGAAGAGAAATAGCTTATTAATTTTTTGTTCATGACTTCACAAAACAGTTCGGTCCCTTATTCAAGCAGACCTACGTTACATTTTACACGAGTATTTTGAACTGTATTCTTTTTATCGGGTTTTACTCTTTTATTTAAAAGTGGTACTTTTTTTTAAAGACATTAAGACCAACAACGAACTTCTGCCTAGGCAAACCAGGCAATTTCCTGAGGGCCCTGCAAGGCCGAGATGGTATGCATGCAGGACATATGACACCAGAAATAAAAAAAAATTCACTTATTGTTCCTGCATACAGGGTCGGATTGACCAATAGGCCGAGCAGGGTGTAAAATTGATGGGGGCGACTGCAAACTCTCAATTGATGAAGTAAAAGGAAACGAGATTGAAGTCACACTATCCGGCAGGGACAAAGTTACCGTTTTTAACGTCATTATCGACAGGTTGATTGCAGAGCTACAAAGACGTGGTTCTACTTGAGAACTTGAGTAAAATGGTTACTTTCTCATGAAGCTAAATTGGTTGGAATCTCAAGATATCCGCGAGGGCGCATGGAACTTGAAAGCCCTCTATCTAGTAGATTTAAACGGGACTTTGGAAAACGAGCGTTGGCACCTACGAGCTCATTTGTCGTTCCCGCTGAGGTTACACGGGGAAAGCAATTATCGGCTCTGGATTTATACAAGTGCATTCTGAAAAAAAAGTTTGTACATTTATTCAAATATGAAAAAGGCCATCCGGATGCTGTGTACACCAGGGTCAAACTGCTCGATAGAATGGTCGTTTTCAGTGCTAAAACGAGTGAAGAACTATTTGTAATTCACTATTCACAATTCACTATCTCTGCTGTACATAGAGTTGAAAATAATGCAATCTGTGGATTACAGTGAGGTTATCCGTTTCTTTACAGAGAAGGTCGATGTACGCTAAATAAATGCAAAATAACGGTAACATTTTCTTTATTCAAATATATAAAAAAAGGCCCTCGCCCCGTTAACCGCTTAGGGGCCCTGAGTCTTCATATCCGGACCAGATTTACGCAAATGTATTCAATTTTCGTGCGAAAATCAAGGTTATATATTTTGTTCTTCCTTACCTTTCCAATAAAGGGAACACCTCATTTCAGTTCAACAAAGTTGAAGAAGACAGAGCAGTTAACAGAGAGAAAATTGTATTATGTCGCTACAGATTCTGTGAGCAGGTACATTTCTGCTTGTTACCATCTTACCAAGCGGTATTTTTTAAGCCTGAATTACAATTACGAACTGATCAGTCGACTTTGCGACTGCGACTTTTTCCAAATGGTTAATGCATGTGGCAAGGTACAATTGCAATTTCGACTGCGACTGACTGAAACTGAACTTTGCTCAAAGTGCCAAGTTGTCGGCTGCATCCAACTTCAATTACAATAGCCGGCACTTATGGTTTGTTTAAGCAGTTGAAGCTTTAATTTAACTACAAATTTCACCTCAGCGTCGATTTGGACTGAAAATCAAGTCACAGTCTACTTATAAATCGTAATTCTAATTCGGACCTTATACCTAATTGCCTGCTCCATACAATATATAACCATAGATAATATAACAAACTGGAATGCGGGTAATATATAAAAATTCGTGTATATGGGTGAATATCCCTCTTCTGCTAAAACCCGTATTCTACCGATTTCTTCTGTGAGCTTCTGTTTGCGTCCCATTTTATTTCTACCAGTTATCTACAACCATAGATGGCACAACTAGATGTCGCATGCAGTACCAAAAAAGTATACAACATTTATATGGCTGGGTGGTCCATCTTTGTCCCTGATGTAACTTTTCCACAATTTATTCTTTCTATTTTTAAGACGTTTCAGTTCTTTATTGAACCATGGCGGAGATATTTTAGAGAGCCGCTGTCACTCGCTAGAACATGAGATGAAAATAAAAATGGAAAAGAATTATGTAAAATTTAGACACGTCTTCGTCAACAGTAATGTGTTGAAATCAATAGAGGTAAGGCTACTGGAGAGTTCTGAAAAGTTAGCCTTTCTAAAATTGAAGAAGTATTGTGTTTCGTCACAATTTGTAATGTTTTCGGTTTCAAAGCAATGTAATTAGTAGAGGGAGTGATATTTGTCAAGAGTAGACATTGGAACTGGGCTAGGTTCGATTAATAAGTTACCCGTGTTAGTAGAGAAAACCAGGTCCAACAGCCTACCCATGTAATTCTTTACATTACTGATTTGGCTGAGACCACGAGATGAGATAGTGCATAGAAATAGTTATTCCCTTATTGACAAGTTATTGAGAGGAAGATAGTCATCGTCATCTTCATTTAGTACCCATTGTATATTGGGTAAGTTAAAATCACCAATAAGGAGAAATTCGTCAAGAGGTTGCATTTTGCCATGAATAAAGGTAGATGTTGAAGTGAGTAGGTCGTAGATATCTTGACCTTTGTCATCAATAATGTTTATGGAGTCTGGAGGAATATAGCAAGATAGTATGCATAAGTCCTGTTTTAAAAGAGACAGCTTGAGAACTATAAATTGAATGTCAAGAGTGTTGGATAAACTGGGATTCTCAATTTGGCTGCAATTATAATGACTTGCCACGAGTTTCAGAATCAGTATATCCGTCTTTTCTAAAAACCTTGTAAGAATTATCTAAGATTCCAGCATCACGAAAGCAATGATGCAGCCAACTTTCAGTGAAAGCAATAATATCAAAGCAAGTTGCAACAGAGGATTTGAAGATATGTGCAGTTTTTGTCCGAAGTAAAAGCGCCAGAGGGCCAAAATAAAGGATCTAATAACTTGTCGTGCACACTTCAGAAACACTTAAGACGAAGGATGCAACCAGTTTGGAAGATTTATTAATTTTATGGCAAGAAATACCCTCTATTGCAATGTTTTTGGATTTGAGATACCTCGATATGTCATCACACACCGTTTCAGGAGAGAACCGAGTGACGAAAATACTTGAAGGTTTTGGTAATGGCCTTAAAGATGTACCAATCCTATTCCATAATGTGATCACAGAAGTAATATTATGTGACTGGTATTATCCACGCATTGGCTCATAACGCTGCATGGCAAACACGACTGCCCACCACACTTAGCACTTGACAGATGTACCCACGGATACAATGACCAGTAGATCGACGGATTTTTATACCCTAAATGAAATCATCGGGTATACTAAGTTTGTCATTCCGTTTGTAACAAAATATTGTGTTTCTGTATGTCAGAGTTTAAGCACCCTTTAAAACATTTATTGCGTAAAAGCATATAAAACACAACCAAACAGGTGAAATTTTGCACCCGAAAATCGAATTAAATTAAAAAAAATATATTTCTTGTGTTCAAGTGATATTTTAATCGCCTATAAGCACTCTTATAAGAATTTAAACTAATTCCGGCTTTAATTTTCAAAAGGTTATTTTTACCTGAATCCTGCGTATGGGCAAGAGAGACGGAGCATGGTAAACACTATCGTTACCTTATTCTTCCTGCGGTGATTGCATCTGCAGCCAACATAAAAACATCAAATGGGATAAGAAAAGGATGAGTAAGCGATATTTTGTTTTGGTAGCTCCATAGCGCGAAAGAGAAAACTATAAAACTTATGCTATTCTTTCCTATAAGAAAATCACAATACGCTCAGTCCATTGTTATAAGTCAGTGGTAACACCTAGATATAATGATGGTAGAGCAAAATGGATTGGAAACCCATGCATAAAATTAAAAGTTATTTTGATTTTTGCATGTCCGTCCTCAAGATAACTCGAGAACGCGTTTAGTTAGAGAACTGAATTTTTGCACATGGGCTCTTAAAAAAAAGTAAAATTAAGTTCGAAAATGGGACAAATCGGGTAACTCCTTCCTAGGGTTGCCATACAAAAATTTCATTGTTTACTACATATTTGTCACTGCCTGAAAAGGCGTCAACGTAGAGCGTTGAAATTTTGTACATAGTGTTTTCATAAAAATAGTAAATATAATTTCAAAAATGGACTAAGTCGGACAATCGAAGCTTGTAAGAGATAGATGTATGTAAACAATATATTTGTCTGAATTTTTATATCAATTCCAATGCATTCCAATTAATATAGCGGTACTGTTTACAAAATTGGTTACAGTTCAGTGTACATTTTGAGCTTGAAAGAGACAAATAGATTTTAGCCAAAATTTGTGCCTTTTTTGACTATAGGAATTAAATAGGATGTCTCGTTCCATTCTTATATTAGATATCAGTGGGTGTGAGGTAAAAAATTTAGTACTTACTTCAGTTAAAAATAGAAACAAGGGAAGTACCAAAACACTAGGTATGAGAATCGAAAGAATGTTGGTGGTGTTAGGAAAACAAAAAAAATATACTGGACCTCCAGTAGGCGGGAGGGGGGGCTCAACTTTTGTTGTATATTTTGGAAAATATAGTACAAAATCGAATATGTTTTTTCTGAGTGAAGTTTGAGTACCCACGCGCCATAATGGGTTTCATAGAGACCCAGAAATCTCATAAAACCGTTTCCACTCTAACCCCCCACCCCTTGTAAAAATACGAAAATCACATATAAATACATATAAATACAAGTTTTTATGGCCTTTTTGATATTCAAGTCAGGATCAAGGACATTTTTGCGTACAATGTATAAATCTAATGGGCAGATTTACAATCGAACGAAAAATCGAAAGCTATTTACAAAGTATCCCCTCGCAAAGTTTTCGAATTGTAATGATGGAATACTCCAAAGAAAAGAAAATGAGACACGCGCTGTCGAGTCTAAAGCACAAATTATCCGTAAATTTTTATCAGGATTAAGAACAAGCTCTCTAAGTCACCAATTAGTTATGAAGCTAATGGACGAATAGATCTAAAGACCAAGAGAACACGGATCATAGAACAAAAAGCAAATGTTACCCTCTGATGATGATTTAAAAATTTACAGGATAGATAATGGCTTGAGGTTTCTAATGCGCCATGATACTTTACTCCTCTTCCGTTTCGAAGTCGAAATTTCGATGTTTTTTTCGTTTAAGCAAGTTGTGGCGAAGGTTTTGTTCTGTTTGGTTGATTGTACTTTCGGGTGATTGTAAACACCGCTGTAATCGCTACATTTAAATTCTAGCAAAATATATGTACTTTGAGATACCTTGTTGAGTACAAAATGGCTTCAGCTAGGTAGGTGAAGAAAAGTTTGTAGGAAAAATAAAAAATAGAATTTAGATAAGTAATAAGTAATACCTAAAAGATTTATTCATCTAAAAAATTAAATAATGATCTTATATGTTTCACAATAGTTTTCTTTGCAGTTTAACAAGACAAAAATAGCTAATATTCTTTTCAGCTTCTTTAGTGAATAAAAAATAAGTTTTCAGTCAAAGAAGACGGATTCCAGAAACTGATTCTCGAATTTCGGCAACGATATTTTCACATTACAGAAAAGGATTTTCAGCTTATAGCATCGGTTTCGATTTTACAATATCCACGCTCATCTATGCCGTAGGGGTGTTGCGCTTTGATTCTATATTTACCGCAAACCTTACTACTATTAGTCTATATATTCAATCAATATCTTCGCAAGATACCACTCTCGTATCAATCGCAATTTGAGTCTGATAGGTGTTAACAATTATTGATACAGTCGTAGTACTAGACAACGTTAGTTCTGTCTAGGTGTGGAAACGACAACTGTAACCTCAAGATACTGTGGAACTAGCCCAACACTACTGTCCATTGTGGCAAGAAATGATTTCAACTATAAGATATTAGTCAAACTACTTTATAATCAGCACGAAGATTGTATATTATACTGTCTACATATATATAACAAAAAAGTCATCACAACTCGTTTTTCATATCGAAAAGCGCCTATTAATGTCTAATGGTAGGAAATTTTCATCTCAACGAATTTTGCATACCATTTCAAATTCAAACTATATTCAATGTATACAACAAGATGAACTTTTAACTATGTATACGAAAATAGAAAATGTTGAGAATTAAATTAAATGGAAAAAAAATTAAGCTATCTTACAACTATGAGGTTTAAAAAAATCAAAATAATATCAAGATTAGAAAAGAAGAATAAGAGAAAGAAGAGAGAAGAAAGACAATGATAAACTGAACAAATCTACCTAAAATTGTTGTCAAGAGCGGACCCACCTCATGCATTCGCGACCTCAATCAATCTCAGTGAATACTGTGTACTGAATTAATTTCTCTCTGAAAGTCCTCGTTGAGCTAATCGTTCTAATGTCATTGGGAAGAGAGTTCCATTTACGTGCAATGTGGACAAAGTAAGATCGTTGCCCAACTAATGTGCGGAATTGGGGTATAAGTAGGCTGAAGTGGCGGTGCGAGTGCAAAAAACCAAGGTATTCGAATAAGTACATTGGTGAAGGTGTATTTATTAAACTATGTAGGAAACTTAGGGCGGTGACATCACGATAAGCATTCAACTAACATCCCAGAACTGAGGGAATATATTGTGACACATGATCATAAACAAAACGCACACAATCGTTGAATGCTACATATAGCTTATGATTACAAGCTGCGTCGAGGGAAGAGAAGATAGTGCTGCAAAATCCAAATGAGGGACAAGCAGAGCCTTAACCAGTTTGAGCCGCAGCCCGGCTGACGATAACCTCCTGAGAGCCATAACCTGCGGAAGCCACCACAGATTTTGCTGACTATACTACAAACTTGAGCACAGCAGGTTAGTTTGCTGTTAATGGCAACTCCAAGGCTGGTAACGGTAATATGTCATTATTCAGCAGTATGTGAGGTAGTTGCCGCGTGTCTATAGCCTTACTATAAAAGGCCAAGCAAGTCGACCTTTTCGGATTGGGCAAGAGCCGGTTAGATTCAGCCCATGCGGATATTCGAGTTAGATCGCTATTAATGCGAGCAATACTGTCTTGCTGTAATCCAATAGGTCTAGACAAATAGATCTGCACCTCACCAGCGTATATATGCAAATTTGCATCCATTACAACCTGCGGAAGATCATTTATAAACAAGGTAAAGAGTAAAGGACCCATAGTAGAACCTTGTAAAACTCCAGAATTGATTGGAAGTTAGATTTAACTCCATCGACTAAGACTTGTTGGAAGCGATTGGATAGAAATTTGCTGGTCATCTTAATCGCAGATCGGGAGACAAAGAATTTGTCATATAATTTACGTAGGAGAAGTGTGTGGTCAACGCTGTCGAATGCTTTGGAAAAATCAAGCAGAACTAAGATGGATAGATGATATAATTTTTAATAAGTTGCCAGTTAAGCGTTGATGCCTCTTCTAGTAGATGCTCCACATTGATTCTATTGTAATTACGAGACTTAAGAACCTCCTCTGGATATACTTAAGATTTCGGAATTGGTGTAAACGGTAAAAGGGTTGCATACAGTACAGGGTGGGTACCCAGAGCTTAGGTTTCTTAAATTAATATGAGAAGGTAGCGTTGATGATGTGTTATATTTACATATAGTTAAATGAAAGCTAAGAAGTAAATTATAATCGGTCCAAGTTCAATTTTGCTGGTTCCATCGAACCATTATACGGATCCGTAATAGGTGCGCTTTGAGGTGCCTTAAAATGCCCTTCATAATTACATCAGTCAACTTTCAGCCCTTGACTTAAGGCTAAAACACAATGTGAGTGACACGACAAAAACGCTGTCATTTGGGTTCTAATAACATGGCGGTGTATGGTATAAAATACAATGCTGACGACATCGTTCGACGTTGTCGTCGAACTTAAATAAAAATTGGAAATTGTCGCACGTATAAGGTGCGTTTCACAAAATTATGATTTTGGGTTGCGTTCATATGTACTGTTATACGTTCATTGCAATCATATTTATGACTTAAAATATCAGCAAATAACAATGCCGTGGAAAATATCAAAGTTGGTTGAAAAAAAATGGAAGAAAAGTTTATCGAGGTGGTAAAATGTCACCGTATTATACGAAAAAAAAACGTATACGCATAGAAATCCAACTCCGACTGAGTTTTATATAACTCTTGGACACACCTTCTTCTTCTATGTCGGTTCTGTATTTTATCTTCATTAGCCAAAACGGCCACACGTGCTACTTTAATAATCTTTTTTATTTATTCGTTGAAATTTTTTCTATTTTTAATTTAGAACACAAATAACAGAACAAATTTAATTGGGTATTGACAGCTCTCGTCGCGCTCGTGTCGCTCCAATTGTATTTTCACGGACGTTTTGTACGGCGTTTTTTACGGCTGCAGTGCTTGAAACTGGCATGTTCACGCGACTCATAATGGTCAAAAAAATACGTGCTGGGTCGAATTTTAAGTTCATTCCTCTCCTAACCATCATCCTATCTAAATAGACGGAGAGCTGGCGACCAAAATACTTAATACTTACGTAATTTCATAAACGAAATTCTCCATCATACTCTCTTAACATCATTGATAACTTATTCGGAAGTCTGCCTGGCTTCCAGTAGTGAAGGGCGCTGCGGGATGGTTGAAAGACGTGATTTTAGAAAGGCTAATTTTTGTGTGGCAACAAAGAGTTATATTTCTTGATCAATGGTAAAAATGGCAGACAATTTGGATGTCGCGAAAGTGGTGGCAGACGGCAACAAAGACGCGGAAAATGTATATAAGTTACGTCATACCATGATGACTCGAGAGCGCGTTCACTTAGACTGCTGAACTTTTTCACACGTGCTTTTTTTTAAAAAAAAAAGTAAGTTTAAGTTAGAAAATGGGTCCAATTGGGCAACTCCTTCGTAGGGTTGCCATACACAAATTTCATTTCCATTGTATATTTGGGCACTGCCTGAGGACGTGTTGACGTAAACAGCTCATATTTTGTATACGATATTTTCACAAAAATTACAAAAATGGATGTGGATCTGATGTTGCCATACAAAACTTTGATTTTCACTATAAATTTGGGCACTGCCTGAGAACAGTCGACTTAGAAGCTGAAATTTTGCACGCAGTGCTCTCATAAAAGTAGTAAATAAAATTCCAAAAATGAAATAGATCGGGTAACCCCTTCTGGAATTGCCATATAACACCAATTTTGAACTTGTATTTGAAATTTTTATGAAAATGCAGTGTATAAAGTTTGAGCTGTCACGTTGACGCGTTCTCAGACAGTTTTTAAATATATAGTGAAAAACCACATTGTTCTATGGAAACCCTACGAAAGAGATATTCTATTTTACTTATCTATGATCTATCATCAATTTCTTTTTTCCTTTTTTTAAAAATATATTTTATACAAAAGTTCAACTCGCGAGGTCAGCGTGCTCTTAAGTTATTATGCGTAGAACGAACAAATTTAGTATAGTATCCTATGATTTTATCATCTAGGGCATAAAAACTGAGTTATAATCTCGGTTTTGACTTGGTTGGAACTAACTTCGAAACGTTGAATATATTATAGAACATTGAAAAGCTCCAACGGCTGTCTATTTAAAAAAAAATTAATCATCATCATAGGGTGTATCGTCCTTAGATGTTTATAAAAAATTAACACAAAATTCACATCATGAGTATTTCTCCACCCCACCTCCTTCCTTACAATATTTTCCTTAACGCATTGAAATCTACCACTTGGCCTCATTACTCGTCCTTCCGTCAGGACTAGGTACACACTGTGTAAACGTGGACTTTTGTGGGACTTAAATCATAAAATAAATTCTATTTTGTCTTTTATGGAAAACTAAGCACTTTTCATATGCTTTTCCCAGAACTTGTTTGCGGTAACAAAGAAAGAATAAAGTTCATACCCAAATACTTATTGTATTGTTCTTGTTAAATGTACAATTCCTAATTAGTTTTGAGCATGCTTACACTTGCATAGTGTGGGCCTGCTGGTTCAACAATTTGTTTGATCGAGTGACAAAGGGCATAGATCCATAGCGAAAGAGATGATAGCACTCACCTAACCAAACAAAAAACCCCGTAACTTTTTATGCACCATATGAAGATGGTTTTTAGCTCAGATGATAGTAAACCGTCAGAGCTTTCTAATGATGTAAAACCATCGCTCCACACACCTCACGTCGCTCATATAATAAAGTATTTTTCATTTGTAATACTAAGAGCCTATCCGAATCACTGACTTATAACAATGGACTGAGCGATTTGCTATTTCATGTAGCACAAAAAATATTGCGCCCTTTAAAACGATTACATAAAAAACATGTAAAACTCAACCAATCAGATGAAATTTTACACCCGTAAATCGAACTTAATTAAAAAAATATATTTTCTTGTGCCCAAGTGATATTTTAATCGCTTATAAGGAATTAAACTCATTCCGACTTTATTCTTAACTGAATCCTGCTTATGGGCAAGAGAGACGGAGCATGGTAAACACTATCTTTACCTTATTCCTTCTGCGGTGATTGCATCTGTAGCCAACATAAAAACATCACATGGCATAAGCAAACGTTCCAGAATGCAATATTTTGTGTTGGTAGCTCCAACTCTGCCATAGGGCGAAAGAGAGAACTATAAAACTTGTGCCATGCTTTCCTATAGGAAAATGACAATACGCTCAGCCCATTGTTATAAGTCAGTGATGTCTATGCCACCGAGCTTTGCTACTATGTATAACAGTTTACAGTTTGACATTTGGTTAGCTTGATCAGTGAAGGCCTTATCACAATGTGCATAAGCTTGTATATGCAACGCTTGAAAATAGCACGAATGCTTATAACTACATGACTAACATTTGTATAGTATTTACACAAACTGTCAAATTTGCTATGCAAGGTACGATCATGAGCGTACAAACAGAAGTTAACGAAAGGAATTAAAACTTGACGAACGGCTTCTTATTCCTATTGTGAGTTGCCATTATACAAAGCACTTGCTCCCGTTTTTACATATGTTATCACATGCACATTGTGGTTAGCCCTTGAGTCAAGAATCCTGTTGACTTATTTAAACGGACAAAATATTGTGAAGTTATGTTTTTTATTCGCTGGTTGACTAGATCAAGCTTGGCAAATGAATTCGGACAGGTTAGCCTTCTTCTTGAGCTAGATACAAAAATGGCGAGTGCTATAAAAATGAAGCATAAATATTGCGCAGACTTTTTACTGTTTTAATTCTATTAAACACAAAATTATTAAGCTCATATTCATAAATCAGTCCTAATTTGTGTTTAATAAAGTTAGTCTTTATTCTTTGCATTATAGCTTATCGTATTAAGTATGTACAATATAATTCATGTCGGCAAAAATTTATAACAGTGGCGTGACCCCCTCCCCCTCCGCTCCTAAATTTGAAGTAAAAAATATTTAATTGAGTTATTTGAAAAAATTATTTTTTATTTTATATTTTTTTTATTTATATAATTCAACTTCTAAAAAAAATTTATTCCAAATTTTATTTCAATGAATATAATTGTATGCATGTGATGTATGTGCATAGGTTTTATCAGAATTTGAGTTTGGGACCCCAACTTGGGTGATCCAAAACCCTCGAGAAACACTTCCCAAGCCACGAAACAGACTCCTTCACTACCACATCAGAGCCCCAACTTAGTCCTAACTCCTAACATTCTAAAATATTTGCAGCGTTCTTATGTAAAACCACTGACATGTATAATAAGGACTGACTACGTCCATAGAAGTACACTGCAGAAAGTAAGCTTACTTCTTCGGTCTAAGCATCAAGTACCGTTTGCACCCTAAACCACTATTCTATTAAAAAAAGACTTTTGTAAAAAGGTATTCTTAAAAATACACATCATCCACACCGCTTAATGCGGAAACCTTCCTAGTACCTCACTACAGTACTGCGGTGGTTAAAATAAGCGACTTATGGCGCTAGAATTTTGTTTTGTTTTTTTTTTTTTTGCTCAATTTAATTTGTAAGATGACCAACCCCTAATTTCAATGCTAGATCCGTGATAGGGTATCTCCTACAAGCTGAACTTTTCTTTTCTATTTGGCCGTATTCAAATATCATAAATGAGTTCGGAAGTTAATTATATGAACAGCTGAATACTTTAAATCAAAGTACCTCAATTAGTTTCTACTTGGTCCGCAAGTAGAATTTGTGCCATTGAAGCCAGTAGTAATTGAGAATAAATCAGGAGAAGCAAAATTTCTTAGTTCTTCTTAAGCTGTTAAGATAAATAATAAGTTTTACATTTTTTCCGAATTTACTTCCGCATAGATTGGAATTTCAATGGAAAGCTATCTAATTACGTTTTTTTGAATCTCTTTTGTTAAGCTACATATTGAAAGAAGTGTCACTGTCGTTTTATATATAGAGCTAGTATAAATTGTGAATTAATCGCCGGAAAGTGTCAAAGTGTTGGCGACTAAGCATCGATGATTAATGTGCCTGCCATGAGCTTCTGATGGAAAATGTTCTGTCGCACACATCTGGCGCGACATATGGAGACTGTTGAATATAAATCCACCTTTTGTGGCGAGATAGATCAGCAGATGGGGCAAAAACTTAATTTTTATGAAATCATGTTTCACATCTCATTCATAAGCAAATCAAGCATTCGGAAATAATGACTCACACTCTCTGACAAAAAATACGACTCAATTAACCATTGCTTACTTGCACGTTGTTTACAGCTCTTTCATAATGATCTCTGTTAATCCAACTAAGCCTCGGCGGCGTTAAAACTGTGTAAAAAAAAAGGAGGTGATAATGGTGGCGTTCTATTTCTTTTTCTAAAATCTCTATTCATGAAATTGAATAGAACTGAATCGTGTAAAATTCTTCTGCGCTGGTTCGGTTCGAATATTTTAATTTCATTGTTTAAACGAAATTCGTCAGAATGTTGCATCCAGTTGCGTGCAATCGATTTTACATTCTACAAATTCTACTGCAGCTAATTTTAACAACGCGCAACGTGCAACTAATTACAACGACCGCAACATACACGACATATTTGGAAGGCAAATTTGATCCGACCACAACAGAAGACTTCACATCTGTGTTCTTCGAGGACGATAACTATGGTAACTAAATTAAGATCTTTTATTTTAAGCTATATTTTCCTTTTTAAATCTTTTAAGCTTGGAGAATTTGTTCACAGTTGATTGCAGACTTTGTTTGCATGACCTTATTCATCATCCCTCATAATTATTCATTTAAATTGTGTCTGCCGTTCTTATTGTCTCGTGTTATTGTTAAATAGAGAAAAGCTCTTAATCTATGTATATGTCTATGGGGGCGGCATGTGGTTCTAATCCCTTAGAAACTTAGACTCTGCACAATGTGGCTTTGTATTGCTATTTGATGTGTGCTTCGGTAACACAAATGTTTATGCTAAATTTATAGAAAATTCCCATAAAATTAAAAAGTATTCCTTCTGAATATTGCAAACGAAACGAAAAAATCATTTAATTCGAAAGTACAGTTGTTTATAAATCTACAAAAACAAAATCATAGGCCTCCTAAAATTCAAAATACGAAAAAAGATAAATTTAGTTACGAAATGGGAATTTTTTGAGAAATATTACTGGGTCAGTGAGCTCTGCCTAATTTATCATAATAATATATTTCTTTTAATATTAATGAGAAGATATGAATCTCTAATCTTTTATTGGGGTTATTCTATGGAAAGTCGACAAATGATTCTGAATATCTAAATTTTTTTTAGATTAGGTTATATAAAAGGCGACCTGTCATATTATATATCCCAGGTGGTAATAGTGTAGCTGAAATTTTTTTATCATCGCTGCTGCCTAGGCTCCAGCCGGGCATTTTATTTATTTTATGAAACTCGATTAACAATAATTAACCATAATTATGCCACATTCACATGGCAGAGTGGAGCAGAGTGTAGTAGAGTGAGCTTTGAGTCCAGAGAGAACCTGTTCACAATACAGCGTAGAGGTAAATTCGAACTTTGAAATTAAGCGTAACAAATCGCCAGAACAACGCCAAATCAACAACGGTCTTTGAAATTAATATAACAAAATGCCAATAGCAACGGCCAAATCAACATGCTTGACATTGTCAAAATAATAAATTTGAAAAAGGAGACACCTGTTGCACCATCAGATTGTTTCAAAACTAGATAAAAATTAACGTGTTTTGTTGGTTTTTAAATCATGAAGTTTGCAAAAAATACCTCCTGTTTTTTATTAGCATTCATAAAAAAATATTAAATCAGAAAATAATATTCAAACATGTTATCTATGATAAAAAGAAGTGTGGAGCTTTTTCCACGCCATCTACATGCTAGTACTTCGTAATTTCAGTTTGTAAGCTTTCGGAAATGGTAGCGTCAAATTAGAATAGAACCTATTTTCATGCAGCTCCACTCTGTGCTACTCTGAGCCAAACAGAGATGGCCATATACACAAAAAGGGTGCCAGCTGTCACTCTACGCTAATCTACTCCACTCTGCATTGTGAATTGCGGCGTAATGCCGCGCTCTTATTCAACGGCAAATTAAAGTAGAAAGTGAAAACTCTGTACAAAATATATTTCGAAATCAGCTGTATGTCAAATTCAAAGATTGTTTGGTTTCTGTTTTTAGACAATAGTTGCCATGACATTTTGGTTTCGAAATTAAACAACATGAAAAAATTATTTATTTTTCCCTAAATATAAAAAATAATATTCAACTATGTTGAAGAAAAGCTTTAAATAATGATCTAAAATTTTGATGAATGTTCCCTTACATATCTTTTGCTTTTAAAGCCAGTTTCAGACTTTTTTTAATTTAAAAATTTCGGCTCACCACCTGTTGTAATGTCGATATCGCACTTTGCTTCGAGAATAAAGCTATAGAGGACTTTTTCGTGAACGGTAATGACAAAGTAGACAATTTCAATTTGCCGTTGCCAAATGAGTAAGAGAGATACGAATGCGAATCATAAAAAAGAGACCATCCTTATTTCACTTTGTCATTGCCGTTGAATTCTGAACGCCCCCTAACACTATTGTTGTTGATCGGTTTCACAGCGCTGATACGGCGAACAACTCCAAAAGTTCTCCAGATTTATTTTATAATATTCGTTCCTTCAAATTAAAAAAATAAACAAAATCATTAATTTTTCGGAGCTGCACCCAATGTCATCTGTGACAAAATTGCGATTTTTCTTCTTTTCTCAAGTTTGCAATTAAATATAAGTTCTTCCTCTTTCTATCAGACAAGATTTTACTAGAGTTGCATCAGATTTGAACAATTCCTATTTCCACGTTGGTAGTCTCGAAAGCTTTCAATATTTGTTTCGAAACTCTAGTTTCTAAGAGATGTCGCACTGATATTTTCAAATATTGAGTTGGTTTAAGCCGCGCCATTTACGACTAGTGAGTGGAAATAAAAAGGAACTAAAATGAGAGCTGGTCAGAGGTAGAGACTTATAGACATAGACTTTTGTATTGAAGAAAGTATTCCTTCCTTAATAGATGGTAAACAATTTAGATATGTATTGGAAATTTTTAAATGTTCTTGTATGCTCCATTCTGTTTTGCATGAGGTGTACAAATAAGTATATTTAGCGGTGCGGTGCAGCGTTGTGATTGTACTACACACTCTAGCTCTACAGCACACTTATTATTTGTCATTTTCTTCGTGAAGTAGAGGGCAGATCAGACAAATTTAACAACTGTCAAAGCTTTAATATGAATGGACCAAACGGCAGCCGGATTGTAAATTGACATACGTAAAACTAGTCCTAAATAGCTCATTAACTAAGGAAAATTATTAATTATATGATAAAAAAAAATAGTTTTTAAATTTTAACAAAATAAAATCAATTTAGAATTAAAATCTGTCTATTTGGGAATATATTGGATTGGAACCCACCTCTTCCAACGTTTTCTTCTCGTGTTTTCCACGATTGTCTGTCCGGCTTTCAAAAATGCGACTAACTAACAACAGGTGAAATTTTTCAATCATCCATTGTTTTATACCCTCTAGATGAAATCATAGGGTATACTAAGTAGATCAAAATGGGTTGGACACCCAAGCAAATATTAAACGTTATTTTTATTTTTGCATGTTCATCTGTCCGTCTGTGCTGAAATTTTTGCTCACAAGCTTTTCAAAAAAAAAAAAAAAATTTAAATGGGACCAATCGGGCAACTTCTTGGTAGGCTTTCTATACAAAAAATTTGTTTTTCACCGTATACGAGTATTTGGGCACTACCTGAGAACGCGTTGACATAGAGAGTTGAAATTTGATACATGGTGTTTTCATAGCAATAGTAAATAAAATTTCAAAGATGGACTAAATCGGGCAACCCCCTCTTGGTGTTACCACTTTACATGTACTCTGAAAACGATCAGTTCTAGACGTTCTTATTGTACTGAAATTGGTCATACGCATTTTAACTGTCCGACGAACTGTTCTAGAAATAAATGTGAAGAGCCAATTCAACATTCAAACTTGCAAAGAGAGATGACCATACGAAATTAAATACGGACATTCATCTAGGGTCTCATGAGAATTGGTGTTATTTCAATTCTTGCATTTTTACTTGTTCAATAATCAAAACTATGCAAAAACTAATCAGAAATTATCGCTGCAATAATCGCAATTCCTGAAGTTGCCAATAGTGCCACCGCTGATTTTGCCAATACTGACATCATCTATCGGTGGTCATTCGTTCAAATCGTTCAAGGCGCTGAAACTGTTTATTCGCTTGAATCACGCGTAACGAAACCGCAGTCTGTATATGTATATTTTCAAAAATCATAATTTCCTTTGCAGATGTATACTTATAGTTTAAGAGCCAATATATTTTGGGTATGCATAAGTATTAAGTTAAAGAAAAGGCAATGTCAAAAGCAATCGTCTGATAGGAACTAAGTATTATCGAGATGGGAGCTCGGAATTCACGGCCCTCGGAATGTTAGTCAGCGCACTTACCATCTAAACTACCAAGGACAATCCTTATATGCACAAATTTTTTGCAAGATGTGAGTGAATTATAATGTTTCTTTTCAAATGTTAATGCAATACAGTGTCTAACTGGCAGGACGGATCTGACTCATTTGAAAACTTTGGAAATCGCTTTATATGAGCTCTCTCTACTAGGTCTCCAATACATTGAATCGATTCTTAAAAAGAGCTTTTAAGTGCAACAGTTAAAATACAACTTGCGTTTATTATGAATTTTTGTGTTTATTTTACCGAGAATGGCCCATTTTTGATTTGATAAGTACAATGATACACTCTTCAACCCTAACTTCATCTTGAAGGACATCATAGTAACTAACAGAGCATACAAGGTCCTGCCAGTAGGACGCCAATACTAAGCTTGACCCGTCAAATTGACCACATACTACCGAAAGTACGAACTGATACCTGCCAGCAGGTCACGACCTCTTGTACAAAAGTACTTCCAAAAGAGATTCCTGCAGGTTAAGCGACTGACTGCACGTTCCATCATTAAGATCTAGCTAGTACCTACATATATAATTGCGTTTATGAAAGCCGGTAAAGTTGGTTGATCTTCCTATTTTATTGTTAGCTATGAAATATTAAAGAGACTCACCCATTTGGTTCACATCTGTATTTTCCCACAACAGTTCATCCAACCACGTCTCAATTAATTATGAAATGCCAATTTTTCGGAATAGTCTATAATAACAAAATATTTTTGAATATGAATTGCAATTAATTTCATTTTCAATACATTTCTCATCTGTAGAAACTTTCGCACTTTTTAAGCAATTTCTTCGAATAAATCATTGTCGAGGCGTAATTATTTCCGCAAACAAAATAAATCGCGTTGAAAATTGCTCATTTAATTTAGTTCAATTCATACTCTTCAATGTCACGTATAGTTCCAACAAACACTTCAGGTTATGGTGCTCTCAGTCAAAACTTTTTATATTTTTCATTTCGCAATATGGCAACATAAAAATAAATTTTGCTTGCAAAAAATTATCCAACATAATTTACATACCTATAACTATCGTCGATGCTGTCGTCCGTCAGTGCAAACGACGTGTTATTATTTGCTATAATATATAATTGTTGAGAACTTTGAATGAAAACCGTTTTTTGCTGAATTGACAGTTTTCGTTATCCTGAGATGAATTTTCAAATAGATGCCGTCAACCTGTCAAGCATGCTATCACAGGCAACGTTGCAGCCAAAAGAGCAACTTCGGTTGCATTCCATGGCTTTTATGGTGGAGTATCATTGGGCTTCCTCAATGTAACAAGCTGTCTGCACATCAAGGGTCCTCGGTGTTTTTCATTGTTGCTGCCAACCCATGGTCTACTCTTTAGAATTTGCACACTTTTATTGAATGACTATGTGATATAAAGGTATTGCTATTTAGAGCGTGGAGCGGAAGGAAAAAACGATTTTCACTTTGAGGAACTTGTATACAGTGTTAAGAAGTTTTTGCATGTCCTTTTTTTAACAATGTGATTAAATGATTGCATTGCAGTAGCTAGTTAAAACAGGCTTGAATAAAATTTCTAAAGGCAGGTATCATGTGGAGGGCTTTTCGTTATTTTTTTTTTATATATACAATATATAATTTTTAAGATAAATTAATTTATCTTAAGTGCAATGTATGTAAAACGCTAATTATATGTAGTAATTTTGCACATCATCTGTATTCTCCTCTAATAAAGGATATTATTGCTCTCCATCGGAACTATAGTTTGTGCAAGTGTCATTGGTCTATCTACATACATATAGGAAAAGCAGAAGGATTACCTTGTAATTTTATTGGTATTTTATCCACATTGATACTGTCTTGACCTAAAAGTCCTTATACCTACCGCAGCTCATGTGGTGAGATGAAGGAATTGTAAAAGTTCCTATATTTCCTCACCTTCCTGTTTTTTGCTAATCTCTTGAGTAAGGAGAAACAAATTGTTGCCCCGGTAAGCCGTTAAACTCTATATTAACCGCCTCATAAAGCTCTCAACACTTGGAGAGACTTGAGGATGAAGGGAGCAAAAAAATTGTTTAGATCCAGATAGTCAGAATAGATCGACCCGTAAAATAAGGAGCGTCTCTGAAGAGGAATGTTAAATCTATTTCTAGTCCCTTTCTATCTAACTAATTGTCTGCGTCTGATGCTCAGGCTACAAAAAAAGGAACCTTTGAATCCTACCGGCGATATCCTCCCTTGGCTGTTTTCTTTACTAAGCGTTCTGTTTCTTCTTGAAGATGATAATGATATGCACCTCGATAGTAGTCCCGTGTGTGGGCCAGAGGATTCAAATTGATATCCCAAGTTTCACGAGCTCTACGATCGCTAGCCTTTTCGGATTTTATTTACCCTGTCTCTCCTAAACTGTCATTCTGATTCCAATTGTGCCCTAAACAGACGAATCATTAATCACAGTTAACGTGAGCTCTATTATTATCACGTTCTCAAAGATTTACTACGGATCTGCAATGAAACATTGAAGAAACGCTTATAATTACAATATAGAGTCTCTACGTAAATAGTTGTCCTCAAGGAATTATGGGTAGCTACAGCTCTGGGATTAACAACAGCTTTAGAACTTTTTTTCTTGAATCATATACCTTTTTGCACCTAAGAATTTGTAGGTGCTAAGAAAAAAATTCTTCCTGTGTATTTATACTGCTTTCTACAAGTATAGAATAATGTCTGCATTTGTATATGATATCCGGGTTTGCTAGGCTCTTTAATCTTAATGTTGTTTCGCTTTATTGATTTTGAACTATATCTGGTTTCCTATTTGAAACAGCACATCCTTAAGCCCAATACAAGCAAATCAAGTAGAATCTTATCGAATGATCTTAGCATTTGCACTTTCATAAAAAAGGACGCTCCTCGAACTGAAACCAACGTGACGGGAATTTAGAAATTTTTATGGATACCCACTTTTCGGGCAATGCGGCAATTACATCGATTATTTCGATATTCCCAGCGTAGACTTCTAACTGAAGACGGTAACGGAAGATAAAAACGAACTATGCAATCTTTTGTAACATATAAACCGCCAGATATTGATGCGATCATATTTCTATTATCCCTCAGGATATGCGGAAAACTATAAAGCCAAATCCTGCATATCTGATTGAATTAACTCAATGGCTAATAGTTAAATGCTAACACGTATCAGATTTCTGGGGACGTGTGCAGAAGAACTTTCTACCAGGCTATTAGTAATCAGTACAATTGTACTTATACCTACAGAGAGAAGGATTCAACGCGGTAGTAGCTATATTCTGATGACTTAATCACCCTTGTCTCGATTTGTATGCCCGCAGGAAAATGAAATGATCAACAAGAAATAGGGCTTGGTATGTACAACGTTATTTTAAGACCTACCCACATATACACGATCTTGAGAATTTTACCGATATGCAAAGAGCTGCTATTTTGAGTATCAGAGGAGCTCTGCGCTCTACTAAAAGTACAACTTTTACTAAGGCTAATAGAGTTAGGTAACGTCACAGTAGAATACTGCAGATCTATTATGAGGACTGTATACTGCAGGGTACAAATTACACTGTTCTCCAGGTTAATATTAACAAAGGATTCTCCACAAGTATTGCCAGAGCTCAATAGGATGGCCACAGAGCTGGATATAAAACATCAAAAATGGATGTTGGAACTAGAGTATACTCAGTCTGCCTAAATATATGTACAGGAATCCTATTATTTAACGGACAATCTCTGTGTCCATCGAGCGGAAATTCTAGCTTTAAGAACCACGGCAGTGCTGCTAACGACAATTCGAAATATATCACGCGACAGGTATATTGAAAGTTTGAAATCAAAGCACTGAATTCAAATACGATTAAATAACAGAAACGAAACGGCCGGATGAGCTTGCTAGCTGAACCTTTGGCTGTAAATTCAGTATAAGTTTAAGAAGATTCTAGGCCTTCAGTCTTATAAATTAGCTAAATGTTGGAGCAATTAACATCCTGCGTTATCTCAAAATAGCTATGGCTAAAAATATCTCCCCAAATAACCAGCAGTTTTACTGAGAAGGAGTCGTACAAACGTGCTCAATATTATAACTGTCATTGCAAAATTCATCCGGAATGTGTTGTATGGATGAAGAGCAGGTGGGAAACGTTCACTGTATGTTTTGAGAATGACCCACTATGTACCTTTAATAAACTCACTAGTGAATTTGGAGAATAGAGATAGAAGCACTTGCAAGTATATCAAGTCTTGTTTTCTCAACGCATTCCAACCAAGTTTCATGCAGGTTCCAACGAGATGGTATTGCAACGCATCATTCTGAAGTCTAAGTATGACTGAATGGGAAATGTTTCAGTAGTCGCCAATCTAACCCAACCAACAGGAATACATTTCAAGGTCGTCAACGTTGAACCAGATCGTTTCGGGTATCCATTATAAGTACAATATACGGTTCGTCGCGGCGCCAAATAAACAAATAGCTCAAACCAACCTTCCCTAACTGTAATAGTTACAGTACTGTAAGACATTTCGGACCATTGCCCTTTTGATGTCTTCCCGCTCTGACCTCATTGTGTTACTTTTCACACACTAAAAATTTCTCACATCCAACAAAACTGAATGAAAATTATGCAAACGATTGCTCGTATTAGATGAACTTATTATTTCGACAATTAATTTTATGTACAACAAATTTTTCATACTAAGTATAAGTCGTGAATTATTTCCTTTATCAAAAAGTTATAAAACAAAACAAATCCAGAGGAGAAAGCACTGCAACAAAAATGTAAGTACTATAGGTACCAAGAAAACGATATTTAAAATGCAATGTAGAGCCCCCAATATCTCAAGGAGATTAAAAAGTCTGTTAAAGGATTTGGCTGTCCATTCGCAAACGGAGTGTACAGAAGCTTTTGAAGTGAACAACTAATTTCAGTTGTCTGCAAAACAATAGCAAGCAATAAAGTCGAAACGTTCTTACATTGTAGTGGAGGAAACATGATCTTAAAGGAATATAAATAAGAACTCCAGGAAAACTGTGAGAAATTCTAAACAAGGTTTAGCCATATTTGAGGTTTCACTATTTATTCACGTCTACTTCTGGATTCTAAGTGCGCTTAAGTTTCAATATCGTAACTTTATTTAACTGTGGTTTATCAGTAAGCAGGCTTATACCTACCTTTTGAGGCTTCCATTCATTTGTCTTTTGTAAGCAAAAAGAGCACAGTAAAAAGGGCACTAATGTCCAAGAGCAGGGAATTGAATTTATTTCGTCAATTTATTGAGTTTCTTTGGAGTAGATTTGTTTGCTGATTGAATTGGCCTAGGTCCATTTGAATAGATAAAATGGGTTTTTCTTTTATCGTTATACATACATACATATATAGGGTCAAAAAGGGATATGCTAAATAACTGTATTATTATTAATTCTATCTGAAGGCTGTATAGGGAAACATTTTCTATCGGTTGAATTTACTTATAGGTAAATCGCCCATGAAAACTTATTATATTGAAATATTTTTATGAACACTATGCGATAGCTTAACTTAATTCTACAAAAAATCTATTTCAAGTTATAATGGCTCTTTTAATCGTTTACTTATTAAGATTTTTTCTTTAAATATTTTCAACCCTGAAAAGACATTAAATTCTAATTTATATAATTTTTTTATTTTACAGTGCCAAGCAAACCAATCAATGTAACCGTCTTAGAAGTAACAGCGACAAATATAAGGCTGACTTGGCGAGAGCCAAAAAACCAAAATGGGGCAATTGTCGGCTACCATATCTACCATAAAACAAAAGACAATCAAACGGGTGTTGCAATCGTTAAAGACTTCAGCACAAATAGAGGACCGTACATCACACATCTTTTAAATAATTTAAGTAAGTAAATACACTTTGCATGTGTGTTAATAGTTCGTAAATTATTTGGATCTAGATAATTATACACGCGCTTAGAAAAAATTTAGTTTTTTTTACTACAATCGCACTAATTGGGTAAACTTCATGTACGGTAGACGACTGCAATGAAGACAAAATTTATTTTTAGACAGTTTTTTAGTGCAATTGCGATAAATTAGCGTATATATAAATTAATAAAACGATTTTGTCTCAAGAACCAAGCCAACAGGCAAAAAACTTTCATCCCATTTCTGTACAGGACGTATACTTTCCCCAACACATCTTAGCGCGAAAGTTAAAACGCAATCCTAATCGAGTGGGTGTCACACCGTGGGCGGCACGGCTTTTTTAAGTTGCCGCTGCGCGATTACTCTTGTAAAATTAAATCTATAAGTCATACCGTTTTTCTTCAACCAGAGCTACTAATAACAGAACTTCTTCATGCGGACTAGAGTACATTTGAATAAAATCCGACGCTCCCGGTATGAACACTCCCGGTGTGACCAGGGCTTTAAGATCTCTCGGATGAACAACTGATTTGTAAACATTTCTCAGCAACCCAACTAAGAAAACGAAAATCTAATATTTAAGTCTTCAATTCAAATTCCTGCCACCTTTATGTCCCAAAATACATTTACGGCCTCAGGTCACAAGCCAATTCGGGCTTGTGGCCGACTGCTAAAGCCAAGTATGCTACATTCCTCCATTTTATTTTTTTTGCAGAATTATTACAATCCAATATGAAAAAAACTGGAAACAACTTTCGCACTTATACACAAAATCCCGAATAATTACAAATCTCCCGCCATATTGAAAAACATTCCCTCTCCTTCTTCCTCTTCTTGTTCAATGTCGGTAGAGCTGCGGCCACGAGCCACAAGTTTGAGATTTTCACAAACTTTACTTTAGACAATTTGGCCATACATTTCCATTATACCGCAATTTCAACATACCCCACTCTCTCGTCCCATTGACCCAGTTTAGACGGGTCAATATGCTGCATCTTGTGGATAAGATGATGGTTGGGGACAAGAATGAAGCATCACCCTACCTACAGATTTCGTGTGGCAGTAGCCTAAGTCTAAACTGCGTCTTTCTTACATCCTAACAGCTGCTTATAATAAATCGCACTAAAATATTTTTTCGTTGCAAAACAAGAGTTTGTCGTTGCTAAAACAAAGTAGATAATAACAGAAGAAAGGGTATGCAAAAATTCCCGGTTCCACCATGCTACCAACACTTAAGATATCGAGATTGTCAAACCCATGTAAATTAAAACCATTGAATAAATAACTAAAAAGAAAGGGGGAGATATTGAGCGAATACAGTGTACGTGAATAAGCCACTCACTGAGCGCGTTTAGGCGGAGACCAAACCGGTCAAAATTACCGATTTTTCCTCCGCATAATTACAAACCATACCGGAATGGTTGGTATTTTTACATGGTTGTGACCAAACGCTACCAATTCTTCCAAACTGGTTTGATCTCCGCCTAAACGCGCCTACTGATAGTCGGATTGAACTTATTTGGACTTGCGTTGACGTTTCTGAAAGTAAACATTTCAGAGTTCCGGGAGTTCAGCGACTTTTTTAAGTTTATTATTATTAATAAACATTATAAATTTGAAAAAGCCTTGATTCTAAAGCTTGAAGTGTGTATTTTCATTCAATTTTAGTGTTTTGTAAAATTATTGGTCACTAAAACATTTAAAATTTCTGTCAACGAGTGGCTTAAATTTTCACTTGATATACCGCTTCCTTGTTAGCTACACATCGTTCTTGTATAATATTCCTTTAACGAAATAACCATCTTCTAAACAAGTACAAAGTTGCTGTTATACTTTGCTGTGGACGAGTAAAAGAGATATGAACCGTCTTTGTTTTTTTAAACTTCGTGTGAATTAATCCATATTACATAATAGCAAAAATAAACCAACAGCTCTCTCTAATATTTACAGTCGAAAATTTTGTTGAAAATCTTTCCTTGTGTAATTATTTGCAACTCCTTAAACATGATGTGAGTTAACGTATCAGTGGTCCTTCGTAAGATTGTTTGCAGTAGGTACCTCATCTCCACTTATTCATTCATATATACATATATATGTACATGTATATGGTATAATTCCGCCTAAGCAATTGAAGCTGGGTTGAATGTTTTTCTTTACTCCGTAATTACTTACTATTATAAGTACACGGAAGCTCTTTGATAATAGATGGCACTCAAATCTTTAATGTTGTGGGGGGCGACTATCGAGTGAAGTTACGCGAAATAACAGAAATTGTAAACATCTGGGATAAACGAATTTTTCATATCCTTATAAAATAAACATTCGGGCATGAGAACGCTATTGATATCATGATGGGTAAACCATTAACTCATAGTTGACCAAAAATGGAATCGCCTGACTATTTCGAAGCAGTGTTTAGACATGTTGAAGCGTAATCCAATTGCGTTTCTGCGACATTATGTAGCCTTTAATGAAACATGGATCCATCATTACATTCGTATGGCATACGTAACCTTCATCGACTACATGAAAAATAGAAAAACGATGACAGGAGATTTTAGATGAGGAAGTCGCTGAAACAATAGCCTATTCTGCAAGGTTGGAGAAACGTATATTTTGAGAGCTTGAAAAATCGATGGGCCGAATGTATTGAAGTAAAAAGAGACAATGTTGAAATATAAATTGCACTTTGCCTAGATCACATTTGACATTTCAAGCTGCATGTAACTTCTATACATGAAGCTCAGGTGTTTTTAGCATTCGATATGACAAGCAGCAATATTAGAACTCAATGAAAAATTATTTCAATAATTTGTTCTTCAATTCCTAGTCTACGACTATACTTTCCATAAAAATGTTTTATCGCAATTTATCACCACGGACATTTTTTTAGAGAGGAAATTACGGTATGCAATTTCATTTTAAATTAGACCATGCTATAAAGATTAAAAGGGTATGGCCTTCCCAAAGTGTAAACACCAATTTTTTGTATTTACTAAAAGACATGGTGAAATATGAATGTAGTTGCAAAGCAGCAACCTTTTAAAAACATTTATTTCTTCTACTTTCCTAAGTGTATATCGTTTTGAGGTAAGTGGAATAGCAAATAAACTTCCAGCTGATTCAAGTAGAACATCTTATCGCACCTTGGTGAGAACGAACGTCCACTATATGACGTCGTCATGTTTGATAAATATAAATTGTGAAAACAACAATAGAAATTAGATTTAGTTAGATTGAAATTTTTGTTAACTGTTTCTTTATTACATGATATATTTAAACATTCAATTATTAATTTACTAAAGCAAAATTACTTTTATTTTCCTCAACGCACGCTCGAGCTTGTAGTATAGAATCTTTTATGCGATTGCTACGTATCTCTCGACGAACTGTAAGTGCAGCGATTCTAATCTCTCTCCCTAGGTTATCTAACGTTATGATCTCATCACTATACACGAGGTATGTCGTCTCTCTATGCGTGTAAATTCAGCGTGAAATGGAAACATACCATCAATCATGCATACAGAAGCCTTCTTTCGAAGGTTTGGATGCAAGAGTCCTCGTATCCCACTTCATATTTTTTCTACAGGCATGTCCGCAAATGGAAGCCTTCCCAAGAGCAGGAGTGCTAGAAGTAATACAGCATGGAATGAGAAGTTTTCTTTAAGTAATGCAAATATCATTTCTAGAGATGGAAAAGAACACCCTACTCTTAAACTTTAACATTGAACATTCTGAAAAGTCGGACTGTAAAAAGTCCAGACAATTTTCATCATTTACTATTTTTGAAAATTACATGGGATCAAAATATAATATTTTATGTTTATCTTGAATGTTTTTGAATATTGAATGCATTTGATATCTTCATCGAGTATGCACATGCACCGCTAGTCAGTGTGGTATACTTATTTCGGAGGCTTCTGGTATCTTTTCACACATTATTCATACCAAAATTAGAGATTACTCTTTAAGATTTTTTACCGGGGCAAACTTATATTTGTTCTAGAAGGCATTTTTTCTCCGATATATAGCAAAAGCTAAAAAAAAATTTATTTGTTATTTCACACAACCCATTTGATTTTGGGTGACAAGTTTCAAGTCTTGGTTTTGACTCATCAACAGGTCCCAAATAGCGAAATTGAGTGACTTGAAAAACAAATGAAAAAATAGAACAAAGAAAAGAAATGAAGAAATGAAAAAATTGTTTAGCTTTTGGTATATACCGGAGGTTCCAAAAAAAAAGCCTTCTTGAACAAATATTATTCATACCAAAAAGCCCAGCTATTGAGATTCATAGTGAATTATAATTTCTGACCTCTCCCAGTCACTTTTCAATCTGTTGATGCCTGATTTTCGCTATTTAATCATGGAAGACTCCGTATGGAGTCATTAGTCCTTTACGTGGTCTGTTCTAATAAAATTTGGAGTCGTAGTCTCCATAATTTTGATGAGTCCACAAATGTTGCACTAGATAGTTCAAAGACCTTTGATAGATTCTGACATCCTGCCCTTTTAGCCGAACTTAAAGCACTTTGGTCTCTCCCCTCCTGTTCTATCATGGATTAATTTTTTTGTCTGGTCTCCTAATACGGGTTGTATTATATTAGATAACATTTTCTATGAACCTCATCCTGTAAATGCCGGTGTGCCAGTTTCATTAATGATCCGCTTTCTCTTACTTTCAATCCTATAAATAGTTTCGCTGACGTCGGTACCCCCGATTTCGCTTACAGCTTTGATACTCTTGCGGAATCCTGAAGGAATGCCAGATGTGTCAAACGAGATTGCATGATTAGGTCATTGGAAAAAGATCTTGAAAATATTCTCGCTTGGGGAAACGAATTGCGTCGAATTTAATGCATCTAAAACCCAAAACATCTCTTTAAATCAAGATCATGAAACCACTCCCGTTTCTTTTGAAGGAACATTAATTTCCGATTCACCGTAACTAAGCATATTCCAGTAAGGCTGGACAGTTCAACACATCTTCTCTGTTGCCAAAAAAGCATCGAAATGGCTTGGATTTCTGAAAAGGTTTAAGAAATATTTCAAATCTAGCGCTCCTCTACAAGGCCTATATCAGACCTAGTATGGAATACAATTCCCATATCTGGATCGGGTCTGGTCGCACAGCCTTAGCTTCATTAGATATTCTCCAAAAGATAGCCTTCAAATTCATTGGCGATGTGGCAAGTACTTGTCATATTGACTTGCTTGAGCACCGCCAATGTCTGATGTCTTTCGTTCCATTATCGGTACATGCATGGTCACTGTTCTGATGAAATATCTAGTCTGATCCCTTGTAGATTAATTGTTGCACGCAATACTTGCGTAGCAAGCCACGCTCATCCTTTCACATTCCAAAATATCTTCGGTCGTAGAGTAAAATTCCACGAAGCTTTTTTATCGCGAACAGTGCGAATGTGGAACAGTCTAACATCTTCTGTCTTTCCTCCGGCTTACACTCTCCTCATATCCACCAATCTTTCTCTACCTCCTTCCTACCATGCTGTGCTTTGCATCATGTGGTATCCCTTGAGCTTAACTTAATAATATATAATAAAAAAAAATGAATGACGTTAAAAAATATCTCTGTTGCTAGCTCATTAAGTAAGTCCAAGTTTTTAGTGGATTATCAAAGACATGGTAGTGTAAAACATTAGGTCTAGGCTTTCGATGGCCAATCTTCACCTAACTCAGAAAATTGGCCTCTAGCCAAGGTTGTATCGACTTTGCTTTGTATATCGGTACTATATCTTGATGAAATGTCCAGTATTTTGACGGAAACAAGTGTCGCTTAAAGGCTTCGCTATTGACTGCACGCTTACTTTGATGCCGTGTCAGCATTGTTCTTGTTGAGTGCTGCCCACGTACAACACTCCCCATCAAACCATCACTGAAGCCGAGTGATATTCTCTGCTGTTAACCCCATAATTTTTCTTCGTAGTAAAAAGGATTCTCTACGTTCTCCTATCGCTGAAGAAAGTTTTTTGGTTTTGTGACTCGTATATGCGTAAATCTGCTGTCAACCATTTTCCACGGTAAATTTCAATTCCCTGGTCTGCTAGCATAGCGGGTTTCTGGGAATTGTTTCAGTGACTGCTTCGAAGGTTGCTCTCATTCTTGTTTGGAGTAGTCGACCGCTTTTTAATCTGTCATCGTCAAGAGGACATCTCGTATCGTCTAATAGCTCTGCAAATAAAAGTTATGTTAATTTTCGTTGATTAAACATCGAACATGGCAACAGCTAGGTACACAACAACCTATCTTTTTCATGCAAAATTGATTGATTGAACCATAGTTGTTTGGTTCATTTAAGACTAGGCATTACTCACAATTTGTATAATTATCGCCATGTTACGTTTTTATTGTTACATAATGCTTGTCGAGGCAAATTGTATTTTAATATATTTTACTATTTATATACTGCCTAAATGTTTGCAGAACATTCGAATATTATTATAAAAAATTAGGACAACATTTATGTTGCTTCCTGTTCTCAATATATTAAATAATCAATGATTTTTTTTCTATAAATATTTGTATAATTAAAACAGAACCAATCAATTAATTACATCCTCAGCTCATTAAAAATTTAATTATAATTTAAATGAATTATTGATTAATAATTAATTAATGAAATTTCAATAAAATTTCAATTGTTTCATCTGCCTTTCTCCTCTTTAATTTCAGAACCGTACACTGAATATAGAATAACTGTGGAGGCATACACATCGAAAAATCAAGGGGAAGAGTCTGAACCAATTATACAGCGAACAGATATAAGTGGACCAAGTCCGCCCATCATTGTAAATTTAACCTGCCATTCCCAAGATGCATTAAAGATTCGCTGGAGACGACCACTGGAATATTTTAACTCTATTGATAATTACATTGTGAGCTATCGAATTGTTGATGAACCAGAGTATCGTGATTTTCTGATTAATTCTACGTTAGAACATTTGGATATAGCAGTAAGATTAAATTTTTAGTAATATTGTTAGTCTTTTTTCTTGCAATGTGCAGATAACTAAGCTCTATTTTATTTAATGCTTTTTTAGATTTTTTTTTCTTATTCGTAACGTTATCCTGTGCTTTCAGCAGCCAGAATATTGCAAAATATCAGCCTTCATTGTAATTTCTAGGTCTTATTTACTTTCCTCTGGCTCTTGTCTGGTTGGAGTCGTTACTATTGCGCTAAAAGGAATCGCAATTTTGTAAATTGATTTTCTTGGTATTTTTCACTTACTTTAATAACCATAAATTCAATACGCAGATTTTGTTTACAAAAGGCTTCAAATCAATTCAATTTAAATTTCTTGTAGTAAGTGATTAAATTTTAAAAGTAATCATAGTACTCGTGATCTAGCAATCCACAAGCACTCAATGTGCTTTAAGAGTAAACTCTGGTAATATATGTATATACATATATATGAATATACAATATAACTATATATATATTTTTAATTCACGAAATCAATTGAATCACGGATTTCAGCTTTTTGAAATAATTGATTACTAAACTGAATTCGAAACTATCCTTCCAATATGTGTATATACTATAGTATACATAGTCTTAGCGTATAGTGATCAAAACTCCTAAGAAAAAAAGCTGAAGAATCAGCTAATATAAATATCTACTTATAGCCCTCAAAACGGCAAAATGACACAAGACTGAGTAGATAATTGCCAGACAGAACCATAAATCATATGAGAATGAGACAAATATATATACATGCCTACGCAGCCAAGTCAGATCACGTTTGTATTGGATGGGATTAGATTTATGTATTTCCTTAAAATTAATAGCTGTTCGATAGAGAGCAATTCTCACCTGAACATTACACCGACATGGTCAAAACGAATAACTTTCCATCGATTTTGAGGATTCAGTTGTAGCATTTATTCACAAAATCTTACATTCGACAATCAGATATCTAAAAAAGTTCAATGCTTGCTGTATGTCGTGACAGATTCAGGCCTCTTAAAACTGAATACATAGTATACTATTCCATTTATGAACAAAAATTATAAAGTAGATTGCTAATTTGAGTTTGCAGGTTAGCTAACACAGAGCTCCGACGTTAAAAAAAAATTGAAGAATTCAATAATCGATTACAAAGGCTCTTTAAAAAATATCAGATTGTAAAAACTGCTGTTTAACCACCTTATCCATTAGATATGTTTGTAAAATGCATTAAAAGCCAGAATTAACACTTTTCCGATCTCGGTTCTTCAGGTGTTCGATATTCGGGAATTTGTTTATTCGAATACTCGAAAAAATCGAATATGACATTCAACATATGTATTTATTTAAAGATCCTGACATCCATAGAATAGTATACCCGTAAAAATTTTCGAGCACAAGTATAGTTCAATACTATTTCAAAGAATAGACAAAAATAAACTTGGAAGAGGTTGTACACCTGGCGGAGTGATGGGTAAAATTTTATATATCTATACATATAGGGTGTTTCCTCCATGTTGACCCATGGAACAGGAGGTTATAGTACTCACCTAGTCAAACAAAAAATTGTATGGCAGGGGGCCATAATAACCATTTCGGAGTTACAGGGTGATTACGAAAATTGCTAGTTTTCCACAAAACACCCTGTATCTTAAAAATTACAACAACTCTGCCTGTAACGCTGAATCCCAGCATGCTTTTTTTTTAACGAAAAAAAATATTTAAAAAAACTAAGAAAACCCACACTTTTTGTGACGAATTGATCAAAGACCAATTTTTATGATACCATGAATGCCCGTTTCGTATGGTCAACCATATCTGCAGTTTAATTTTTGGAGTGGTTTTTCGCATATATTTCTAAAGCGGTGGTTCGTCGGACAGTAAAAATGGTTATAACTAATTTTATAAAATTTCATATTCATGAAGAAATTTTCAGGACAATAAAAACGTATAAGACTAATCGTTTTCACAGTATACGTAAAAAACCTGATTTTTTATATGGCAACTCGGCCCATGCCTAATTTTAACATTATATTTACTATTTTTATGAAAACACCTTGTACAAAGTTTCAGCTGTCTACGTCGACGCGTTCCCAACCAATGTCCAAATATGTAGTGAAAAACGAAAGTTTTGTATGGCAACTTCTCGAAGGGATTACCCGTTTTGTCCCATTTTTGAACAGAAATTTACTTTTTTTTAAAAAGGCTGTGTGCGAAATTTCAGCTGTCTAAGTGAACGCGGTCTCGAGTTAGACAGCCAGACGGACGGAGAGACAGACATAAAAAAATCAAAAGATCTATTAATATTATGCGTGGGTTTATAATCCATTTTGTTCTACTAGCATTATTTCTATGGGGGCCAATCACTGACTTATAACAATGGACTGAGCGATTTGCTATTTCATGTGGCACAAAAAATATTGTGTTTCTGTACATATATCACCGTTGGAGCAACCTTTAAAACGATTACACAAAAAACATGTAAAACTCAACCAATCAGATGAAATTTTATACCCGTAAATCGAAATTAATTAAAAAAATATATTTTCTTGCGCTCAAGTGATATTTTAATCGCTTATAAGGAATTAACCTCATCTCGACTTTAATTTTCAAAACTTATTCTTAACTGAATCCTGCTTATGGGCAAAAGAAACGGAGCATGGTAAACACTATCTTTACCTTATTCCTTCTGAGGTGATTGCATCTGTAGCCAACATAAAAACCTCAAATGGCATAAGCAAACATTCCAGAATGCAATATTTTGTGTTGGTAGCTCCAACTCTGCCATAGGGTGAAAGAGAGAACTATAAAACTTGTTCGATGCTTTCCTATAGGAAAATGACAATACGCTCAGTCCATTGTTATAAGTCAGTGGGGCCAATACTTAAATTCGTAAGAGCGTCCGGTTGGGACCTATGAGCAATTTCTCATAAGTCTGGAGAATGAACAAATAGGCATTGCTGTTGCCTGCATTCCGCGGGCCCTGTAGGGACCTCAACATTGGTTTTTAATCAATCAATCAATATTATTTAAAGCTTCTTTAATTTGTGACATTCTTTCATTGTAAACCCTTTATACAAGTAAGGCATTGTATAAAATTAATCACCGTTTTCTGACTATCAAGCTCACCAATCTTTGCTTTCCTATCTTTTTTACATGTTTATGGTCTTATTTGTCTGACCATATCTAACGTGTTGATGAATTCATTTAAAAGTACAACAATATTTCGGAATAATACTATGTACGAGCTCCGATTTCCAAACGCCATTTTATAAACAACAGAAATTGAAAGAGCTTCATCGGTTAGATTCTTCAAGGTGTTTCAGTTCTAGAGGAATAAAGAATGAGAGACCTAATGCATCATTTCGGCGATAGGAATGTTGTGATTTTTGTATTTTTCTTTCTCTCAATAGCCTATAACTTTTTTTATTATATACCTATAAAGATAGTTTAGGAGTAAATTAACATTGAATCGTCCACACTTTACAGCAAAGGTCCAATCACCTCTCCATCTCGCTTCTATCGGCAGTCATCGGACGTTAAAATCAAAAAGTTAGAAAACATGTGGAAAAGTTTTATAATTTTACATGTTTCCAAACAAAATACATGATAACTATAGCACTTTCTTGGATGATTTGGAAACATCAGAATGCCTTTCATTTAACACTCACGTATATATATATGTACCCGTATTATGTATTCAAGGATTGGTTAGCTGAAGAGCCCATTTGAATCCATTTGAATCCATTCTCCACAAGTAATATGTGTATAGATGCTATTTATTCCTCGCAATCACCATCTAGGCTAAATGGACCAATTTTCAATCGGGAACTTATGTAGAGTACTCAGTGAAAGAGTTTAATCAGAGTTCCAAAGTATCAAAATATTTTAATAGTGACTATGTATGTCCAATTAGTCTTTTTGTGAGTCATAATTTTAATTTAGAGCTCTGGAATCAGAATTTCACACCTAAAGTTATATGTTTCCAATAAAAAAAAAATCGTAGTATTCTAACAATTGGAAATAAGCTTTATCCAAGAATTTATTGAACTGTCGTATTTTTTTAAATTTGTATATTCCAAAAGCAAATTTCTCCATAAAGAAACAGACATGGTTCACATCAATGAAAAAAATTGGAGAAAAGTAAAAACGCGAAACTACTCAACTCACAATACCGGAAACACTATATATACATATATATCCCTTTCGAACGAAGCAAATGTTCAACTAGACAAAAGTCGTTATTTCATTGTTCATAGTCCTTAATTATGTGCGCCGCAGTAATATG
The DNA here is from genome assembly GCA_963930735.1 of Dioctria linearis. Lineage (NCBI taxonomy): Eukaryota > Metazoa > Arthropoda > Insecta > Diptera > Asilidae > Dioctria > Dioctria linearis. The sequence continues at coordinate 324,565,759 of OZ005741.1, read as the reverse complement.
GATTTATGTCTTTTAAAAAACGATGAGAATGAACTTTTGATCACTTGCCAGAGTATCTGAAATAGATTTCGAATGCAGTGGAGAAGAATTGCGATTCTTGGCGCTGTACGTACATACATACAAATATGCATGTACAAAACAAATATGATATTGTAATTTACAGACTTTGAAATTTCTTCAATTTGTTCCACAAAACTTTTTCCATTACGATAATTAAATAACTGTTTTGTTTTTTTATTTTTCCATTTTCAGTATATTGTGAAAAATTTGACGATAAATTTCATCTATGAGGTTAAAGTATGTGCAGCATCCAAGAGTACCATAGCTCCAAACAAGATAATTCTTGGCAGATATTCCGAGCCGAAAAAGGTAAAAAATTTTGCATCTGTCTAACACAGCAAAATGTATTTCAATTCAGGACTCAGGTCTTCGTAGCGTACGTAAACTTAATTCCAGTTTTTGCCAATTTAAATGTCATATAAATCAAATGTAAGCCAAATAAAAAAAAATGTGTTTTGTTATTGCAATCTGATGTTTATCGCGGTTTTAGTTTCGGTTTCTCTTGCATTTTGCCTGTTTGTGGAATATTTTTTGTGGCGCTCTTTGATTTTTTTTCTCGTTTTTCTTTTTTTGTAGATCTTGATGCAACCGAATTGCGAAAAAATTCAACCTTTGCTGCGACAATCGCACAATGACTACAATTTAGCTGTTTTGGTTGGTGTGGTATTCAGTTGCTTCGGAATTATCCTTATTATTATGGCGTTTTTTCTTTGGAGGTAAGTCAGTTCTTAGATATCATATGTTTGTGTTAATTTTGAACTTTTGCGTTTCTAACTGATTCTATCATAAATCTTAACTTAAGTTTTCCCAACTTTACTGTGAAGCAAAAAATCGAAAAAATAATATTTGGGATTTGTATGATATAATAATATAAACTGAACATAATTATTCCACCATATAAGAGTTTTCAACCAATCAATACCTATCGTTAAATATTTTGAAACAACTCTCATCCCACTCAAAATAGATCAAACTGCAAGTATAGAAACAAGAATGTAGTATCTGTGGATTATCTCTTCCACGCTCGTCTTCTTTAACACTATCCCAAATTTTGTAAGTGCTAAGCAAACAGAATTAATCGGATCATTTTGAACGGGAAAGAACACCGATTAAGCTCTGGACGTCTTTCACCTTGGGTATAATGAATGAAATTTCCCCAGGCTACGAACTACATACATACAATCCAAGCATGCAATAAGAGTAGGAGTATTCTTGGGAATTAATATGTGATATGTGTTCTTTCAATTAATATGACGCTCAAACACCTATAGACCTGTTATAATTATACATCGCCAATTTGAACGTTAAGACAAATGAAATGGCACCTCACTTATGCGGGCAAAAAATGAATCCTACATAATAGACCCGCTTTAAACTTTGTCTCTCGCCTCGCATGGTAACTGAGTTTGCCTGTAGCAATGAATCGCGGTTGTATTGTATGGTGCCGCCGAGTAAACGTTTATCACATTTGTTCATTAACCTTATGTGTACAAAGGAGATTACAGGTCTAGATCTTTACATGAACAAGACTGTGTGTAGATATAAATATTTATCAAAACAAAATATGTAAATTATTCCACACATCTCCGTGTTTAAACTATAATTCTCCAAATACTAAAAAAAATTAAAGTATGTATCGTAAATACACTGGGTTGTGGGGGTAGTTATTGGATTCTATAAATTTTGCTATGTGGGAACTTGTGAAATTGAATAAAGGAATCGAAACAGATGTGTATCAAAAGTGCATGATAATTGTTACGGAATAATTGTGATACATTTTATACATATGTATATGAAAGTATTGCAATTATGTGCATATCTTTGCATTTTTGGTTAATGGAGCAATCTTGAACATCACGTCATGAAGACACTGCCTTAACCAGCTAGTAATCTCGATAGTTTTGATGTTATGGAGATTGAAGTGTTATTTACTTTTTGATAAATTATATGCAATGCTTAGTTTATATATCTCAGATATTTTTATATTTGCTCTCATAAATAATTTATCGCTGTACATATTCAGCAGAATGGAGTTCGTCTTCAAATAAATCGTTTCAAACAAGATCTGAATGCCTGACTCTTAAGGAGAAGATATCACTTGGAACTTTAACGTGTACTGCTCTGTGGTACTAAAACCCATGAAAAGAGGGCTTTAATGATTGTTTTGATTTTGCTGCTAGTCTTCGATGAAGAGGAAGTGAAAGAGTCCCAGTATACTTAATCAACGAAAACACTTTTGTGCGTCCTTGTGAATGATACTCGATATGGAGGAATATTAGTCATTAATTGGCGATATGCTGTTGCTTGGTATAGCATACACACTGTACATTATTTGATGTGTTATTTCACCATGATCCTCCTTGTAATGAAACACTTGATGAAAATTATGTACACAGAAGTTTTACAAAATGAGACATGAATCCAAAAGGTTCTCGAAAGAAGTATCGTGCAAATCACTGCTGTTTGCAAGGACAGCTTTCTATTTTCAACAACAGCCAAACTTATTTTATTTCTAAATAAATCCAGGTCAAACAACATGCAATTTCAAAGTGTGGAATTAATTTTTTTTTTTTCATTCTATTGCTAATCCCGCTAGCTGCAAATATCGAGTACATTACACTGGACACTCGAAGATGTGATACAATATCCTCAAACAGGATCGGCAGGTTATGACCTTACCCATCTGCTAGCACAATATTTTTGACGAGTTAGACAATCCAAACGGTATTACGATAAACTGGAAGAAATCCCTCCCTGATACCACAAACGCTGTCTTATCCTGCGAATTTTCTCCAGCTCAATTTGCCAGAAGGTAAACTGGTAAACTGGGCAATCTCTCTAGCTCAACGCAGTAGATAGTTTATTTTTATTTGTGGTAGAGACTATGTATCCTTCCTGATGATCGTTTAATTTTCTGGAATTAAGTCTCTTATCTTCCTGTTAGGTTTTTTCCACTATTACTCCAAATGCTGCATTCGATTTACTTTCTGCTTCTGTCATGTAGAAAACTAATTTTAAAGAGTACGATTAACATTTTAATATTTTCGATTCAATTTTCGATTATATAAAAGCTCTAATAACCTTTAAGGACGTCAACTGAGAGCCGCGATTTATTGTTTTTTTTAAAGATTTTTAAAAGACCAAATTTTAATAATTTTATTTACCCGCAAATCAATATTATTTATTCCAAGATTCAGAGACGTACATTTTCTGCATTCACTGGCCTGAGCCGCTACATTTACCATCTTTTCTGCCCAACACTAGCCGATCCGTTAATACAGTAATAATCCAGAGTTTGCAAAACTCTTTCCATTCAAGGAATTAGAATGAGAAATATCAGAAAAGACCGATATAATAAATAACTAGTAAGGCAACACAATAAGAAATATTATGCGACAAAATAATATAAATTGACTTTTTTTTTATATCGCACATCATAAAACACATATCCACATATTCACGTTTTCTTTATCTCTGTATACATTTTATAGATAAGATACGATACGCGTGAAAAATATCTTCTAACAAAAGCATTTGCTCAGTGACAGTTTTCGGATGAATGTAAACTTATAAATGTGGATTTAGAGAAGGTTTAATGTCGAAAAAGTCTAAGATTAACAGTACATGGTTTACGTAAGTTTTATTTTTCATTTAAAAATTCTGTTAAGCACAAACCAAATTAATTCAAATTTACACTATATGTGAAAGATGTTGGTTAGCCGAGCTATAAAACTACTTTTTTTTATTTATGTTATTGAATTACATAATGAATGCGGTTTGAGTTTGCGAAATAGATTAGTTTTGTTGATTATGATAAGACTTAAAAACATAACATAAACTCACTGAGTAAACACCTAGAGTAATATTGCAAGCTCCAAATCATGATTTGAATTTAATATAACCTTGTATAATTTATGGAGAAAAACACTTTAAAGATATTTCCCCACAGAAGCTTTTTTAATATCAAAAATTAATTAAACTCGACAAAAATTCTGGTAATCTCTGTCACATATTACAATTTTTATATAACTATAAGACAAGAAGGAGTTTTTAAAAGCGCAACTCCAAAAATGTCTATCATCAGTCTGAACTGTACTGAAAAAGCGACCGACCCTCATTTACGCCCCTGTGCTCCAATGGCTAACTTCAACTGAAAAAAAATAACTAAAATGCTTCTTAAAGTAAATTACATCTACTTAATGATGATTTCGCAATTTCTTCAACCATTCAGGCATTAAATACTAATGACACTCAAGAAATGTCCATTTGTTTCTTCTTTACTTACTATTTCTATTGCATACCACGTGCCATGTAGATTGTTGTCGAGTGCATTCGTAAGGACATCATTACAGGCTATAAGAAATAGGTGCGGTGGAAATAAACATCCTTGACGAACTTACATTGTGAAGTACTTACATACACTTCAAGTTGATTACGTTATATGGGTGATAACATCGAAATGGTTCTATTCAAAAAGAAAACTTCCTGTAATTTCTAGGAAAGTAAGTGGTCGAATTATAAAAAAGTAGGGTAAAATCAACTTACAAGGATTCATCCTCTCTTAGTGAAAAATAAACAAAAGATCTATGCTTATATTTACAAAGATGTTGTATTATTTTTATTAACAATATTATTTATGCAGAAAATTACTTATGCTTTGCTTTTTTGCACGATCGAAATGCAAAATCTGCCTTTAAATGAAAAAAAAATCAAGACAAAAACATTTTCTAATTATAAAAGCTTCGAAAAATAAATGCCGTCGTTCCTTATTTCATTGGCATTTATCCAAAGTTCAGATCCAGGAATATAAAGAATGCGGTAGAACACAACCACAACATATTTTTTCGTTGAATGAATGTGTATGTAGTAAGTACATATGCATGTGCCATTTGCAGATAAATTTTACTTTATTTGAGCAACGGATTTAACGAATTTATGGAAGGATATATACCTACAGTTTGTAAATAATGAGAACAATCACTATTGTCGAATTGATTTACATACAAGGAAAATTCTTTAAATCTGACGATGCATTTTATGATTTAATATTTGAGTAAATTCATATGCATATACATATTGCTCACCTAAAAGATGAAATCTTAGGATTTGGGTACTACTAAGTTTGTCATGCCGTTTAAAACCAATAGAAATAATGATGGTATGGCAAAATGGATTAATATATTAAAGGGCACTTTAATTTTTGCGTTACTGTCCATTCTTTCAGTTCGTCTGTTTGTCCATCTACACAATAACACAACAACATAGCTGAAAGCTTCTATATTTAGCCTTTTTATAAAAATTTTAGATAACTTCGAAAATAGGCAAAAGGAGGCACCTCCTTGTAAGGTTCTCATATCAAAAGTACGTTTTTGCACTATATTTCGGTATTGGTTGACACAATTTCAAATGAAATTTTTGATATGGGAAAAATTGGGCGACCTTTTCGTGGGGTAGCCATACTCAAAAGTACTCTCGAAATCTAAAAATTTATGAAATTTAAATTGAAAGAAATAAGAAAAACATGTCCACGGTGGAGAAATCGTGAGAGAGAGCTCTACCAAAATGAAATTACTTGATAAAGCTCTACACGTAACATGTTTACTCCAGTTTGTGTCTCTACCAAATAAATATCCTATAGATTTCATCTAGGGTATAAAAATATTACTGCTCAGCAAGCTCGAGTGGCAGTGGAGAAACGAAGAAAAGATTCCGCTGCGTATAAAAACTTTCTGTATATTATATGTCAAAATCGAACTTTACTTTGACTAATTATTGAAAATAGATACTCCATTAATCTAAAAGATGAACACAAAGATTTCGTCACCATGGAAAATGCAATATTTTACCGATCTACCATTTGTGTTTACACGAGAGAATTTTCTACTAAATTCGCTCTCTACGCATCGATTTTGGTAGAGATCTAAAACGGTGTCTCTACCGTGGAAACGTGCTTTAACGATCTAACAAGCAAATTTTCCGACTTGTAGGCCTTAATGATTTGTAACACGAGACATTGTAATTTAGGACTTTTTATTGTAATGTTCCCAACATATTTTAATTCTTCAGATATAAAAACAATATAAATAGGATCTTTCGAAAAAGCTGTTAGTGATTTATTTAAATAAAAAAAATTTATTTCCTTTTCAATTTTAAGTTAACGTTAATCGACTTGATCTAAAATCACTTCATCCACTATTCTTTCATTACTTGACATAGAGCGGAAACGGCTTTTCGCCAAGGTTTTGACTCTTCGACAACTTTCACCTTACTACAAGATCTCCAGGTACTGGTTTTTTTGTAGGATTTTTCTCTATGTGGCTCTTGGTCTCACGATGGTCCGGCATCCTTAGAATTCTGATCCAGAGATTGTGTAGCAATTTTGTTTTTTGTTTTTTTTCATTGATTGACACTCGATCTAACAAGTGAATTTCAACGATGTGTCGTGAACACCTATTTGCATAGCTTACATGCAGATGATTATAAATTTGGCGCACAAAACCATACATATACTACAAATTCATTCACATTGGACTGGAACGGACAACCGTAATTTTGCCTTGATTGAGAACTCTGTGTAGTTTTCATATCCGGATTACCTGAGAAAATGAGGAAAGATTTCTTTAAACGAACCAACATCTTCTGTTATATTATGATGAAACGAAGATAACAGAAATTCTTGACAACCATCATGTTGTTATCAATAATTGTCAGGGAGATATTACTCTCTGTTTTTGCTGTTTTTTACTGGATTGGTCTTAGGATTGCTTTCTGCAAATCAACAACATCCGCATTGCAACTCTTTCAATAATATAGAAATCTATCGATTCCAAAAGGGATGCCTTTTTTTTTATATAGAGACGTTAGTCGGCAATATTTTGTAGTATAGTTGGTATTGAAGTACAAGGCTATGTGGGCCGACGATAACGCCACATTAGTTAGAGACGTATGCGAAGCAACAATCTCGGAATTCTGAAGAGTAGGTGGTGAGTTGGTGCATGGCGTTAAGTTGAGCTAAGTGTTAGACCGCTTAACCCATCGCAAAACGAAAACGAACGAATAAACAGTTCCATACCGAAAATTAGTATCAAAAACGAACGAATAAAAGTTGGGTTGAGTTTGTATCAAATGTAAATAAACGGAAATGAGGTTATGTAAGGCCGTTTACACATCGAAAAACACAAAATTTGTCCTGGACTAACAGAAATACTCGAGAATACTTCCCAAGCCATGAAACAGAAATCTATATGTGTGCGTGCTTAGTCCGTTTTCTAAAATGTTCTATATTGATACTTATGGAAAAGTGCTAAACATTGGCTTTATATATGAAATAGAGGCTAAACTACTATCCATACAGGAAAATAGTCTTCTAGTAATTTAAAGCTTGGTTCCTTACCTTCGCAAAGGCTACACTTCCTATATACCTTACTTAACAAAATAATAAAATAGTTTTGATTACAAAGTAACCTTACCATTTTACGCTCAATACCTCTCAACTGAGTGATAATTGCATGTGTGTATGTGCAGCCGTAGTCCGAATCTGCAGGCAGCTACATTCGATATCATCAGCCCACGCGCCCACGGCATGCCATGACGGAACAGCGACATTACAATGATTACTCAGCTGAGAATTTTTGTTTGAGGAATCGTAGTCATTTGGTTAAGATAATTTTTTTTAAATAATTTTGTTAGGAAAGGTATGAAAATTTTATTACGGTTCGGAAGATAAGAAAGCAAGCTTAAGATTATTGGAACACCATTTTTCTGTATGAAGAGTAGTTTAGGGCGAAGGAGCTATTCAAATCAAACTTTTGTCACTTTTACATAAGAACACTGCAAATATTTTAGAATGTACGGACTACGGGGGGCCTCGCATGTGGTAGGAAGGGAGTCTGTTTCATGGCTTGTGAAGTATTCTCGAGGGTTTTGGTAAGCGGCCTAAGACAGAAAAGAATATTCGTTCGTGTGTGCAACATAGTATGGAACGAAAATATACTTGACAGTTCGGAACGAAAATTTGTTTCTCGTACGAATAAACATAAGAAAGTGTTTTAATTGAAATAAAGCTTTAAATATGGAAAAAAATTTTATTGAAACTGTAATTAGATTAAATATCCATTATTTTATTATACGTATTGAGGAAAATTTCTGTTAGTTTAGGACAAAATTGGTGTTTTTCGGTTTAGTGTTTTCGGTTTAGTGTTTTCGTTTTCGTTTTTCGATGTGTAAACGGCCTAAGGCAGGCCGCCCAAAAGATGCAAGTCCGTCGTGCATACACCACGGACTTGCATCATGCTCTTCAAAAACCCATCACATATACTTTTAAGTGACACGCCGCCCATCAGTGCAGCAATTGCTTGAGGCCTGAAACACAATTGGAGCTTTTCAGCCAGCTTTATCGCCAGCTTTCTTCTAAAGTTGACTGAAAAAGCCGAATTGAACACAACTGGCGTTTTTGACATTTGCAACTTTAACTTGTTTATGTTGAGAACTTTTATTAAGGAACGACAGTAAATGCATCCGATTTTCCGAAATTACGATAAATTCATGCTTATTTGGATTGTTTTCGAGATGTACCAATTATATGTAAAAACAAGTAAAAAAGCTAGAATTGGTCTAAGACCAATTCTTATGATACCCTAGATGAATGCACGTATGAAATTTCGTATGGTCACCGATTTATTCAAGTTTGATTTTTGAAGTTGTTTTTCGCATATATTTGTAGAACGGTTTGTCGCACAGAAAAAATGATTATAACCAATTTTATAGGATTTCGTATTCTGCAGAAGTTTTTAGTACAATAAAAATGTCTTGGACTGATCGTTTTCAAAGTATACGTAAAAAACCTAAATTTTAATATGGCAACACCAAGAAGGAGTTGCCCGATTTAGTCCATTTTTAACATTTTATTTGCTAATGCAGTAAAAACATCATGTACGAAATTTCAGCTCTCTACGTCGACGCGTTCTCAGGCAGTGTCCAAATATATAGTGGAAAACGAAATTTTTATATGTCAACCCCACGAAGGAGTTGCCCGATTTCTCCCAGTTTCGAACTTAATTTTACTCTTTTTTTTTAAAGTCCGTGTACAAAATTTCAGCTCTCTAAGTATACGCGTTCTCGAGTTATCGTGCGCACAGACGGACGGACGGACGGACGGACATGCAAAAATCAAAATAACTTTTAATTTTATGCGTGGGTGTCCAATCCATTTTGCTCTACCATCATTATTTCGAGGTGTTACAAACGGAATGACAAACTTAGTATACCCCTATAGATTTCATCTAGGGTATAATAATACTGAGTTTGTTTTTATGTCCCCACAGGAACGGCTTATCTTTATCTTATCTATATAACTCTATAAGTTTTCTTCCATTTTAACAGTTTTGGTAGCTGTTTACTTCTTAAATGTGTCACAGAAGCCATTCTCATCTCATATTCGACATTCGCACAGTTGGCAACATTAAAAATTCCCTCAAGTTGGGCTTGAGATTTGCAATTTGATCATATCTCAAGCCAGCTTGAAGCTGGCAAAAACATTAAAGCTTCAATTGTGTTCTTTTACATTGATTTACATTGTCAACAAATCTCAAGCTGGCTTAAAAGCTCCAATTGTGTTTCAGGCCTGATACAAGGGCACTTGCTGTACTCATGCTGCAAGCATTTTCGTTTGAGCATTGCGTATATAGCTTTTGCGTGAAGATATTTAGATGAGATATTCATAGGACGACGTTCTGACGTCGGTAGCTCAATTTATAAGCGCGCTGGCTACCATCCTGGGGTCGTGGGTTCGATTCCCACCTCGACTTGGTTCTGCTTCTCCTTCCAACTAGTTTCCTTCCATTTTCTGCATTATTCCTTAACTCTTACTATTAATTAATTCTTCAATCGACATTTAATTGTTTTCTAAGGATATATTCGATATAACTTTGTTATTCGATATAATTCTTTCTATATATATATAACTTTGTAATTGACATGTGTCTATGTGATATTTCTAAGGTAAAAAGTTAGCTAAATTAATATATCTATAATAATTTCTATAATAATTGATTCCTCAAGTGTAATGATGTCTATGATTATGTTAATAATTATTTTAATGATTCCTATGATGAGGTCTAATGATTGTTTCTAATGCTTGCCTAATATAGCTTATATGTAAATATGAATATTTCCTGTCTGTAAGATTGTTAAAATCGATAGACTGAAATAAATTAAATAAATTATTATTATAATTCGCACTTTACTTGGGAGTATGCAGTGCAATTGCTTTTTTCGTGAGTGGCTTGAGAAGTGCATATGTATGTGCATTTGTATCTTTGGTGAACGGCCTGCCTTAATCTAAAAAAACAGTAATAATTGCATTCACGAAGAAAAAAACAAGATTAAACAAATCTGCTATTATGTACTCTTAGCAGAAAGAAAATTATTCCAATGAAGTTAAATTTCTGGTGATACTTAGACATAAAGCTAAACTGAAATGCTCACACGCAAAAAATGGTCTTGAGAAAGCCACAATTTCACTCGAAACAGAAGTCTTTTCGGGAAAACTTTCGGATTGAAGCACAAAATTACATACTAGATGAACATTGACTAATTATTACATGACATGACTATTACTAACATGGCTATTATCACGAAAATAAGTCCCACCTGTCCCACTCCTACGGGAGCTTACTAGCTTATTCGAAGAAATACTGAAGTTCATGTACATAGTTCCATTAAGTGATTTAATTCAAAAATAGCACAAATGCCCTAAATTAAAAATATTAAAATATTTCAACACCTACATTACTATTTTATTTATTTAGTGTTAGGTTCTAAAATAATTTAAAAACATTTCCCACCTGGACACTCGCTAAAAACAACATCTCTCAAGTCTAATTTCTGATATTTTAGCAAGGGCAATGAAGATTTAGCTTCGGCATCGAGAAAGTTAGAGCCGACCTGCAGGACTCAGAAACCTCTAATTCGAAACGAATTGTGTATAAGCTTGTATGTACACAAATTATACTTCAAAAATGGATACAATACACTTCAATTCGGTAGAAACTTTATCACCACACATTAACTCCTTTCTAACGGCTTTAAATTATAATTTAAGTCATGTGGCTATATGTTCTTTTTGGATTCAAATAGAGTTATATACGTGTTACCTCCTTCAGAAACACACATATTACACTTCAAGCTGAATTCTGCGAAAGTTAGTAAAGTTTTAGCCAATTCAAAGTAGCAGCAGTTGCGGTTTTTAAAGTTTCCAACAGCTTACTATCGTACAGCTGGCTTTTGTTTCATTCCCCTAACTTAAAACTTTGTTATATTCGCCTTTCATTGAAATTGGAAAAAAAATGCGTGTATATATCACGTCAAAATTTAATTTATTGAAACTTTAATTGTTGATAAAATTATTGCAAGCTTTAGGTATGAATTCCTCTGATTTTAACTCAAAATTTTATTTATTTTTGTTCTCCTCACCCAATTTAAACAAAAACCTCTCTCTTAACTTTCAAGCAGAAAATGTTTCCATGCCGCCTACTACTACCTGGACGACCCACCAAATCATCAAAATATTCCACAAGTTGATTGGGAAGTCCCAGTGGAAATTGGGGGTGAAATTCGTGCAGCAGTTCCAGTAAATGAATTTGCAAAACATGTCGCTTCTCTGCATGCCGATGGAGATATTGGATTCAGCAGAGAATACGAAGCAATTGAGAATGAATCAATTGTGGAGGCACTTCCTTGTGAACATTCACAGCATCCCGAGAATAAAAGGAAAAATCGTTATCTTAACATAATCGCATGTAAGTTTCTGGAGCACTTTCGTAATCAAACTTGCGAGAATGTTCATGAATATTCTGTTTTTATAGACGATCACAGTCGGGTTCACCTTCATCCAACCCCGGGGCAAAAAAAAGGCTTGGATTACATCAATGCCAATTTCATTGATGGCTATCAGAAAGCACGTGCATTTATTGGAACTCAAGGACCTCTGCCTGATACGTTTGACTGTTTCTGGCGAATGATTTGGGAACAGCGAGTAGCAATTATTGTAATGATAACGAATTTAGTCGAACGTGGTCGACGAAAATGTGATATGTATTGGCCAAAGGATGGAACCGAAACTTATGGTGTGATTCAGGTAAAACTTCTCAAAGAGGAGGTTATGGCCACTTATACAGTAAGAACTTTCCAAATAAAGCATTTAAAGGTAATTGGGTACATTTTATGTGGCTGCTATTTAATAATATTTATTTTTCAGCTTAAGAAGAAGAAGCAAACCAATGCAGAGAAATTAGTTTATCAATACCATTATACTAATTGGCCAGACCATGGCACACCTGATCATCCATTGCCAGTTTTAAACTTTGTTAAAAAATCTTCAGCTGCCAATCCAACTGATGCAGGCCCTATTGTGGTCCATTGCAGGTAGCTTTCTAGTAAAAAAATTCCAAGTATAAAATATAAATTAACGAATTTTTTTTACAGTGCTGGTGTTGGCCGAACAGGCACCTATATCGTTTTAGATGCAATGCTTAAGCAAATTGAACATAAACACGTAGTGAATGTGTTCGGATTTTTACGGCACATTCGCGTGCAACGAAATTTCCTAGTTCAAACTGAAGAACAATACATATTCATTCACGATGCTCTAGTCGAAGCAATAGCCAGTGGGGAGACAAATATACGCGCCGACCAAATTGAAGATCTCAAAAATAACACAAGCTTCTTGGAGAATCAGTACAAGAATATTATTCAATTTCAAACAAAAGACATTCACATTACTTCTGCTATGAAGCAAGTAAATTCCATAAAAAATCGTGGTGCTATTTTCCCCATTGAGGGAAGTCGTGTGCATTTAACTCCAAAGCCTGGTGAAGATGGAAGTGATTATATCAATGCATCCTGGTTGCATGGATTTCGCCGACTACGGGATTTTATTGTTACTCAACATCCAATGGCTCATACTGTGAAGGACTTTTGGCAAATGATTTGGGATCACAACGCACAAACTATAGTTCTTCTGTCATCTTTAGATGAAATTGTAAGTTCTTCATTGCATGTCTGACGAGAGCTTCATTTAGCTGTGTCTCATAATTATATATAAATATATAATGTAAGCAGTAATTGTATTATAATGCCCTACTGGGTAGTTATGGTTTCCTTATTTACGCTTTTACATAAGTATTAATAAATTCTGAACGAAATTTTTATTCCACAGACATTTGCACAATTTTGGCCTGACGAAACAACTCCCATAGAAAGTGATTATTATCGCGTGAAATTTGTAAACAAAACGAATAAAAGTGACTATGTAAGCCGCGACTTCATTATACAATCAGTACAAGACGACTATGAACTAAATGTTAGAATGTTGCATTGTCCCAGTTGGCCAGAAATGAGCAATCCAAACAGCATTTTTGATTTTGTAGTCGATGTACATGATAGAAGTAGTGATTATCGTAATGGACCAATCGTTGTGGTAGACAGGTAAGTTTTCTTAACCAATAACCTTAAGAGCTTAACACAATTAAGAGAGCATAATGCTATTCAAGCTAGCAATCAATGTAAGATAATTATCTTACACAGAATAGATGCATGCAGTATTTTATTACTGATTGGCACACTGCTTCTTTTGGAGTCACATACCGAAACCCACGTCTTAAAAATTGAATAATTGGTATTGAGAAGATTTTTTAACGCAGCAAAATTGCCTCACATGAAGGCTAAGTACAGATCCATAACGTCAATATTTTGCAATTGCGTTGCCTTTGACAGTATAAATATCCACTTAGAGCTGTAATACGTTAAGCGATAATGTCCCAACTTTCTAAATTGTATTCCAATGTTGTACTACTTATTATTTTTTATAAAATCCATTTTAAGGTGGTTTTTAGAGACACACTATATAGCTGCTCCTTGTTTAGCCAAACATTTTGCGATTTCGTAACACATGTGGCGTTCAGGACCGGCAACACAAATGAAATTGTGTTTGAGAAAATGAATAGATTGAAGCCAATTCCAATTCTTTGTTGAGTTTTTAAGCCATTTTGTATTCCACACCATGGATTTCCTTTACAGATCAATACTTAATTCGCAATTTTTCGTGTTCCTTAAGTATCATATCAATTGTTTGTGCAACTTTACAGTGGATATGTCAGAAACTGTAATGATCAGCTCCAGATGTATTCGTTTAGGATACTCATATTACCAACCAGATTTCCTGGTTTATATATAGCGTAATAGCACTTGAAATTGCCTCCTTTTTACTTGTGTATGCAAAGGCAATGCTTTTCGTTTGTCTATGAAGTGATGATAAATATAGAGCAATATTGCGGCTCTTTCCATCATATAAGATTTGTATTCGAAGTACACTTCTTGTGAAGAGTTTCCCCTAGAAATTTACCCTCACTTCAAAACCTTATTTCCCCATTATCGAGAATCGGAACTTCCTTTTTCTCATAAACGGAACTACAGCTGTTTTCTTTGTTTTTGCTGAGACATCCTAATGCCTCGATTGAGAATAATATAGAGGTCGTTTTTAAGCTGGGCTATAGATAAGTTGGTCATATTTGCCCCAAATTATGACCGTCCACGTAGCCGAGTCCCTAAATTCCTTCAACAGATTCCATTAAGTTTGATAATAGTTTTGAGTATATAGCTCAATCCTTTGGCAGCCTTTACCTAAGATAATCGTAAAAGTTCAATCTCCTAATTTTATAATTTCTTTAGTTTTGAGCATGGAGTCAAACCTATTTTTCTTACTCAGACCGATATTTTTAATTGCCTCTGTAACAATTGCATTTATGCCCATTTCGGAAGATTTGTTAGCTTGATAGGCAAACTACTCAGCACAGAACAAGGATTTTTTAGTGCTCCGTAAATCAAGTGTTGGTATAAAATCTTCTCCTTTTCCATAAAAAGGAAAATACGTTCGAAATATTTCACGTGGTTATCTGAATTTCTGCCTGGCTTAGGTATAAACGCTAATCTGATTTCTTTCTAATTAAAGAGTATATCAGAGAACAACTGACTCTGAAAATGTGATTAATATAGGAAGAAGTTCAAAAATATTCCGTTGAAGAAGGGCCGTAAAAGTACAGTACCTACCTCCGGAAAATTTAGAACAATAGCGTTATGCCTATGTGCTGCTTTCAATACCTCTGACTATGCGTGCAGTTCAATAGCCGCAGATGGGAGCACCCGTAGTGCTGATCAGTGACAAGTGCTAATGAACTTGCACTGAACGCTTGATAGTGGTAAAAAAATCGTAAGTCTTTTGTTCCTGTTCATCGCACTGCAAGGTCCTCTAGAACTCTTTCTTAGCTTTCCTCATATTTTTCTTATCATCCGCACACGCTTCATATAAGACTATTTATAGTCCCGTCCTTCTTAATCAAAATTGAGTACGTTCAATATTTCTGAAGAAAGCTTGCTTCTATCTCAAAAGCACGATTCAAATTAACCGCACCTGAGTCGAGGAAGATATTCAACGTCATTGTTGAGTAGTTTTATTCAACTACTTAACTTCACTACATTCTTAGGGTGTTAAATTATTTTCTAGATAAGGCATTGATCTAAAATAGCTTCGCAATTATATGATTCTGCCAAGTTCCAAGACTTGTTTGCAATTGTACGGGCAGTCCGAATGCCACTTCGTAGCCCTTTTAGGTCCTTGCAAAATGCGGTATAATAGAATCGACAGTTTCTGGGTATATGCCTATTATATCAAAGCATCTAATCTCTATAACTATACTAACCATAATTAAAACAATTTTTTGAATAGAAAAGATAAGTAATATATGGTTTGTCTCATTCAGAACAGAAAGAATTTTAGTAGAGTTATAGAGAACAAGGACCAAAAAATACTGAGCCCCCCAGTAACTCTTTATAATTCTACAACAATTTTTTTTTCTCTTTTAAAGATACGGAGGTGCTCAAGCTTGTACATTTTGTGCGATAACATCACTAGCAATGGAAGTTGAATATGATGAAACTGCAAATATTTACACCTATGCCAAATTATATCACAACAAACGTCCAGGCGTCTGGACATCCAGTGAAGATATTCGCCTTATTTACAATATTTTATCGTATCTGCCAACCAATTTACAGCTATTAAAACGTACAGCGTTGCGGACAGAATTCGAAGAAGTAACAACAGCAACCCCTGATCTCTACAGTAAGATCTGTAGCAACGGTAACATAAGTAGTACATTAAATTCAAATACAGTTACAAATTCAAATTTAGCTAACAATTCATCAAACGGCGGTGCTGCTGTCGGTGTTCAATTAAATCATGGCGATAATGATGAACTGTCTATAGTTGTTACAGATGCTCAAAGCGCAGACGTAATAGGCTAGAAGAAAGTTAATTTGCTATAATAATATAAAATTTAGGCAAATAGTGTAATTTTTATTAAGTATATAAATGAAAAGAGAGAGATAGAGCGAGACAGAGATTGAAAGTTTGTAATTTAAATTTATATAAAAAGAAAAACACAAAAATTTAATTAAGAAAAACAATTATTTAAGAACGAAAGAAGAATCTTTGATGTGTTGATGAAACATAATTGTTTGGAGTGTGTTTGTTTTTATGCGTGCGAAAGGTATGTGTGTGTTTGTGTGGCGCATGTGTTAATATTTGTACATTCTCTGAGTGATGTGTATGTTTTTTTGATTCCTAGTTTAAGGGCATCCGGTGAGAAATGAAATATTTAAGAAAGAATACCATAAAATAAATTTATAAATGTATAATGTTTAGAAAATATGGAAAATACTCTATATATACATATTTAAAGACTGGTTTTGTACACTTTTTACATAATTATTACATATATTGCTTGATACAACAAGAAAATGTTTTAATTTTTTAAAGCAATTATTGTTATTATTGTTTATATATTATTTCTTCAAAAGAATTCGCTAAAAAAAAATTCTGTTTTGTTTACAGAAGAAACTAGAAGCCCATCCCACCGAGTAAATATTTAACAAGAAAACGAAATTTTTCTTAACTACATACATATAATTCACGCACCACTTGGTGAGTTGTAATAAAGCAATTTGAATTAACTTTTGCAGCTATAGTTTGTAATTTTATCTGAGCAGTTATTTTCTTAATCGACAATAATTCCGGTTATAACAAAATGTTCACCTGTACTTTTTTTTTACTATACTCGTTTTGTTGTAATATTAAGTTATAATCTAAAAACAGCTTCCAGCTTCCAGCTGTGGTGAGTTAGTCCCTAAGAATAGATCGACAATGGCAGGCAAAATTTTATTACAATTGTAGAACTAGCAATTGCCATAAGAATTTCAATTGAATGGTGAATCAAAGCTCCATATAAAAATAAATTTCAAAAGATTCCCCATACTTGTCATTTTTGTTCTTTCTCGTTGGTTTGTCAAAGGGCAGCGCATGTAGGTGAGATCTGAGACTGTAAGGGAATAAAATATTAAGTATTCAGAGTGTAATAAATACAGATATTTTATTACTATAATATATAGAAAAATATTGTTTATTCAAACATAAACTTTATTTAGATTTAATCATATGTATAGCATCACGCGTTATTTCGCTAATCGGCAATAACTTTATTAGTGTTCTCGGCACGGCCGAATATTTGGTCTGAAAGTAAAATGAAAAATAACGCCATGACCACACACTAGCTCAGTTAATATGGTCAATTTATGCTACAATTCATGAATACTACTACAATCGCTCAGTCATGCAAATGCTTGTCACAATTCACTGATCAACCCGCAGTAGATAAATTGAGAACCGATTCCATTTTGCTTGGATGAATTCTTGTATGAAAATATAGTTAAACCCGAGTCATACATAAAGTTGACATTACAATTTATTGACTGTATTCTCAAAATCTAAATACACTCGCACGTGTAGCCTTTGTGTGGGTGGGGGTAATTCACTTTAAATAGCTCACAACGTGATTACATTATTTTTTATTGAATGAAATTAATATGGACGACTTTATGGAGTTTCACATAGGTACTCATTTATTCACCCAATGACTACAAAGTGCGTTTTCAATTTGCGTCCTCAGGGAAGGAAGAGGGAACAGGATTATACGAAAATTTAATACTGAAGCGAACGCATCTTTTTATTACTGATTTCACTATTTATGCACATTGATAAATTCAGCGATCAGTAGGTAATGAAAAGGGCAGATATTATAGTACCCTCCTAAGCAATCTAAATGTTAAATTCATCGAAGTAGGTAGCATTCATTACCATCAGCGATGATAGCTCTGATGCTATATAGCTTACATTTTTAATGTATTTTGTTGAGCTAAAGGAGCTAAAGAAACTGTTTATCAGAATTTTTAAGACTGGCATGGATAGCTATTATCCTGAGTACAGAATATTACATAAAGATAGAATAGCATTAAGATCAACAACAACAAGTTGTAGCATTTCTCTTCTATCAAAGTTCTATTGTTGTGTTTTTCTGCAAAACTCTTCAACTCCTTTGTTGCGACTTGTTTCGATATTTTTGATTTCACTGAATTTGGACGTGGCACTGGCGTTCTTCTAATTTTAATCGCATCCAAATTTAACTTCCAAATTTCTTCATCATTCTCGACCACCAGTGGAATTTTCATACATTACTACAAATGTAATTCTTGAGAAAAAAAATCGATAAAAGCTAAAAATCAGAGCAATTGTCCATTCCCCACCGACTTATAATGTGAAAAGGCCGTGACTTTATTTAGCATAGTCCGATTCGGGTTGTGATAATTTTTTATTAAGTGCAAAATGAGGAATGGCTCTACGAAAGACTTTTCAGAAAATAACGTATATGAAACATTGTGTAAGGTACGTGCTATTTTCTGATAATATTTTTTTCCTTTTCCTTCATTCAACGAAGGTAAAAAATTAAAATTATCTTTCACTATATATTAGCATATGGAATGATCTGAGCTTTTCCGTTCATATTATGTACGATGATTTTGCATAAGGCTGAATTAGCTTCTAAAAAAAAGTCCCGAGAAGTTATGTAAAAATATGGGTTGATCGTCTAACAGCGCTTTGAACACTTAGCCAACTTTGAAAACTTTATTTTCACTTTTGTGTAAATGCATATGTAGGTGAATTTTACTATTTTATGTAATGAAAATTGTAAAGAGCAGATAAAATCCAATTCAATCTAACAGCAGATAATGTACGAATGGAATAATTTGAGTTGATTGCCTGCTATTGTTGCTTGGTAGCTGTGTGCTTACAGACTATTGCGCTGAGAAGAGTGCTAATTTTTGATGGCTTATAGCTGCTCTATTTTTATCCCGATAATTTTAGAAAAGGCCAATTTGTATCATATATTAGAACATATAACTTAACAAGAAGCTCTTCCTAGCCTCTCAAAATGCCCAAGCTATATGAATGCTTAATTGTGCAAGCGATCGGCAGGTAACAAACGGGAAGAAGCAATAATTTGAGACTGAGAGAATATTGCTCCGTCTTTTCTACGAACGTTTTATGGAGCATGCATTACATAGGAAACTGCAGTGGCCGTTGGCCGCTCTATCGTCGCAATTGTGTTTAAGGCTGTATACACGCACATCACATGCTAGCCATGCACATAGTTTCATTTCTCGCTTTGCTGCATGGCTGAAGTAGCGAGCTGGTTTTTCTATTAATTTACTCAAACATTTTTCTAGAGCTTTTGCATTACATATTTTAGTATAATCGTTTGCATTATTTGTAGCCGGCTCACAGGCTGTGATTCTTGTTCTAGTGGGATTATTTTGGTTTGCGTATAATTAATTTCCTCTCCGTTGCATTAGGAATTCATTTTTATATTCTACATGAAATCTCATAGGATATACTATGTTTGTCATTCCACTAATCTCGCCTACTAATTGTAACGACAAATTTTCATAGAAAACTGAAAAGAATAAATGGCTGCCGACGTTCATGATTTTAGCGATCCAAGCACATGAATCAATGCAACTGGCTAGACTGTTTGTCGGCCACCATTTCCGATCCCAACCGATCATCTTACTATTCTCCCTGCAAGCAACGCAATGTAAATGAAAATTCTCTCAAACGAAATGTTATGCAAACGCAATGCAATGCATGAGTATGATGCAGAGCTCAGGTGTTGGTTCTAGTACTGGTGAGTGGTGGTCGTCAAAGCAGAGAGTTTTATTACAATTTGCGAGAGTAGGCCGTAATATCACGTTATATGAGTTTTCAATGTGCGAGATGCATATTCTTTCTGTTATAATGTTTTGTGGTATAATCATGGTATGAAGCTTTAAAGTTTGAGAATCTTCGGAAAATATACCGCTCAGTTTTATGTATCACAGATAACTGTCATGATGCCAAAGCTGGTGGTACACTATTAATCAACCATCGACCGATTACTATAGGAAATCGGTCTCCTCACTTCCCGTATGAGCAGCTAATATGTAAGATGGAGGCTTGTCTCCTACTTCAGTATGCAAGATGACACGCGCAACGTATTCCGGCGAAGATAAAATTTATCGGGGAAAATTATCATCTTCTTATTGTGAACGTCACATCTTTCGGGAAGAAATGTGCCTCGAATGCAAGACTCTTCTTGATGAATTACATTCGAATCATCTGGAAGATATCCTCCAATCAGTGCGCTGATGATTTTTCATCTTAATGTTTGCTGGAACTTAACTATTCGTACACCTATGTCGCTCACGGGTGGATCCCTTTACTTATAATCTATTTGTGTTAAATGCCATGTAGGCCTTCTTTACTTTAGCCAGTTTCAGATGATTATACATTTTTCAAACATCATGATTCGAAAATGATTTGCAATAGAATTTCGAGAACGAACTCCTCAATACCGAAAGGAAACCAGATTACCGGAGTAGTAGAAGGAATATACTTCCGGACTTTTTAACTTGAGATACTCTCGCTTTTAAATTGCTAGAGCTTAAGACGAATCGAAATCGATGTTCAAAATGAAGTAAATGTGAACAACGTGCTCGTATTAGTTTGTGTTATATATTTCTTATATATTAAGAGAAGCGACTTATTCTTGTATCTAAATCGAGTTTTTATGAACATTTAATTCCTTTTGAATGGGAAAAAGTTCTAGTAAGAAATTTAAATAATGCGCATATTGCACATATCACACATATCACATCAACGAAAGAATTTCGGAGAAATTCGAATTTCTCATCTCTAGATTACTTCGAGGAAGCAAGCAGTTCACGAAAATATTTGCAATGCGGGATAATACCGGGGAAATACCAGTAGTAATTGTCATCAAAGAATTTCGATTTTTGTAAATCTAAAAACCAATGAAATAAAAGGCATCTTCACATAGTGATTCAAATTTACAGTATTGCAGAAACAAATTTTTAGCTCTCGATATTTCCATAATCATAAAAATGCTACCCCCTTCCCGTTCTACATATTTTGTTTTATTTTTCCCGGCCACTCCTATCATACTTTGCAAAATGAAAACAGCTATGCAGACACTTGGTTTATTTGTGTGGAATAGGCTTCTAGTTATTTGCAACTGTACATAACATTTCACTCGTTTTATATTGAGTTTTCTTATAACGAAATTAAAATAAAATTACCATAGATGTGCTATGCATGCCGATTCCCTCCCAACAACCATTCCCAGTGTATCAGTGTCACAATCACGTAATAAAATGCAAAAGTTCAGTATCAAATAATCACTACACAACACAAAATATTAATTGCAATTAGAGTTAAACTAAAAGTTTATTAAAATGTGATTAATATTATATTTAGTTTTAAATTTTGTATAAAAAAAACAGAATGAACACAAGTATAAAGCTAGATCGAACTAACTAGCTTTTAATTAGAATCTATCACAATTTTTTTATTTATTCGTTAAAGCTAACTTTTGCTAAATTTGTTGGATTTTGATTTTTTTAAGAAAAATATCCAAAGTAAACAAAAATCTATATAAGCAAAAAGACCGATAAAATATTGTCTAAAAAACGAAAGTATTATTGATTTATAGATGAAATATTTAGTAGGAAAAACAATTTTAATATTTGCATAAGAGTAATCGTATGACTTTAAAGAGAAAAATAAATTACAGAGCGATATAAAGTTTATATTATATGCACCGCAGGAGAGAAACATTAAATTGTTTATATATGTTGATGCTAAATAAAGAAAAAATATGTATATTTAAATAAAAACAAAAGAATATTTTAAAAGCAAATTTAGTGTTCTTACAAAATCCAGTACTATGTAAGTCAAAATATAAAATATGTAAAAGTAAATTAGGTATTATAAAAAATAAAAATTTCAATGCAATTTTTGACTTTTTCTTAATATCTCATTCATAATTTTTAGAAAAGAGGCGGAAATATCCAAGCGCTATAACTGTTGCTGAGATAAATGAGAGTGATTCGTGATTGTTTCCATTTTGCTTGGGCGGTTCGCTCCAAATTCTGCCCGATAATGTTTAATAGTTCGATAAAAGTGTTTTTATGTGATGTCTCAGTTTTCATAAGCCTTGCATAAAATCAGACGATACCTTGGAGCTTCCCGTGATCAATTAAAGTGTTTTTTTAAAAATGCTCAGCATGCCCTGTTATATTATGGCTTATAATGATTGAGGTACATCTCAATTGCAATAGATTCATTTACTTTATTATCTGCAAGCTGTTGGAGTGCATATACATTTGAATTGCCCTCAGAAATTTAGGAAAAAACTTTAGGACAGCTTTCAAAGTAAATTTGGTTCCATCTAAGCAAGGTGTATCGAATGCTTCAAGAAATTTTTCGAAAACTGCACTAACTGCACTGAGTTCAAGTGTAGCGGTACATAATGAATGTAACAGCGCACAACTGTTCTAAAGCTGCTACATTAAATTCATCTGTAAAATAGCAGCATCTACTGCTGTTCTTGCGTCACTTTAAACTATTCAGACAAAGAACCAAACTGTATTCAATTACTTATGCGAAAACTGTAACAACTGGACTGGTGGGAAATTCGCAACCCATAGTGCGAATTTCCCTTGCACGCATAATAAAAGTGAAGAGTAATTAACTCTAAACCTATTCTCAAGCCTATTTTCAAACCTATTCTGAACGATGATTTGTTCCCTTAGCACCTCATTTTAAAAAATATCGTCTAATTTCGGTGTGACCTGAATAAGTTATGAGTCAATAACTGTTTAACGGCTACAGTTAACACATAGGGTGTAATAGATCAACTTAATGAGGAGAGTCTACAGTTTACAGTTTTTATAAAAAAAACAGTTATGTTTTTACAAAAATAATAGAGGGTAAATTAAAAAAAAGGTAAGAAAATCCGAAATTTTTAGTTTAGACAACCATAATTCTTGATGGGAGAGGGTGTGGGACTGGTTAAGCAGTCGTTGGAAAGGCCATGAAGCTCAGCATACAATGAGCTCTTAATTGTGACCGTACGCCCTGTAGTTTTTAAGACACAGGGGGTTTTGTGAAAAACTAGCTTTTTTTCTTAATCACCATGTAACTCCTAAACGGTTGATATCCCCCCCCCCTTCCCCTACTAACAAATAAAGTTTATTTTCAAAACAAAACGACACATAACTTAACTAAACTCAAGTTAATCACTCGCATAAGCATTGCTTGTACGTGAGAATTGTGAAAGAAAAATATAAGGTCCTAATTATTGAAATAACTCTACATTATAAAAATACAAATGAAAAAGACAGAAAATGACTCGATTTGATACTAGTGATTTTTTTTTTAATTCTTAATATTGCACTAAACAAAACTGAAAATAATTTAATTTAATGAATGTAGAATAATCTTAAGATCATTTGGAAGTCTATTGCACAAATTTGGTCTGATGTTGTTAACGCGTTTGTGCATTAAAGTTTTATCCATTTTTTTCTTTCTTAGAGCTTGCCTCCGGGTATTGTGACTTGACTGATGAAGAGGAAATCTTGTTACATTTTAATAAAAAATTTAAGACTAGCAAAGGTATAGATTTGACGCATTGTCATTACTTTAAACTCTTTAAACGCCTGTGTAGTGGAGTAGAACTTAAATTTTTTTTATATACATTTGAACTATCTTCCCCTGTAGGTTTGCTTATCAGGGGCAGAAGACTTGCTGTATAAGTGACACTCCACTTCATGCTATTATTTCATATTTAATGATTGACAGCGTTAAGGCAAAATACACCATTCGCATAAATTGTATATCTATAAATTCATGATAGTCAGTATCTTATACAGTGCAGACATATGTATATAGCACATGCCTATCCCATTTAAAATGTTCGTCCATTATGACACTAAGGCATTTAACTTCATGTACTGACATGACAGCGTATATATTTTATGAGAACTATTTTTTCGCAGTTCGATCTTAATTCTAGGTGGCTCCAAATATTATAAAACTAATTGTCTTTTATTTAGATAATTTATTTAGACTGAACCAACGTTGAATAATACCCCGGAATTCATTAGTCGTGGAACTTACTGACTGAGTCCCATTTTGTACTGCGAAATAATAAAACAGTGTGCTCTGCATGTTGAGCTAATATTCCGTCAACTATGCTATCGAAATGTTCTTCAAAAAATCATAGCAATTACTTGACAGTGTGGTAAATTTTTAGTTCTATATTAAAGGGTTGTTGTTTTAAATAACTTGCCAATTTATTTCTGAGCTTAATAGATGTTACTAATACTACCGTTACCCATTGTGTGATCAATTTTATTTTCGGCCTTACAGTCTTCAGCATTTTTTTAACTGTGGACTTCAGACCAATCTTGTAAATTTATTTCAGTTACTGGTTTGTTATAGTAAAACCCAAAAAAATTTAGAAGTATAATCTGAACCAGTATAATTGGACTGGATAATTTAGCTAAAGCGCTATAGTGATCTGTTATATATGTATGTTCGAAGTATCTGTGGCATGAAATTTTTAGTCAGTGTATCGAAATAGTCATGACTGGAGAATTTCTTCTTCCTAAAATATCAATGATTATATCCGCTATTATACAGTGATTTGTGGATTTTTCAGTTTTGTACAAATATTCGTCGAGATATGAGATGAAGTCGTTTGCACTAGCGTTAGGTGTTCTATAATATATAGCTCCTATTTTAACTGATATATTTTCTAAAAGATTATTTCTACTTCCAGAGCGTTTGTTGAAGTGAATCTATTTAACAGGTATGCATGGTGTATTCTATATCTCTCAAGCGACCAAAAATTGCATCTGTAATATTCGTACCCTGTTAAAAGTAGAAGGCTATCACTCAAACTTCAAAAACTTGTACCTGTAATACTCGCAGCCTATTTAAAGTAGAATGGTATCACTCGAACTACCGAAAATTGTCCCTGAACATTCGCGCTCTGTTTACAAAAATTGTACTTGCAATATTCTCACCCTGTTTAAAGTAGAAGGCTATCGCTCGAACTACCAAAAATTGTACATGTAACATATGCGCCCTGTTTAAAGCAGAAGACAATTACTCGAACTGCCAAAAATTGCATGTACCTATAAGACTCGCACCCTGTTTAAAGTAGAAAGCTATCACTCGAACTGCCAAAAATTCTACATGTAACATTTGCGCCCTGTTTAAAGCAGAAGACAATTACTCGAACTGCCAAAAATTGCATGTACCTATAAGACTCGCACCCTGTTTAAAGTAGAAAGCTATCACTCGAACTGCCAAAAATTCTACATGTAACATTTGCGCCCTGTTTAAAGCAGAAGACAATTACTCGAACTGCCAAAAATTGCATGTACCTATAAGACTCGCACCCTGTTTAAAGTAGAAGGCTATCACTCGAACTGCCAAAAATTGTACATGTAACATTTGCGCCCTGTTTAAAGCAGAAAACATTTACTTGAACTGCCAAAAATTGCATGTATAAGACTCGCACCTTGTGTAAAGTAGAAGGCTATCACTCAAACTTACAAAGTTTGTATCTGTAACATTCGCACTTTGTTTACAAGGCTATCCCTCGCACTGCCAAAAAATCCATGTATAAGATTCGCACCCTGTTTAAATCAGAAGACTATCACTCAAAGTTCCAAAAACTGTATCTGTAATTTTGGCATATGAAATATAAGGTAATCTCTCGTACTTCCAAAAATTGTACCAGTAAGATTCGCACCCTGTTTAAAGTAAAAAGTTATCACTCAAACTTCCAAAAATTGTACCTGTAACATTCGCACCCTATTTAAAGTGAAAGGCTAACACTGAAATTTCCAAAGATAAAAAGTAAAATTTGCACCCTGTTTCAAATAGAAGGTTTTCACTCAAACTTTCAAAAATTGCATCTAAACATACGCAGACAGTTTAAAGTAAACTTCCAACAACTGGGTGTATCACTCAAACTTCCAAAAATTGTTTGTATAAGATTCACACCCTGTTAAAAGAAGACTAGTCTCACTCGAATTTCCAAAAATCTGTCATATTCGTATTCTTTCTCATTTATAATGCTCGTATTCGTTCTTCTGCGGTGTTCGCACCCTGTTTAAAAGGCAAAACCATTACTTACACCATAAAAAATTGCTTTTGTAAAATTCGCACTTCGGTCAAGTTTCTCGATTATAAGTTGAACGACTTGAACTTGAAGTTATAGCTACAAGATAAAATTCTGTTTATATGAACAGAATTCTCATCGGATGTCTACAATCAGATTTTGTAAATTTATTTATATTTGTGAAACTCTTTTATTTCACGGAAGTCGCAGTCAAGGCACAGTATATTTATACAGTAGCCCAGCTCAAAATTTCTCCCATAAGAGCGAACTATTAAGTATACGGATGTAAATGAACGAACAGTAGCTAGTTGCACAATGGTTGGGAGAAGTATTAGTGCAAATTGTAAGGTACCATTTTTAAAAGTCGAGTGATAGTCTTAGACTTTAAACAGGGTGCGAATCTTATATTTGCAATTTTTGGTAGTCCGAGCGATAACCTTGCACTTTGTATAGGGCACTAATGTCACATGTACAATTTTGGTAAATTGAGCATTAGCCTAGTTATTTAAACTGGGTTCGAATGTTGCAGGTACAATTTTTGCAAGTTTCGGTGATAGCCTTTTACTTTAAACAGGGTGCCAATTTTACAGGTACCATTTTTAGAAATTCGAGTGAAAGCCTTCGACTTTGAGCAGGGTGCGAATCTTACACATGCAATTTCTGGTAGTTCGAGAGATGATCTTGTACTTTTAATAGGGTGCTAATATTACAGGTACAATTTCGGAAGTGGGAGCATGAAGGCTAATACTCAGGCACATTTTTTGGAAACTTGAATGTTAGCCTTTTACTTTAAACAGGGTACGAATGTTACAGGCTCAATTCCGGAAGTTCGAGAGATAGGTTTCTTCTTTAAACGGGGTGCGAATGTTACAGGTGCAATTTCCGGAAGTTCGTGTGATAGCATTCTACATTAAACGAGGTGAGAATATTAAACGTACAATTTTTGGAAGTTTGACTGATAGCGTTTTACTTTAAACAGGGTGCGAATATTACAGGTACAATTTTTGAAAATTCGAGTGATAGCCTTGTACTTTAAACAGATTGCGAATGTTATAGGTAAACTTTTTTGGAAATTTGAGTCATAATCTTTAAAGTAAAAGGTTATCTCTCGGACCGCCAAAAATTGCATGTATAAGTTACGCATCCTGTTTAAAGTAGAAGAATTTTACTTGAACGCCCAAAAATTCCATGTATAAGCTTCGTACCCTATTTAAAGTAGAACACTATCACTGGAAATTCCAAAAATTGTACTTTTTTTTTTATATATTATTAAGCCAAGCTCAGGGGATACTCTAAGATGCAAAGCACAGCATGGCAAGAAGGGAATATGGAATGGGATTAAGGAACGTGAGAAGAGTGGTGGCAGTGCTGATGTATGCCACTCTTAAATCTTCGCAGGTTGTAGCCGGAGGAAAGACAGAAGATAGTTGAGTGTTCCACAGTCGCATAGTTCGGGATAAAAAAAGCATCATGGAATTTTACTGTACGGTCGAAAGTCATTTGAATTGTAAAAGGTTGTGCGCTGTTTTCAGCGCGAATATTACGTGCAGGAATCATTCTATAAAGAATCCGACTAGATATTTGATCGGAGCATTGACCATACATGTAGCGATAGAGGAGCGAAAGGCATCCAACATTGCGACGGTACTCGATTGAGTCGATATGACGAGTTATTGCCAAATCGCCAATGAGCTTGATGGTTCTCTTTTGGACTATATCCAATGAAGCTTAGGCTATGCAACCAGCCCCCGCCCAGATATGGGAATTGTATTCCATTCTAGGTTTGATGAATGTAGGACTTGTAGAGGAGCGCTATATTCGATGGACTGAAATATATCTTACACCTTTTCAGAAATCCAAGACATTTCGATGCTTCTTTGGCAACAGGGAAGATGTGATCTATCCAGCTTAACTTACTGAAAATATTGCCAAGAATGCATAATGACGGTGTATCGTTACTCAGTGCTCCATCAAAAGAAACGGAAATGTAAAAATTATGATCTTGTTTTAAAGAGATGAGACAGCTTTGGATTTTAGATGCATTGAATTCGACGCGATTCGCTTTGCCCCAAGCGAGGATAGTGGCAAGGTCGTTATTTAATGATCTAATCATGCAATCTCATTTGACAGATGTGGCATTCCCTCTGGAGTCCGCAGAAGTGTCAAAGGATTAAGAGAAATCAATCATTATAAAAAATTATGAAAAGAAATGGAGAGATAACAAAACCCTACAGCACACCGGCATTTATAGGGTGAGGTTCAGATAAAAACTTTCATTCTATAATATAGAATAGGAAGAGAAAGATCAACTTCATTAAATTTGGCTAAAAGGAATGGATGTCAGACTCCACCAAAGGACTTTGATATATCTAGGGCAACGACTTTGGACTCACCAAAATTTTAAAGACTGCGGTTCCAACGTTCCAAGATGAGCGTCCCCTCCGAAAACCATATTGGCGGTCGTTGACGAGTTGATTGGTTTCTAGATACTGCATTAATTTTGAGTAAATGATAGATTCGAAAAACTTTGAAAGAATCGAAGTGATTGCAAATGGTCGATAATTTGAGGGATTGCTACCCTCTCTTTTCTTGCGAATAGGGGCTGATCATGAGCTAGCTTCCAAGTAGTTGTACATTTTCCTGTCGAATAAGATGAGGCGCAGCTTTTAAATAACAGGGACGAGAAACTATAAGGGCCTGCGGCTTTAAAGACGTTGCTCTCTTTGAATATATTTCTCGTACGGATGTATATTGGCTCTTGTACACATCCACATGGGAGATGCAAAACAGATGTCTGTGAGATGGATAGAAGACGCGAATTCGTAGTGAATCTAGCAGCCAGAATAGAGGAACTGCTGAAGCTGTTCCTGATGGTTTTGGCCAGGGTCCAGAAACCTTTGCTACCTTTGCGGTTTGCCAAGATTCTTTGTCTAACATTCTGGACAAAAAGAAATTTTTCTCTATGGATAATGGACTTGCAGGTGCTTCGTACAGTCTTGTAGACTTCTTTCAGTTCAGGACATGGATGCACAAAATAAAGGCTCCTTCGATTTTATTACTTAGTTGCACTTATCGTTTTTGGGATTTGCTGTAAGAATACGGAATGTATTCACGCATGCCAATACTTAGAATGTTGCTAAGATCTGATGTGCATTCATCAACATTCCTTGAATCAAAACAAACCGACCAATCAATTTATCTAAGATACTGATTGAGACTTTTTCAATCAACATTTTTATAGTGCCAGAGAAGCCTACCTGTAAGTGGAGAAGTAGAGCGGCACTAACTTGAGGTGGTAAATTGAGCCGTGATTAAACAGTGGTCTGAATTACCAAGAGGGGAACCGACTAAGATGCAATATTTGTCGGGGTGAGATGTTAGAAACAAGTTTAGTAAATTAGCTCTATCTCCAGCTCAAAAAATCGACCCGCTGGGCTTGTGGTCGAAAAATGTCTTAGCCACGGTATGTTATGGACATTAAAATCGCCTGAACGATTTCGGAAGAGGGGGAGACAGAAAGCAAATGATCAATATTGTTGGAGATATTGTGAAATACGGATACCGTGTCATCGTCAGACATATTTGGGCTGCGATAAAGGAAACAAAAGGGTATGATGTGCCTGTGGAGCTTGAATTTACTCCAGGGGTAATTAAACTCTATTGGGAGAAGGAATATTCCTAAGGACGATAAAGGCCACATCATTCCGTATACGATGCGCTATGTGAAGAAATAAGAGGCACCAAGCTGTAACAAAGATGGGATACTGACTAATATCAGCATCAGAAACGAATGCGGACCCACTTAGTGCAAGAATTGCCGGATGTTTGCATTAGGTCTTAATCCACGAATGTTGCAGAAGTCAGAGCAAAAAACAAAAAGGCAAAAAAAAAAGCGATACACAACAACAAAAATATTTGGGCGCCACCAGCAGCCACAAACGACACAGCCGGGTAAAAAAACAGCAATAGTGTTATGCCCATTTGTTGCTTTCAATAACTCTGACTGTGCAGTTCAACTGTAGGGAGCAACCGTAGTACAGATCAGTAACTGAAAATGCACTTGCACTGATCAGGGACGGATGGAAAAAAAACAACGTTACCGTACCGTTTCAGTGATGATGATAGGGCATAGAAAAACCGCTCACTTATAATTATATAATTAATTGTAAAAATTAAATGTAAAGCAGTAATTAGGCAGTTCGGGTTATAGTTTTTTAGCACAATAATAACAAAAGCATCACCGGATTACACTGTGTCTGAGCCACAACTACACGGGGGCAACGACCGACTAATTTGGCTCCACGTACTCAAACTCCAGTAACATTTGGACCCTGTTCAAAGTAGAAGGCTATCACTCGAACTTCCAAAAATTGTACCTGTAGTATTCGCACAGTTTAAAGTAGCAGGCCATCACTCGAACGACCGACTATTGGACCTGTAACATGAGCACTTGGTTTAAATTAGATAGCTATCACTCGAACTTTCCAAAATTTCCCCTGTAATATTCGCACCCTATATGAAATATAAGGTAATCTCTCGTACTTCCAAAAAATGTACCTGTAACATTCGCACCCTGTTTAAAGTAAAAGTTTATAACTCAAACTTCCAAAAATTGTGCCTATAACATTCGCACCCTGTTTAAACACTGAAATTTCCACAAATTGAACCAGTTACATTCGCACCCTGTTTAAAGTAAAAGGTTTTCACACTAACTTTCAAAAATTGTACCTGTAATATTCGCATCTTGTATAAAGTCGAAGGCTATGACTCAAGCTTCCAAAAATTATACCTCTACCATTCGCACCCTGTTTAAAGTAGAAGGCTGTCACTCGAACTGCCGAAAATTGCACATGTAACATTCGCACCCTATTTAAATTATAAGGTTATTTGTCGGACTGTTAGAGATTGCATGTATAAGATTCGAACCCTGTTTAAAGTAAAAGGCTAGCACTCAAACTACCGAAGATTGTACCTGTAGCATTCGAACCCTATTTAAAGTAGAATGCTATTACTCGAAATTCCAAAAATTGTACCTTTAATATTCACACCCTCTTTAAGGTAAATTGCTATCACTCAAACTTCCAAAAACTAGTTGTATAAGATTCGCACCCTGTTAAAAGAAGACCGCTTTCACTCGAACCTCAAAAAATTGCATCTGTGACATTCGTATCCTGTTTAATTTATAATGCTCTTATTAGTTCTTCTAACAATTGCACCTGTGATATTCGCACCCTGTTTTAAATGCAAAGCCATAACTCACACCATAATAATTGCTCTTGTATTCGCACACAGATTAATCTTCTCGATTATAAGTTGAACTGCTTGAACTGAAGGTATAGTTGCTTACAAGATAACATTCTGTTTATGTGAACATTCTTGAAGATATAGAATTCCCGTCGGATCTCTAAAATCATATTTTCTAATATTCCTTTACGCTATATTTTATATATTTGTGATTTCTGTGAAAATATGTATATCGGTGCGAATTCCCCCTATGGGAGGGAAATTCGCACGATCATTTTTTCGACTTTTTTATACTGTATGTGCATTTTCAGTTAAAAAAATGACGGTGCAAATTTCCTCCCTATATGGTGAAATTTGCTCGGGTGCGAATTTCCTCCCTATAGGGTGAAATTCGCTCGGGTGCGAATTGCCCCTACACCGACGCCCTACACGAACTGGACTACTCTCAATTCATACAGGAACTATAATATCTATATATCAAGTTCAGTTATGTTTGACATCAAATCTGCAGAGGACACGTTTCAGTAATATGAAAACAATTTTCATTTAATGCAATACTATTTTTATTTTAATGTTTCTAATCTGCAAATGATAATAGATTAATAATCGGTGTGCAATTGTATGAAATAAAGGTCTTTCACAGCCTCTTCAAAATTTGTGCCATTTTTTAAGCATTCTTATTATATGTCAGTGAAGTGAACCGATAAGGCTGATTTTTAGATATCGTGTAGGGGGCCTTAGAAAAGCTTAACTTGAAATTGTCGACCAAGATTTCCTATGAGCTTTCTCCGCTGTCTTGAAAAAAGGGGTAAATTTTGTTTTTTTCCTATAACTCGGCTCGCCGATACGAAAATTACGATTATATACTTTTTTGTTGCTTTTTTTGTTGAGATATCGGACGAGAAAATAAAAAATTAAGAGACTGAAACTTGTTTTCTTCTTTATCGTGATAATCAAAAAATGTTCGTTATCAAACGTGTAGAGCAGCATGTTAATACCTGCAATGCAATTTTTTTTAGACTAAAATTACTAACTTTTAGCGTGCCACAATGTTGACCCCCTCACATAAAGTATAAACTTAAGAGACTGGAAATTATTAAAGTACAATATTGAACAATCTTAGAAACAAAATAATTTAAGGTCATTGTACGCAAATTTATTATCAGCACATACCTACAGGTCATTACATTTGTTGGATATGCATTAAGTTTGTTGCTCTCAGTTTTTTGTTTTCGGTCTTTATATCTAACCCGTTATCTTTGAGATTATTTATCTGGTGTAGTGGTTAATGTACTGCGTACACCCCTCAAATAACAGGGTTTAAAACCTTAACTGCGACTTCCGTGAAATGAAAGAGTTTCACAAATATAAATAAATAAAACAGCAAAATTAAGATTCACACGCATGAAATTTATTAGCAAATAAATCTTTTTGTGTTGTAGAAGATGAAAATGAATGGAAGTCAAAAACGAATAAGAAAATTATACCACCTTCCTACACTACTTCTATTTTTATTCTAAATATTGTAGAAACCAAACAAAATTATAAATTGTAAATTCACACTTCACACTTCAAAGACTTTAAAATTAAGAAACCAAGAATCGCTAAGGTTGCGCGTACCTCAAAATGATTTTGAAAAATAAACGACTTACCGAATACCGAATTTTTTCTTTTTCTTTTTTTCACCTAAAATAAAACCTAATAATCTATTTAGATAATTGCTTTTCTCCGCTGGGTTGCAAACAAAAATAAGCTTTTTCTACACCCCGACAGAGGACGGCTCAATCGACGTGGGTGCATTGGTTTCGGGAAACGGTTTCTGTAAGCGCCGGGCGGTGAAAAATCTTTTGTGCTCAATCGCCGTGGGTGCTAACTGCCTGGCGGCCATCATCGGAACTGCTAAATTCTGAAAAACTAGCACCCAAAAGGCCGAAATACAATAATGCCGACACGACATTTACGACGACAAATTAAATGTTGACCTAATGGGAAATACCATGGTACCCAATCTTGGGTCTTAGTTCTTAGAATAGAGCAAACAAAAGAGCAAACAGGAATAATGATAGCCAGATTTTGCGTACTGAATTTCTGGTTGTGTTGGTAGTCCATTTTTACATGTATTTACACGCCATCCCTATTCTAAACAACTTGTCAATTTGCAAAAAGTAAACAAAGGTTTTGTGCGGAGCATCTGTGGTAAAAAATGTTCTTTTTCTACTTTATTTTCAAACAATAGTTAATTTATATAAATCTCTGCGTCTATTAACAAAAAAGATAATTTAGATTGTGCAGTTGCCCCAAACAGGATTTCCCTAGTTTATAATACAATTTATATTTTCAAGCACTGACCGAACACTTCATTTTTGTTTTTTTAATTGATATGAAGATTTTAACAGGCACTAGTGGCACTATAAAACTTTGGACTAAATAAAGTTTAAAGATAAATAGTTTTGAAAAGAATTGATTCGGTACTTTTGTTAATTTTCAAAAATCCGCTCACAAAACAAAAGCACATTTGACAATTATGCTACAGCTTCTCATTCCAGCATCTCACTGTATGGCTTAAACACAATTGCGACGACAGACGACAAACGACGACGATATATCGCTGTCAAACTTCTAAAAGCACAGCATCTTATGCGAATGCACCAAATTGCGACGACCGACGTTGAGCGATCGACGACATTGTCGCTGAGATTGATCAATTTCTAATTTTGCCGTCGTCGCTGCAGTCCTACCAACAAAATTAATCGAATGAAACGGTTGTGGCATTCACTTTTGTCTTTTTCAGGTGGTAGCACACCGCGGTAATTTTAAAATAATGAGCTTTGAGGAAAAATTGATCGAAGAAATGCGAAATCCATAAAATAATTTATAGTTTACAAGACAGACAAGACAAGTGGACAAAAAAGACGTGGTTTGGATTGATATTTCAAAGCGTTTAATTTAGTTAATTTCCGCATTTTGCAGTTTTTTCACACTTTGGTCCATTGCATTTCTTTCAATATAATATAAAATATTCTTGATAAAAATCTCCTTTTAAAACGCTCGAAACATTTAACGAATAAAATTTCAATATCTTCTTCTTTCACAATCGTCGCTCACCGCCTGTCGTTGCAATTGTGTTCCCAATTTTTCGACTGCCGGTTTCGCAACGATATTTTCGCTGTCGTCTGTCGTTCTGTCGCTCTGTCGTCGGAATTGTGTTTAAGCCTGTATGTATAGTCTCCTGCTCTTGACAAACCGCTCATGTACACGAATTTTACATGATTCAACCATTCCTGTTTGCTATATATTCTAAGGTTAGAAGAAGGGAATTTGAAAGAAGAAGAAGAAGTCAAACGTCAAGTAATCAAGTTATCTTAAGCTATTTATTTTGAACATAATTTGTATCTCTTTGATAATTATCAGTAAAGCAAATAAATTTATTTATTTATGATCAAGTGATAAAAAGCGAACAATTGGAAATGGAAGTACGTGATAGAATTTATAGAAGCAACTTGCGGGGCTTACGAAAATGTAAAAGTTGTGGACTGTACATAGGAAATCGTGTAAAGGGATGCAGTAATAAACTTTGCGCCCTTTTTTTAGGGAAACCGAAGTCAAAACATTCCGTAGATCCAGTGCAATTAGTATCATACAGAGACGCGAAAATTTACAGTGTTCAAATAAAACAAAAAGGTGACAGTCAAAGGAGTTTTGTGCAAATTACAGATATCACCCTTTCATCCGATCAGAATGGTTCTATAGTCAGTAGAAACGCGATATGTTTTGGGGATACTTGTAAATATGATTCAAAAGATATTAGCATAAGTTGTAAGCATGTCAAAAGTGCTTCTGAATGTTCTACTCTAGCCGATGAATTGAAAGTATCTAAAGAAGTCCTTTACAAGATGAGAGTTAGTCAAGAATTGAAAAGGTCCCTGTGGGAGTTATATAGTACAAATGAAAGGATTGTACCGGCTGTGCAGAGAATTAATATGTCAACATTCGCAATAGAATGTGCGCCAAGCTTAGCATTTCCAGCAGGTCGGCTGCATCTGAATGTAGCACCTGACAATGAAAAGAACTTTAGCTACATGTGCGCTTGCAAGAAACTAAAGATTCTTTTGTCTCCAAATAATTCAGTGGAAATTGAAAGCGATGTGTGCGACCATTTATTACTTTTTCTTGCTGCAGTCCTAAGTTCTCAACAGTTGCAAGAGCAGTTTCAAAACTTAATGAACGCTTTGTGTTCGTACTGGGTGAAGAAAAATGCTTTCAAATTCGACAGTGATTTTTTAGCAACTGAGGTTTGAATCTCTTAATTTCCCTTAATATTCCCACGTTTAACTTTTTTTGTTTTAAGGATTTTATAAGCTTCTCGGAGAATATACTGAACTCAGTTGTAGCGTACAAGTACAATCCTGAAGATAGCTTGACAGAAAACAATCTTTTGCATAATGATCCCAGCCTGACTTTCGAGGATATAGCTGTGAAAAGTGAGGGAGAAATTGTGACGATGTCCTTTCCAGGAGAAGAGTCAAGTAACCAGTATACAGAATGCTTGGAATTAGCAGATTGCCAGATTGAGTTAATGGACCAGTTCAAACTTACAAATCAAATTGATCTCTGTAATAATGAAATACAGCTGTGTGAGGATGAACTTTTCGAAGATAATACTATTCCATGTAATATAAATGCTGGTTCGGAGGAGCTCACGGTTGGAGACATCAGTACACCACCTTTTCCCAATCAAATCAAACCGAAAATTAGAAAACGGAGGAAATATGCGAAGCATAAGAAAGCAATTATTTTACAAGTCGAAGAAGAGTGCTTAAGCCCGCCGTTGTTGGAATTCAATTCCTGGCTAACTTTTGTTATTGAAGAGATCAATTTAAGCTTTGGCTGTGATTCTAATGAAACATCAATTAAGCACACCTTTAAAATAAAAAACGTTAGTAGCATGATGCGTTCTAGCCTTCATGTCTTATTTTTTTATCTTTCAGCAATTTTTTAGTTATCTAAGCGAAAGATTTTCTCTTGGTGAAAAACGTAGAATACCGAACAGCACAATTGTAATTGCAGATGGGAAACATAAAGGACTCACAAAATTAACATGGATTTTTACCACAATTGATTCAATTAAGCGAATATTTTGCAGTAATGAGGTAAATTCACTTTAGAAATGTTAAATGAAATACATTTTTAAGCTTTTAGCTATCCATTGAGCTTGAGAGACTTTTTGTTGAAAAAACACCTGGAAATTTTGTGCTCTATCGCTGTGATATGCCTGAAAGTCAAGTAAAATCCCACCAAAAAGAAAGAAAAATTCTTCCTACAATGTACACGGCTTTCATTAATCTTATGAACAAAGTAAATTACTTTTAACTATTATAGCACTATAATTTTACCGCGATTATTTTTCCAGG
Source organism: Dioctria linearis (assembly GCA_963930735.1). Taxonomy (NCBI): domain Eukaryota; kingdom Metazoa; phylum Arthropoda; class Insecta; order Diptera; family Asilidae; genus Dioctria; species Dioctria linearis. Next base: position 324,528,564 of record OZ005741.1, on the reverse strand, counting down.
AAGCAGACCATCAGCGAAGGGGTTTTGTAATTGAATGGATTCCCAATGCCCTTCCTAAAAGCAAATTCGGAATTTTAAACCTTGAATTTTCTATTGGCTTTAAAAAGAATAATAAGAAAATTGAAGTATTGCCAACTGCGGTAACATAATGAAATTTTTTCTGTAGATTTTGCTTCTAACATTTAATAAAACGAGCTGTGCTTTATAATTTATTGAAAAATGAACATACAATTTATCTATTGCTCCGACGAATGCTGATTTTTTTTTAATATCCTTTAATTTCCTTGAAAAAATTCTAGGTAGAGCTGCTTCTGATTGAAACAGAATCTCCAATTCCATGGTTTTGTTATGGAGTTTCTATGTAATGAGCAGATAATCCGCTCATTAAAGATGTTGCATATTCCTGTTTTTTAAGGTGGTTCAAGAATAAAACATTCCAAAACAAAAAAAATCAACGCTTTATTGATATTTTTTTTTACTACTGCTCCTAAGGCATTTTAATACAAAAAATTATAAGTTATTTTGAAAAATAAAACGAGAAAATAACTACTCGAAAATTGTGTCTTGCCATAGTCTAAATGTTTAATAATGGATGAATGATTCAGACAGAATTTTTAAAAAAATGCAATAAATGCTTTTATTGATCCTTTTGTTTATCTTATTAAATAGGAAATAACTAAAAAAAAATATATGCGGGTGTCCTTGAGTAATATGACTATATTTTGCCAAATGATTCCTCGTCCAGACAAGTAAAAAAATTTCTGCCAGGGGGAGGGGGCAGAATGTCACTACTGAGATACAGGATGATTAGTAAAATAGGCTCTTTTTTCATTAAACACCCTATATCTTGAAAAGTACAGGGTATACGGTCTATTTGAAGGCGGCATTGTACGCAGAATCTTGGAGTCTTTTCTATGACTGTTAAAACAGCCCCGTACCCCTCCCAACACTAGACTGATGCCTCAAATTCAAAATTTCGGTTTATAATTTTATTATTTTTTAAAATACCCCCACTAACATACATTTTTGTTACAAAATTGAATTTAACATATGTATTACACTTGTATTTTAGTGACGGTTAAGTAGTTATTAACATTTAACCTATTCAGGTCACAGATAATTTCTTCCCTTAGTAACAGAAAACACATCATTTAAAAATATATATCTTCTAATTTCGATATGACCTGAATAGACTTAGTTCTTTAACCGTCGCAGATAGAACATCTGACGACGATAAAACGAATTTAAAACTCCAAATTGTCAGCAAAATATATAAAAATAAATTTTTGCCGTTAGCATGGCTAACATTATTGACTTAATTTCCTTTATCATTACACAATTTGAGCTTTTCAAAATAAACAAAAAGGTTCGATCTTTGTTTCAAACTGAGCCTTCTTAGCAGTAATATGATAATTTTGATAGTTATTTGTCTCTGAAAATAGCAACTTTCAAACGAAAATATATTAGTAACCAAAATTGTTTACTAGTTTTCTCTCCGCCACTTCCTCTTCCATACTCAAGTACAAATTAATCTTCTTGATGTACCATTATTACGTTATTATGTACTTTGGAAATTTCATGAATTCGAGAGTTTTCTAAAGCTAATTACATACATATAAAACCCCGAAATCTTTATTTTTGACACGTCATTACCAAGTTTATGCTTTTGTTCAAACTATGTACAATTTTGATCATGATAATACGCACAGATTTGACGCAAAGTTGTATTAACTTTTCGTATTTTTTAAGATATCAGTGGTAACCTCTTTAAATTGAAATAATTATTTTATTGTACATAATTATTTGCATGAGGTCCTTTCATTGGATGGTCTTTTTTTGTTATTTCATAAAAAAAACATCAAGGTATCAGTTCAGTTTGACTTTCCTGTTTTTTTTTATTTTCTTCTTAGGTTCCCTAGTGGCGTCTGCTTCTTGGAGGGGTGGAACTACTCTTTGGACCTGTGGGAAGTCCCAGGTCGTAAGTATGTGTTTTACACCTTAACAGATTTTGCTCGGGTAATTTTTTTTCTTTCAGGTGTGGCTGAAAATCCTCCCCCTGTTGTACCAAATTCTTCTACTTATATTTTAGCCACATTTAACCTCTGGGGCGCTAACGTTATCTTCACGTAAATTTCTCTACCCACGCTTAGAGCTTGACTTGTTTCTTGGACGAATTTTCTGATATATTTATATTGAATGTAGTAAATCATTGCAAGTTAAATAGTTATTTTGAGTAAAACCATTTTCCCAAAAATCGATTACGATCTCAGAAAATTTGCAGACGTCATACTTCCACGGGTCGTTTTAATTTCTTAGTATATACCACTGGAGTAGATGTGGATATACACCCGTCTCGATAAATAGAATACGGACGATCTAATATCGGCTAGAAAAGACGTGGATGTTTACTCAAGAAAACATTCGAATATCTTCAGCAACAAAAGGCAAATGGAACTTAACCGTGCTTTCCTAAGAATTGTAATTTTCGCATTTTGTCGAAAAATATTCAAAGTTTTAATATACTTTTAAGATTTCACAGTATTTCCGGTGTAACATTTTCATCTTAGTAAGCTCAAGAACGAATTCAACAAGGTACATACTCTAAAATTCTTATTTTTTCTTAAGGAGAGAAAGGAAATGGCCTTAAGATTCAGTAATGGAACAAGCTCTTTTATCTCGATTTAAATTAGATTCAAGTGACCTAACGAAATTAATAAAAGATAGGGGTTGTTAAGTTTCTGAAATACTCGCATCTGAACACCTTAATGAAGGCACGACACTGTATGGATATGTGTTTACGTCTATTTTAATTGACGTATTGTGATGAGTAGGTAGTAGGTAAAGCGGCCAAAAGGCATTTACTCTATGAGTAGAGCAGCTCTGTAGGGCTATTACTCTTTGATGGGTTTGAGCAGTCGAAAAACTTACTCATGTGCAGCAGCTGTGTAGAGCTTTTACTCCTGAAGATGTTTTGGAGCAGCTGGAAAACCTCTGACTCCGAAATGAATATACTACTGCATTCCAGTTAATACTGACTGTTTATTGTATATTTCTAGAATATTTATATAAAATCTTACAATTATAATTCCTTAAGTAAAAGAGCAGACGTATTATTATGTATTTATGAAAATTCGGTCTGACGATGATCAACTACCGGGTTATAGAATTTGCCCTTTGATTGGTTTGGATTAAATCACAAAACTTGAACGTTATTTATTTAATGGCGCTTAAAACCAATTTGGACAAATTCAAGGATAGTAAGACTTTTGGGAATAACAAAACACAATTTTGCGTAAATATACTTGCATTATTATGAGTTCTATCTTTAAACATCTTATAAATAGTAATTTTTAATTATTTCTAGGTATGAAAAGTTTGGTGATAAACATATGCACTGAGATAAGTTCAACTTTTAACACAGGTTTAATATTATATTAATATTAATTGAAATTTACAACACTTGAGCTAATACCGGCATAGGATCACAACTACGATTTTGACATTTCACAAGAATTGTATCGATAATCATTTGATGCCATTGTTTTGACACCGACGAGTAATCCGCTTCTCTATACAATTGCACTCTTACTTTCGATTCTAAATGCCCGCAGAGATAGTAGTTAATCGCTAGTTCAGAAAGTTCTTGATTGAGATTTTTTAAACACCATTCAAATACCTTTAAGCAAGTTGTTGAACTTAATCTACAAATTATCATGCCGAACAAATCCTTTTCTAATTCATTCATTATATACATTCGAGAGAGTTCGTATGATTCAAGCAATGAATCGAAATGATATATAGGAGGAAAAGTAAGACACTTGTTCTGTGAGATCAGTTTTACACAGTTCAAGAAATATTTGATTCCATGAACACTGTAATTTCTTAAATGTATCTCACCTTCATTGCCTTCCTTGAATGAACTGTTTAACATTGTATTAAATACTTCACTATTATCTGTTAAAAGTCTCTTATTGAATTTAATCGGGATCTTAGAGCATCCCCGGTGTAGAATAAATTTCATTTCTTCCTCTGAATTTCCTTTATATAACACAGGAAATTCGGTCGATTCGTCAAACTCATGCTCTGAATTAAATAAAATTGTATCCCAAATTGGGCGTACTACACCAAGAGTTGTGGCAAGCGATGTTATACCATCAGCAGCTTCTAAACTATATTCCTCATTTTTGTCAAGTATTGTATTGATGAGAATGTAAAGAGCGCCATTTTCAGTCAGCAGTTGATATAAGAATTTTGGATTTCTGGAAATATTTGAAAAAAATTAATTTGGATCTATTAGTGTTTCAATATAACAATTGCACTTACTTTATAATTAAACTAACGGCAATTGCGGCTCGCTTTTGTATATTAAATTCACATTTCATTAATAATCGTGCTAATTCTCCTCGTCCATATCCGGATTCGCCAACGCTAGTTAATTTTGCTAGAAAATTGTCAGCAGCGCTTTGTAACTGAAAGCATTTCGATATTAAATTTTATTTACGGTTAAATACATACATACATACGTTAACAAAAAAACATGCAACCAGAAAAATACGCGTCCCCATAATCTTTTAGTTGACAATTTAGTCTAATTTATATTATACCAAAGACAGCTGCTACCCAAGATATAACTCTAATAGTCGTGTCTAGTCATGACACATTGACTGCATGAGGGATGAGTACATGGCATGATTGTAGAAGAGGCATACTAATTTCGTAAACACTATTAAAAATTTAGCAGCGCAGCTCCATCACTTCCATCACTACACTACACACTTACACTGGGTACTGTCGATTATCCATTTACAGCCTTTGGCTGTAGTGACCGCCACGTAGATATCTAGGCTCGGGCAGCTCAGCTCAGTACTCTATTCTCTGGGATGATCACACCAGTAGTCGTAGTACTCCAAAGAAGTTTCCGAAATCATAAAAACGTAAAAATATTTCATCATTTACCATCAGGGTCAATAAGACCCTACGATATTCGTTACAAGAAAGCATGCAAGTCCAGATGCTCTTCAAATTGGGGGTGACTTAATGGAGTATCAAATTATAAATTTTCTTTACTAAACGGATGTGCCTTCAGTGGAATAAGAGCTATGGTGTCAAGATCTGTGCATGAAAAAATCTTAGAGGGCTTCATACGACGTAAACTGGCATGTGACAGTGAAGGGCTCAGCCCACAGCTTGGTAGGATGGCGTGATGTTGACAACGATATCGAAGTGCGTTGGCGCACTTACATTCTATGTCAAATTCCGTCCATACCATATCCCTGAGAATATACAAATAATCCGTGAAATGTTTGCTCTTTGTGGCCTGTCTTTTATCGTCGTATTAAATAAATCACAAGAGTTCCGTGAGTTTTTAACTTCTAATTTATTATGGATTTTGTGATCTCTATCAATTCATCAAGCAACCGATAGACAGAGTGATTTCTGATGCAATCCCGAAAAGTACCGCATACAAAAAGAAAAGAAATAATGTCTTCTCATGCCAGTTGCAAAATTTTACTCAATATCAGGGCTCTATAGCACAAGACTATATATCAACTAATTTACAATCATTTATAGTTCAGAAATATTTAACAATATTTGTAAATTCTGTAACAGAAGAATTTCTTTTATATTTGTAGAACAAATAAATTTTCCTAGTTACTTATAATTTCAGTTCTACAAATCTGCAAACACTAAACACGATAAAGTAGCTCTAGGCCTAGGCCTACACAAGCGTTGTTTTTCCTTGGAGTAATATAAATTTTATTTTAAAATGTCGCGTGAAATAGAAGAAAATATTAATTTTGTGTAAAATTCACGAAAGTAAGAATATTCTTTTTGGAGATTTTTCTGAAAAGCTAACTAACCAAAAATAATAAAAACGAGAAATGGCGTGAAATTTTGGAAGCAGCTAAAAGTTTCAAATTAGTACTTCAAAATAAAGAATGGTAGTACGCCCACGATGTTGTGTGCCAAAATTTCAAAAGATGTGCTATGGAATAAAACTTTACTTTATAATAATTGTCAAAATTCTTCATTAAAAAGTAATAATTTGACTCAGAACCAGCTTACACAAGCTCGCTGTAGTCACACGTTTAATAAATAAAAGGTCAATAATACATGCTCTTCATCACTTAGTCGGTGTTAGTATTAGTGTGTTAAAATAAACATAAACCAAACACCGAATAAAAAGACACGCAATGCGACATAAAAACAGAAAGCTAAGTATTATATAGACTTTTTCAAAAATATGCTTAGAAACATAAATTACAAAATGCTCAGCCTTATTATTAACAGAAATACACATGCGATTAATGGGTTCATACGTGCTAAAGTTGGACCTGGCGGAGTTAACATGCAATAGAGGCAGCCATCTCAAATTGGACCTACTATCACGGAAAGAAATTTTGCTAAGTAGCAACGGAGAATCAACATTCGCGCAAAGAGTTGATGCACAACAGTTACATCGGCAACCATGCGACGTTTTTCAAGCGAGTGCATATTTAAAAGCTTCAAGCAATCCTCATAGGGTGGAAAATTAATGAATTATTCCATAGCGGATGTCTAAGAGCAAAGCGTGAGAAGTTCCGTTGAACAGACTCGATGAAAGTCGTCAATAGATAGAATAAAAAACAGCGGGCTTAAGTGACTCCCTTGAGGTAAGCCGGATGAAGCCTTCAAGACTCTAGAGATGGAATGTCGAAAACAGATTTGATATGTTCTGTTATCTAAATAAGACACCGTTCATTTAAAAACATCTATTTTACAGAACTACAAGTTTTTGTAGTACAGTAATAGTTTTCTGTTATAGGCCTCAGTTATTTTTAAATTGTTTTGAAAACAGTTTTCAAGTTTCGTAAATTTGTGTGAAAACCCTTTTATTTTGTTCCTCTTGGACATAACAAATTCTGGAACCCTATAATTTAGTTTTTGTTCCATAGAGCTTTCAAGTAAAATTGTTTTGAAATAGATTCTTAATATAATATAATTGCATCACTGAGAAATTTCAATACGGTACTATCAAAAACACTATATTATAATCTAAAGTTTTTGATAATACTATAACATAAAGAATTGTGTAAAATCTTCATATTATATCCCCTAATCCTTTTTCTATCGCCTTCCTGCTATGATGTGCTTTGCATCATAGGGTATCCACTGAGCATGGATTAATATAAAAAAAAGGGCACTTAAAGACTCCAAATTATTAGTGATTGGTATTGTCGACGGGTGTGCTGGCATCTTTCTGGTTTTTCGTTCTAGATTATTGTACTTACATCATCAATAATAGTCATTTTATGCAATTTGTGGATGACATCTTGTTTTACAATTGGTACGAAGAATTGAATCTCCCTAGAGAGAAAAAGTTATCAAAATTAAATAAACGAAAATTAAACAAACAGATTTTCTTGATCTTACGAGAGTATATTGTTCAAAGTATTTCCAAATGTGTTCCCTTGTATTCCGAAAGCGTTGATGGCTTGAAGAATTATTTTTAAAGTCTGAGGATGTCCTAATTCGCCACGATGTTCTGTTAGCAAACTAACTCGTAAAAGTAAATTATCGATAATATCTATAGCACTCGTAGGAAAATTCCCCGTCACAGGAATTTTTAAGTTGACAACGTCTGAAGATGAAAATTCGATAAAAATAATATAATCATAAATAAATATTTACCTTGGCGGCCATCTTCATCCTCTTCCCTATCAAGCATTGCTTCATCAGCGTTTGTTTCTGATTGCGAAGCAACAGCCAGCAATTTCATAACATCACTGTCCTGTTCAGGCGTTTTGTGTTCGTCGCTACTTTCATCTTCATCTCCGCTACAAACAGGTGAATAATTGTCGGACTCAAATTCCATATCTAATATATTCAAAACAATTTTATTCAAGCGTAAAAGATGTACATAATCAACCAAGTACCTACCGTAAAAATTTTTTGAGCTAGTGCTAACTGGAGATAAACTTCGGGAACTGCATGGACTTCCTGGCGAAAGAACATTTTTTGGTGATCCAGAAGGAGAATCTGGTTCAAATAGATCTGCCCACATTTTTGGATTCTAAAAGTGTGCGTTAATATTATAAACAGATTACAGTGATTTGGGGAAGGTACTTACTTTATATGAAGATATTGGATTTTGGTCACCTTTTCTTTTTCTAGAAATACGTTTTCTCTCTTCACACTTTTCCTGCCTTTGTTTATCCGAACTATTCAAATGCGCATCCAGTTCATTTATTAGTATACCTACAAGACCCTCCTGGAGCAGTAGATACATACTCATGTGGTCGTATTGAAAATGGTTGAGGGCGTACAATATCTAAAAGGAAAATTTGAAGAATCATTTAATAATAATAAAAACTGTTAAAAAGGTTATTGCATTGGATAGATGTAATAAGGAAAGACTTTCCATGTGTTAATTTCACTGCACTGAACTCAAATTAGAATGATTTGATGTTTGGAGGTTAGTTGGCGTTTTGTTAGCCAAAGGTGAAATAAATACCGAAATACCAAGTTTAAAACCTTTTTTCAAAATTGGGGAATGCATCGAATTGTTCAAGGGGTGGAGATTGGGAGTTCGTCGTCCTGCCACACATTTTATCAACTCCTATCATGATGATTCTGGATTTCTTTAAATGCAAAAGAAAATTTCGGTAAACTTAGTAATAACTAATATCGACTGGTCCTACAGCACTATTGGTAGGGCCATAGCCCCCTACGGCACTTTCGTGTGGTGGACCAAGACGAAGGAAAAAATCAATCATTGCCTCAGAAATACAACTGCTATGAGAAACTACCCTCCCTTGGACTTCGAACTGATGTTGAGCTTGTCCACATTACATTTTTACATACTTTCTCGCGCTTACACAGGCTATGTTGGAACCTTTTGACGAAATACTACTTATTGCAGACTTTGACTAACATAATATACATTGGGCACTAAATGGCTATGAGGATGACTATATTCCTCTTATGAACTTGGCATTAAGGGAATCACTTTTTCTGGCCGCTTCATTTTTTGACACGGCGTTTGCCACGTTAAATTTCCAATCTCGAAATAACAACTCCGGTCATATGAACGATACTCATTATGTTTCATTCACTATACCTACAATTGCAGAAGATCATATGAAAATTATTTTCCAAAAATCGCTCGATAGTAGTTGATTCTCTTTCAGCATTCAGTTTCCTACAGGAATTTGCTCTCTTCAAACCAACGTGGGTTTATCTCGGGCAAGTTTACAACCACGAATTTGTTGGAATTTGTTTCAGATATTATTAGCGGGCTTCCAATAGGCTATCAAACAAAATTGCAATAAAAATGAAATTTATAATTTTATAGCATGTGTTTCCTTCGGGTATGGTAGCTTGTTGGAATTTGTCTTGGACACCATTGGCGAGAGGCTGCCAGTCGTATGGTATTTATACAGAATTTAGTAAGGCCTTCGATTAGTCATCTCCGCCGCGATACTATTTAAAATTGAGGAAGTATAGATTTTCCCAATAATTTTAAAAAATGGCCGGAGTAATAATAGAATATATCAAGTCTGATTCAGTCATTTCATCTCTAGAATTTTGAAAGCTTCGTCTGGCATACCTCAAGGCGGTGGCTTACGCTAAGAATTAGGCAATTGATGTTGCTAAGAAATAATGCATATCGTAGATGGCACCGTTTCCGTACACCCGATTGTTGGGTCGTTTTTCGGTCCGCTCGTAATGCGTAATGAAAAGTTTCAATATTTAAAAGCAATATTCCATAAAAAAAAACTCTGGCAGAATTTTAGAAGTATTGAAGTTGGGCGTTTGGATGTTTGTTTCTGCTTCAAATAGCTTAAATGGCCCGGGCTCTACGATTATTCTAGTGATTTAAATACACTTGAACCTTTTGATGGGTTTGCTTTCAGTCAAGTTAGGGAGGCAGACGTTTATTCTGCTATTATGTCTGTGAAATCTAACGTCATCCAGTCCCATGACCTTCATCCCAAATTTATAAAAGTTCTTCTGTCTGTTATACTCCCAAATCTCACTTACTTTTTCAACAACATTATTTTAAGATCTACGATCTCTTCTATTTGGAAGTATTCTAAAATTATTTCCATATTTCTCTCTAAAGCCTTTGAAAAAATCCTGCACACCCAAATCACCAGTTTTTTAGATGGGGAGAATCTCCTATCTAATCATCAATCGGGCTTTAGATCCAAGCGGAGAGAGCTGATATTAGGAAATCATTTGATAGTGATAAATTTACGGCGCTCGTCCTCCTTAACTTTTCCAAGGCCTTTGACACAGTTGAGTACATATTGTTGTTACGCAAGCGTTGGTTTGGTCTTATCTTAGTATGCGTCATCAGAGTGTGGTCTGTTCTAATTCTGCTCCTGGCTTCCTGCCATTGCGGAGTGGAGTCCCTCAGGGCTCCATTCTAAGTCCCTTATTATTCACTATCTTCATTATTGATCTTCTAATGGTTCTGAGAAATTGTGATTGCCACATGTATGCTGATGATAAACAGCTATAGATTTCTAGGCCGTTGGGATTGCTGGAGGATGCCATATGCCGCATGAACGAAAACCTCGCTGATGTACTTGATTGGGCTGTTAATAATAGTTTGAGCTTAAATGCCTCTAAATCTAATGCTATCGTGATTTATAAAAGTGAATTGGACACTTCCTGTTTTCCGAATGTTATCCTAAACAATGTAACTATTCCTTACAGTAATACCGTAAAGAATCTTGGAATCCAATCATATTAACGCGCTTGTCTGCAAAGTTTATGGAACGCTACGTAAACTTTCTGTCACTGCAGTCTTTACTTCTGTTGACACGCGGATTATGATAGTTACATCGTTAATTTTTCTCCTCATGACTTATGGATGTGAAGTTTCCCGTGGTTCTGATTCAATTTCTTTGCGTAAGCTCAATGTGGCTTTTAATATTGGAAGCTTACTTTAAATATCGTGCGATATTATTCCTTCGTAATTTGATGATTACCGAGCAACCCGACTACCTGTATACTAGAATGGATTTTTCACAATCCGGAAGAACTTTTTCTTTAAGCACTCCTCCTCGGTCCACTTGTCTTTCAAGTGGTTTCAATTTTTTGTTCAATACACAAGACTTTGGAACTCTCTTCCTCTTCACCTTAGAAGGAGCAGGGACAATCATGTTTCCGGAACAATTTAATTGAATATTTAAGATCTGCATAACTGTTTAGTTGACCTGGTTTCCTAGTAGTAAGGCAATCTGTATTGGAGGCACTTTATCATTATTATTATTATTATTAATTTTTTTCCATTATCCTACCTACACATAACTATGAGATTTGTCTTACTTGTGTAGTGTTGAAAATAAACTTTATTTGAATTTGTGAGGTAGAAGAACCAACGGTCCGCTGAATCGGGCTTAGTTTGTGAAATGTAGAGATCTGGTTCAAAGTCTGAGATTCAACAATGCGCTGAATCAAGACAAGCTTGAACGGCGTGACCAATAGACATACGTGTAAAAGATAAGATTCAACAGAGCGTTTAATCTCTAACAAAAATACTCCAGCGAATTTTTCGTCAGCTTACAATTTATTTTAATAAGCTAACTTTATGTCTGTCGTACTGCAATAAGCATAAAAAATAATAATTCATGGAAAAATATTAATATGTCAGCGATTTTATTGACCCGACCGATAGAGGTGCAAACAAACCAGTAGGTCAAGTAAAATAGTGAAAAATTAAAAACATTCGCTAACTAGCATAAAGTAATTAATTTATGCTGCCATGAGTCAGTGCTAGATGATATTGTTCAGGGCTGAACACAACCTTTTTGGAACATTGTCGGCCGCCAATGTACAGTAACAGATGCAAATTTTGAAGTGAAATTTTGGAGTGAAAATTGACTTTCGGTGTAAGTGAAATATCAATACAATTCTTTGTAAATTATTAGTTTGCCTATGCCTGCACTTTAAAATAAAACATTTGGAGACCATCTGATTAAAAACTTCAGTCCCTGCCAACTTTTCCCTATTTGTTCTCCTCGGAATCATGATAAACATTGATTTACTAAATTAAATTTGTTGTAACGAACAAGGTTACTATTAGATAGCAGTCACAGATAACACAAAAAAACGAAGATCTATACATGTTAGTATGAAAAACTGGACAAAAATGCGATAAAAAAAACTGAAATGCAGACGGAAAACGTGCTTCCATTAAAAAACAAGAGCAATAAACAACTTACCATTGAAATTTCTGTACATGATTTCGTTATCTTCGCTTTCTGGATAAGTCTACGTAAAGCACCGCTACGACGGATCTTTGAACGATTACATGCATCCCCAGCCAATATGCATATAATATTGATGCAATGTCTAGTCTCGGATTCTGAAAGTGGAGTCCCTAAAAGTTTATGCAATAATTAATTAGAGAAGCGAAAAATATCTTAAATTTTGCTATACTTAAATTATCCGATGTTAATAAATCACAAGCCGCACTAACTGCATTAGCCGCACTCAACGTTGCAATGGAAAGTGGATTCTTTGCAAAATTTGAGACAATCCTTAGAGCTGTTGAACGAAATGAACTTTCTTCATTTGCAAAAAATACTATTCCAGACAGTCCCAACTCAGTAGAATGAATCTATGGAAATTATATAATTTGATTAGAAGGTTTTTATACTAGTAGAGCTAGATGGAACAGGTACCTCCATTATTGGAATATGAGACTGCGAAGCAGAAATGGTTTCAAAACATTTCAAGATTTCATTAATAAGGTCCATGGAATTTTTTTGTTCTGCTGGCATTAGGAACTCATTAGACTTCTTATCTTTCTCTTCCATTTGCTTATCAAAAATATCGCTTCTGACTCCTTCTAAATGACGAGCAACTTCCTTGAAGTACTCTTCTCTGGGTTGGCATAGCTTACGTCCTGCTGGTTTACTTACATCATCTTCAGTTTCTCTAGAGCTATTTGGATTCTTTATTATTTTTAGAAAAATATTCAGTAATATTTTAAAGCCACGATTATCAATAAAATTCTTCAAAAATTGTTTATCGAACAGCAGGAATTTGGAAGCCCGTGTGGCCATTATCATGGTTTGCATTTCCTCTGTGCTCTCTTCTAAAATTAAGCACAGCGATTGACTTAGTGCTGTGCTGTGATTTGCCAACTGAGAATTGTTGTCCTTTGCTAAATTTCCTAACAAGCGACAGGCTCTGCATTGTACTATAGGATTAGGGACGCTCTTTAAAACAGTCAATAAAGGTGGAAGTAGTTTGTTTTCTAAGGCCTGCAAAGCAACAACAACAAAAACAAAACATTTGTTTAAACAGCAGTAATTAAGAAAAAATTAAAAAAAATTTAGCAAAAACCGTTACAATTGTGCAAAAAATGAAATTTGATATAAATTTGAATACACTCTAATTAAAAACTACTTTTAAAATCTTATAAAATGAAACATGGAATTATTTCTAAGCTACCTAGAACTAATATTAGAATTAGCAGGAGCCGCATGCCGCTTTTTATAGATCAACTTTACATACTTGAGTGCAACAATTTGCATCGGTGCAGCAATTTCCTAAAATACTCAATGACACTTCAAGAATTTTTTCGTGGGGCCTATTCAGGAGTCGAACCATAGGAGGAATCCCTCCACATTCACGAAATAATACGATTCCTTCCCGATCTTTTACGAGGTCCGTGCGAAGCTTAACAAGAGCTTTGAGAATCACTTCTTTATCACTTGCAGTTTTCACTACACTCAGGATATTTGTTACAATCTTTTCATTCATTTTTTATTTGCCTTGTGCTATATTTTACACTAGAATACTATTAATCACCTTTTTGTGAAGTCTATAATTAATAAAAATGGTACAAACCAATCGAGAATATCTGACAGATACGCCCGTCAGTGCTCCCAAGACACTTCAATATCAGCTGGCAGACAAGGACAACGAGATAGCATTAGGCAGTGGCGACGCGTAATATAAATTTTCTGTCACGCGTCACTTCCGCCAGCTTCGTGTTTCGTCGGCCGCCTTTCGGGGCGTAGAAAAGCAAGTCGCCACGCCAACTGTAACCAATAGATTTTTCAGTTTTTTTCTGGCTTGTATCACTGCTAAAGTTTTTGGAAAAATCTAGGTTTGGTTTGGAGTTCTGGTAGAAACGCGTTACTTCCGCCAGCTTCGTGTTTTGTCAGCCGTCCTCCGGGGCGTGGAAAAGCAAAAAGGCTCGCCACGCCAACTAACCAATATTTTCCACCGCCCGGCGTTTTCTGAATCCGTTTCACTCTAACGACGCCGTTTTTGTCACCCCCATGCGGAGAAAAGCAGAGAAAATCTGTTTTTAAGAATGTCAATTTTTCTATGTGTCTTATTTTTTTTACAAAAGATGGTGTTAGAAGATTTTGTCATGAAAGTGGCTGGCACTTGGCACTGGCAGATTTACAGCAGGTTAGAATTGGGATATGAATAATTTGCTAATAAATCTTTTGATATTTCATAATTATTCTTAAAATGAAGCGCCATGTACAGCTTGGAATAAAAGATGTGAGTAAACTAAAATATTTTCAAGGTGTTTCAACAGTTAATATCAAATCTTAAGTTAGCAACGGGCTTTGCAAATGAGTCTTTCACACCCAAGCAAGTTTTGGATTTTGCTCTGGATCATGCTATTAAGTTGAAACAGCTTAATGCATTCATTCGATTGACTCCAGAGCAGTCTTTTCATGATGCAAAGGAATCCACATATCGATATGATAACAAATCATCAAAAAGTCTTCTCGATGGGATACCAATCGCAGTCAAGGACAATTTCTGTACACAGAATATCGCTACGACCTGTGCCTCTAAGTAAATATTTTTGGAAACTATTTACAAAATATTACATATAAATATCATTCTTTCTATCTAGAATGCTACAAGATTTTATACCTACGTATAATGCAACAGTTGTTGAACGTCTTTTAAATGCCGGAGCAATCTTAATTGGAAAAACAAATATGGACCAGTTTGCAATGGGATCTGGAACAGTTGACTCTATTTTTGGACCTACAAAGAATGTTTGGAGTGACGAGCTAGAGGATGAAAATTGGAGAATTACAGGAGGAAGTTCAGGGGGCTCAGCAACAGCTGTTGCATCGGGAATATGCTATGCGTAAGGTTTTACAAAATTTATTTGTTCAAGCTTTATGATATATTACATTTTTTAGAGCAATTGGCTCCGATTCCGGAGGATCTACGCGAAATCCAGCCTCATATTGTGGTATTGTTGGCTTAAAGCCTACATATGGACTAATTTCCCGTCATGGCCTTATTCCTTTAGTAAATTCAATGGATGTTCCTGGTATATTCACTCGAACAGTAGAGGATTGTGCTCTTATTTTAAACGTAATTGCAGGTAATCGGATTCACATTGAAAAAAAAACGGTATGGTTTGAAGAAAAGTTATTTTAGGTCCAGACAATAATGATTCTACAACTATTAAAGAGAAATTCCGCCAAATTAATGTTCCTTCAATTGATGACATTAATGTATCGAACTTGAAAATTGGGATACCTAAAGAATACCACTGTCCAGGGCTCTCGCAAGAAGTCTTAGAGACGTGGATGAAGATAGCAGATATGCTAGATGATGCTGGCGCCTTAGTAAAACAAGTTTCTTTACCACACACTGCCGCATCTATATTTGTTTATTCAATTATTAATCAATGCGAGGTAAGCAGTAATATGGCTCGGTATGATGGCATTGAATACGGTCATAGATCAGATGATGACAGGAGCACAGAACAACTCTATGCCAAGACAAGAGCCGAAGGATTTAATAATGTCGTAAAAACGCGAATACTAGCCGGAAACTACTTTCTTTTGAGAAGAAATTCGAATAAATATTTCCAGAAGGCACTGAAAGTGCGTCGATTAATAAAAAATGATTTTTCAATGATATTTGGATCAGCAGAAAACTGCGTTGACATTTTACTAACACCTACAACATTAACGGATGCTCCACTGTATAAAGACTTTAAACAAAGCTCAAATAGAGATCAGTGTGCCATTCAAGATTTTTGTACACAGCCTGCCAATATGGCTGGAATTCCAGCAATTTCTATTCCTATTCGTTTATCAAATAAGGGACTTCCCATAGGACTCCAATTAATGAGTGACAAATTGAACGAAGTACTTCTGCTGAAAGTAGCTAAATGGATAGAATCTCAGGTGAATTTTGATTGCTTAAACAATATAAAAATATACGAAGCTAGAAACTAGTAGTAAATGTATTATATTACTTTTTAGATAAAATAAATGTAGCTACAAACATAGGAAATCGTTTTATTTTAAGATCCCTGCAATTGAACGAAATGTAAAGCTGCTAACAAATATCCAAAACGGTGCAGATATGGCGCCTTCTACCCCTGTTGGGAAGTTGATTATACTTCCGAACGGTGCAAAACTGAACTTCTTATCGAATATGACAACAGGCTCGTATCTGTATAATATAGAGATAAAAACAAGAACAAGTGAAAGGAAAGCTTGACTTCCATATCCAATTCCATAGTTAAGAAGCAGATCCTTCCCCATATTCTGCGCCCGTAATGTCGATATCTGTTTCTCTAATGCTACAATTTTCCTTTCAGTTTTCACGTATTGTGTATAGTCATCTCTGATAGAAATCTTTGATAACTGACATTTTAAATCAACAACTTCATCCAGAATTTTCTGCTCTTCCTTATTTGGTCTCTTTAGAATTGCTTTTAACTGAAAATGGACATCGTGAGATTTTTGGTAAAATAACTTAAGCACTCATACCGGTTGACATAATTCATTTGCAAAAGTTGCACAAAAACTTAGTATTATTATTAGAAATAAGAGAAACATTATCACACTGAATTATGTGCAGTTTTACACAATTTAATATTTTTGTTTTCTTTAAGCTCTTCTTCTTCTTCTTTTCTTTCATTTAAACCCCGTGTCGGCACTTTCTACTTCATTGTATTTATGAATGACATTGCCACATAAGCATGCATGCAGTATGTTTGTTTATTCTACTGAGGAAAATGTGAAGTTGGTAATATTTGATTGAAGGCGATATTAGGTGGATGTGATGTGATTCAATTGTTGTTGTTTTACGTACATAAAATTGAACCGGATCAGATCAGAGAGATAAAAAAACGCAGCTAATATTGTCCCCCTTCTTGGACAAAACAGTGGAAAATTATATATGAATTTTTGGGAGTAAAATCATTTCACAGTTAGATTTTGTGTACTTTATTAATTTTTAACGGTACGGGTGGTACTAGCCCCTCCTGTTTACGCTTTTTATCAATGACATTACTTTAAAGTTGCAGCGACATACGTATAAATGCTGGTGCTCCGAAGACAGCCTTCATACTTTAATTTCTGGCATTAATGATTCAGCTGAGAGTTTCGGATTGGTGTAATACGAATAGGCTTGATCTGAGCCCGGAGAAGACGCAAGCAATCATTTACTCAAGTAGGTATAATGCTTTATCTTTAGCTGCTCTCCCTTCCATTTCTCTCCTGGGTCAAGGCATTCCATTTTCCACGGATCCAGTGAAGAGCTTTGGACTTTTGATGGATCAAAGACTCACCTGAGGCTAACCGTATCTGCTCTCGAGTCTATTTTGGTCTGCGCACAGTCTATGCTATGTCGGTTTATTTCCCCGAGGCGATTCGGGCTGGACTGGTTCCAGCAACAGGCTCCAATCTACTACACTTCAGAATAATACGCATCGCTCTATTTTGCAGTCTGTTTACAGTTGTAGAATTTCCACAGAAAGGGATAGTAGCGTAGTAATCAAAGTGTGCCAAAATAATGGTGTTATAGACGAACAACGCTGCATTAAGATCCAGAAAGCTTCTGATTCTTTTCAGCACAATTTGTCTATGTGTGGTGTGAAGCTCATTTTGTTATCTATTACAATTTTAAAATATTTGAATTCATCTAAACCATCATGTTCACTCCTATTTATTAGCATGCAATTTGATTTAGACACATTGAGCTTTAACTTATTCAATTTTGATCCACATTGCGATACTTTCTAGATCCTCCTGCGATTTTTGTCTGCAGTACCTGAAGTCTTTCTCGGTTAAGGTGTCATCCGCAAAAATCACTACTTTCGAATTTTGCACCACACTAGGAAGGTCATTTATATATAGCACAAACAGCAGCGTACTCAGGACTGAACCTTGTGGTACCCCAAAGTTGCATCCAAGGGGTGTCGAAACATTAAACTCTAGTTTTGTCACTTGCGTTCTATTTTATAGATAACTTTTCTGTTGCCTTGATGCTATACTTGTCAAGTTTTTTTTAGTAAGATGTTGCGGCTAATTGTTTCAAATGCTCTCTTTAGGTCTAAAAAGACTGCAATCACAAACTGTCCAACGTCAATTTCCTTCTTCCACTCCAGAACAACCAGATTTAAAGCTGATTCACAGGAATGCTTAGGCCTAAATCCGGATTGATGCTCAATCAGCAAATTGTGTTTACATATATATTCTTCAAGCTGGATCTGTACTGCTTTTTCGATGATCTTTTCTATTAATGGCAGGCTGTTAGGCCGGTCGTATTTCTTCACACTTAATTGTATTTTTAACTTTGGGGATTGGATTCTCGTTATTTTAGCTTTTTCGTACTTATATATTTTTGACTGCCTTAGCTGTTGTGGTTCCCAGTTATACCATTCATTTTGTTGCAGCTTTTTACTGTCCTTTTTACTATCGTTGGTGCTATGCTACTAATAAGAGACTCCTTTAGAGTTCTGTGCATTCATTCACATTTTCAGTACCCATAACACTATTGATGCTTATACTCCTACTAACTGCGTTTATAAATAACTCTCTATTGTATCTAACGTATTTTATATCTTTAGTATTACTGTTTACTACATTATGCAGTCTAATTTCAATTTTAATCGACTCATGATCACTAATATTAGTATCCATGTCGAAGGTTATATAAAACTTTCTTTTAATATTAGTAAAAACCAGATCAATAATAGTGGATGCATCCTTAGTTATCCTAGTGGGATTAGTTACAATTTGTTTCAAATTGTTGTCGCTGCAGATTCCGTACAGCTTGGTTCTTGTCGCATTTTCAGTTAGGATATTAATGTTAAAGTCTCCAGTTAAGACTATATCACTCTCCTCCAGCAAATTATCTTCAGCCCATCTTTCAAAATAGCTGCAGAAATCACTAGCTGAGAAACCTGTATAAGACACCATGTAAACGAGATTTTTTCGATTCTTCTTTGGCTATTTGAGCCACTAACATAAATTAACCTTAACTATTTTATCATGATGTGGGACAATTATCTTAATTCAAAACTTTACTTTTTGTTTTTATTTTGTTCCATACTGGACTCGAACTCAATTTTTAGCATCATAGATAGTTTTGAATACTCTTATTTTTAATGATTCTAAATTAAATTAGAAATACAAGAGAAAAAACAAAAACAACCATTATGTAAGTGATTTAAGCCCACAGTAGAAATTTGGTGTTGATTCCAATTCAAATATATGACAAAATTAAATACATGTTTCAAAATTTTGTCTACACTAGTAACGACTTTTGGTACAAAACTGCTATTTTGACAAAATTCAATAATCTATATGTACATAAAATCAAAGCTAAGTTTTTGAAATGTATCGTTAACGCTCTCCAGTCTCTTTGTAACCACGGCGACGTATCTGCTTTGCCAAGAAGTAATAAATAATCGAATTCCCCTCATTTTCTCAGTATAATGAAGTAAAAACATTGGAAACGTTTAAAAGTATTTTTACGATTTCCACAGTTGGGATGATCAAGTTGTTGGTTGGACAACGAACATTAATTAATAGAGGTGGCACACCCTCGTTATTGATGTTTTCTGAATCCTATATACCTAGATAGGCCATGGATAATTATTTTGGCTTGTAAACTCTTTTATAATCTTCATTTGAACATGCTGTAATATATATTTTCTACAACAATTTCTAGGTTCAAGTACAAGCCGGTGGCAGAGGATTATTATTATTGCTTAGTACAATTTTGAGCGATTTGTGAGACGGTTCGGTTGATGCATTGATTTTTATTGTAAATTTCTGTTGTGATTTTTAACGAACGATAGATTGCTTAATTCAGCCTACAATGCTGAGTATAGGTAAACGCCACCAATTCGCGTCCATTTAAGGAAATGCCATCCTTACAAAAAGGGTTTTTAGTAGAATTTATTTAATGTCGATGTTTAAACTTTTGTAGAACAATAGTAAGCTGAATATTTATCTTTTAATTTAAATTAAAAACTCGAAACATTTATCTAGTCTGCATAATAAATGAAAATATCAGTGTATGCAGAAATCACCAGTTCGCGTCCAGTCTAAGCCAGTTTGCGTCCACCAAGGTGCCAATTCGCGTCCAGGTTAAAAAAAAGTTATAACAACTGCTTTTATATGGGGGTGTTAAATAAATGTCGTTTTGAAAGACATGACTTTATTAATTTTTTCGTTATTCCTGATTTGAAAGCCCTTAAAAAATGGAAAGTTGTGATAAATTTCACAGTAACATAACATACTTCAGATTGAAATTAATTTAATTCAGATTGTGTTGTTTTACATGACAGCATCTTTTAAATAACATTAAATTAAAAGGAACAAATCAAGAAGGACTTATATAACAAAATGAAATTCAACGTTTTATAAATTAGATTAATAATGCAAATTTTTCCCTTAAAGCTATATTCAGTTCAACATACTTTTTAGCCAAATTTCAAGCTCTTGGTCTATCCTCTCCACTTTTATTCTGGATTGGAAGTTTTTGATCTGTTTGATGTGTTACGTCTGAAGCTCATCCTATAAATGCTGGTGTGCCCCAGGCCTCTATAATCTCTCCGTTCTTACTCTTAATTTTCAATGATCTGCTTTGCCTTAATTTCAATCCCATTCATACTTTTGCCAATGACAGTATGTTGATTTCGCTTATTCCTTCGACACTCTTGCGGATTTCGATGGAATGTCACATGTGTTAAACGAGATTGAATGATTGGATCATTGAATAACGATCTTGACAATATCCTCGGTTGTGCAAAGTGATCGCGTCGGATTCCATGCGCCTAAGATCCAAAGCTAGTTCATCTTTTAAAACAAGATCATCACTTAACCACTCCCGTTACTTTTGATGAAGCATTAGTTGATAACATTAACATCTGCTCGTTGTAGCATATATATTGTGGTAGGAGGAAGTGCGTATAAAATTATCCCGTTTGCCTGAAAAACTCGCTTAGCTCCAATGTTAAGTCGGACTTGTGGCGTCCAACAGAAAAGTTATGTTTTTGTTTTTTCGCGATATATTTTCATGCAGTCTGACTCAGAACGAACTAAAAATCAGTTTTCTGGCATGGCTATTGACTACAACCCTAGGTGGTCGTGCGTAGGAAAAAACAACTGTTTCTTCAAATGTCTCCTGCATTCATCCCCTTTATATAATTTTGCAGCTCATCTAACTATTTTCGAATAACCTCTTCAGAAAACGTATCTCTGGCTTCGATTTTTGAAGGATATATTCGTGCCCATTGCTGTCCGTCTGTCTGTCAGTGGGTTGCATCTCATGATCCGTAATAGATAAACAGTTGAAATTTTTACAGAGTGTGTATTTCTATTGCCGCTGTAATAACAAATAATGAAAATTAAATTAAATTAAAAATTAAAGGGAGCCCCAAACAAGAATCGTGATTTTTTCGGGGTTTTTTTGCTCGACCTTAACAATGCTGTATCTCTTGAACCATAATAGGTAGACACATGAAATTTTCAAAGAGTGAGCTGCTATAAATAATGAAAATAAAAAATAAAATAAAAAGTACATAGTACATTGTTCGATGGTACGGAACCCTTCGTGTGCGAGTCCGACTCGAACTTGGCACAGTTAGTGCTTAAAAGGCTATCAGGACTTAATGGAAACCCGACTCACATCACTTAACTAGTTTTTTCTTCGGTTTCGTTAAAATACTTCATGGTCCAATCTACGCCTTCAGGATATCTTTTAGACAATTCATCCTGTAATGTTTTTTGGAATATTTTATTTGATGCTAGATGCTTTTCTAATAGAAAATTTTCCTTGTCGAATGTCTGACAATACTTCATTTAGCGTTGTAGCAGTATATCTTTCCATATTTCCTTATATGCAATACATTAAATCAGATTATTTATTGAAGAGCTGCTTGTTGGCCGCTATTGGAATAAGGTAAAAAAAATGCAGCTCTAATTTGCGGCCACCAGTACACGCGAAGTGGTTCATGATAGTATTGTATTGTATTGTATTTAATTAATTGTTTTAAAAAAAATTTCTATACATTTGTGAACTTAATAATAATAATAATTATAATTCATTTGACTACCTCTCTATACTTATTTTAATTATCGTTTATGCGAATGAATTGTATTAACTTATACTTAAAAACTCGAATTCTTGATTCCAATTTTAATTCTGGTGGTAAGTTATTAAAAAACTGCAATCCCTTGTACATCAAAGAATTTTGGGTGCTGCTTCTATTCCATCTGGCGAGTCTAAAATTCTGATTGCGACGCAAGTTATATGATTGGGACTCTGCAACAGTTAAAAGATTTTTTCGCAAATATTATGCTTTATTTCAAAAATAAACATCATTGCTTCGTACGTAAGACGTTGTCTAACATCCATCCACTGTAAGGTCTCCAGCATAACTCGAATCGGAGTATATATGTTGCATCTCAGAATCACTCGCATCCCTTTATTTTGTAAGAGTTGAAGGCAATCCTTCATATCGTTCGAACTTGCATACAGGAGTGTCGAGCAATATGAAAAATGTGGCAAGACTAATGCGTTATATAACATTAAGGCATTTTTTAAATTTAGAGCCGGTCGTATTCTTTTCAGGAATCCTGTTTTTTCAGCTATTTTTTTTACAAATATAGTTCGAATGCTCTTTAAACTTTAGTTTACTATCTATTATCACCCCGAGATATTTAAGGCTTTCCACGCACTCAATACTTGTGCCATCAATACACACTGAGATATTGTCCACGGAGTTCAACTTCATACATTTGGTCTTAGAGAGAATTAATTTTAATTTGTTTGCTTTCAACCATTTACTCATGTTTTCAAGGTCCTCATTTAACTGTTCACACATAATTTTCATATCCCTTCCACTTATGCATATATATTAAAATATCGTCAGTAAACAACGCCACTTTACTGAACTGAATTGCACTTTTAATATCATTAATGTAGATAAGAAAGAGAATGACTCCTAACACTGATCCTTGTGGTACGCCAATATCCACTGTCAATGGTTCTGATAACATGTTATTAACTTTTGTTCTCTGCGATCTTTCCTCCAAATACGATTTAAACCATTTAAGTTCCACTCCTCGCACACCGTACATATGTAACTTTTTTAACAAAATTCCTCTGTCCATAGTTTCAAAAGCGCGTTTAAAATCTAGGAATAAGGGTCGTTTGAAAAGTCCGTGCAAAAATAAAAACTACTTAATTTTTTGGGGTAAACCTTTTTTATTTTTCAACATAGTCTCCTTTTAGGCTTATACACTTCGTCCAACGCTGCTCTAGTTTGTTGATCCCTTCCGAATAATAGGATTTGTCTAAGTCTGAAAAATAGCCATTCGTTTCTGCAATCACCTCCTCGTTTGAATAAAATCTTTTTCCCGCCAGCCATTTCTTCATATTGGGGAACAAATAGTACTCAGAGGAAGCCAGGTCTGGAGAAAAGGGGGGATGTGAAACGAGTTGGAACCCTATTTATTTCCATTAATTTTGCGACCACAACTGCTGAGGTGTGAGCTGGTGCGTTGTCGTGATGGAAAAGGACTTTTTTGTGGGCCAATCGTGGGCGTTTTTCTTGCAGCTCGGTTTTCAAACGGTCCAATAACGATGAATAATATGCACCTGTAATAGTTTTACCCATTTCCAGATAGTCGATGAGGATTATTCTTTGCGAAACCCAAAAGACAGTCGCCAGAATCTTTCCGGCCGAAGGAACGATCTTCGCCTTTTTTGGCGCAGATTCCCCCTTGGTAACCCATTGTTAAGATTGTTCTTTGGTCTCAGGAGTGTAGTGATGTATCCATGTTTCACAGTGACAAAACGACGCTTATAGTCCTGCGGATTCTTCTGGAACAGCTGCAAACCGTCCTTGCAACACTTCACACGATTTCGTTTTTGGTCAAGCGTGAGCAATCACGGCACCCATCTTGCGGATAGCTTTGTCATGTCCAAATGTTGATGCAAAATATTATGTACCCGTTCATTCGAGATGCCCACAGCACTAGCAATCTCACGCACCTTCACTCTTCTGTCATCCATCACCATATCATGGATTTTATCAATGATTTCTGGAGTAGTAACCTCAACAGGGCGTCCAGAACGTTCAGCGTCACTTGTGACCATATGGCAACTCCGAAAATTTTGAAACCACTTATAAACTGTTCTAATCGAAGGTGCAGAATCACCATACTTTAGTCTCCTGAGGCGTTTTCCTTTCATAAAGTAGTGTTTAATCAACACACGAAATTCTTTTTCGTCCATTTTTTGAAAATCACTCGACTTCCTCGATTCAAACGAATGCCAAACACAAAGAAATAGACCGATCTGGCTGAAACTTGGTGTGTGTTCTTCCAAGAGATGCTACTAACTAAACATTACCTCGATACGCGCCAGTAGTGCCATCTCTCTGACTTTGCACGGACTTTTCAAACGACCTAGCCACCACAGCATTGCCATCATCTATTTCCTTTTTCCATTCAAATATTAGCCAATTTAAAGCTGTTTCGCATGAATGTCCACCCCTGAATCCTGACTGCTCCTCTATCAGCAACTGGTTAGCTTCTATGTACTCTACTAGTTGATTCGCCACATGGCGTTCCAAAATCTTTTCATCCACAGGAAGCATATTAATTGGTCGAAACTCTTCGCAGCTTATTGTATTATTCACTTTCTCAATTGGAATAACTGTCGACTCTTTCCAACATCTAGGAAAAATCCCTGTTTGTATAGATAGGTTTATGATTTTCATTAGGATAGGGCCTATTCTTATCTCTATCGACTTAAAAATTATATCACATCTCAAACCACTCGCATCTTTTTTGTTATTGCACCTTTTAATTATATCACAGATTGTAAATTCATTACAGTAATGTATTTGAAATCTAGCAGTTAATGTGATAGTCGGTAACCAACATTGCGTAGAAGAAATGGAACCGTGCAAATCTTTGATGATGTTCACAAAATAGCAATCATAGCAATAGTAATCATTGAGCCATTTCGCGGCCACTAAAATTAACTAAAATTTCAAACAATATTATATTTATTTGTAATATAACTACTTAAAAAACTTTTATTATGAAATAAAAATGGCATAAAAACGCAGTCTCTGACATATTAAACTCATAGCATTACGTTAAAAAAAACTTGTTTTCTTGCATTTTCGTATTATTTACTCTAATGAACTGAGCTCTGACGACTCAGATTTAAGTCATCCATCCTATTGCTCACTTTAGGGGTAGCAGACATATACACGAACATGAGGATATAGAAATATCTGCACTTTAAGGAAAATACGTCGTTTTATGGCATGTTATAAAATGAAGTGGACGCGAAATGGTGCATTTACCCTACTGATGTGTCAGCGGAAAAAACGCAGATTTTCCATAAATCTTCAGTGATAGGGACTTAGTAATGTGAAGAGATTTTTTTATTGCAGATGAATTCTGTAGGACACTCATTATAATCCATAATTAGACCATGTCTCGACCTATAGCACGGAAGTGAAGTGTTGTGCGTCTACCTCTATTTTAGATTAGATGAATTTATCCACATAAATGGTACCTATACGCGATGAAAGGGAATTGTACATAGACACATAACGAAATTAATGAAAAAGTGAAAGATGTTTGGAATAAATTCAATTTTTATTGTTCTATAAAATATATACAGCAGAGTAGAATGTTTTAACAGAAGTAAATAAAGATAATATTTATATCGCCATTGATTTCTTTGTAATCATAAAATATATTTTAATTTAAACTAAATGAGTGAATTTTTTTCAACTCTACTACACATCTTCCAATGCATTGAGATATTTTCCTCTTTTCAAAAATAAAATTGGTGGTAACCAAATCTTCTTGATTACTTTAAAACTGTACTTTTCATAATGAATATTTATCTACGTTTAAATTATTTAGCTTTTTTAGCTAGTTTAATTTATAGCTTATGTGGTTCATAAGTTTTATTTAACAATATTTTATCATTTTTAAG
Organism: Dioctria linearis; assembly: GCA_963930735.1. Taxonomy (NCBI): domain Eukaryota; kingdom Metazoa; phylum Arthropoda; class Insecta; order Diptera; family Asilidae; genus Dioctria; species Dioctria linearis. The sequence continues at coordinate 324,502,293 of OZ005741.1, read as the reverse complement.
AAAAAACTGTATGGAGATAGTAAACTCAATTGTATGCTGTTTTTCAAACTAAACTGGATAAGTTTCTTTCACCTTAATGAGCTAATTACAATTGAATACAATATATCCTTCATTCTTATTTGTTAGATGCTTTAGTTTTAGCGTAGGGATATTAGCATTGGCAATTGTCAGAGTTTCGAGGCCGGGTATTTCTGTCTGCATTAAGTCTAATTTGATCAGGAAATTCGTTGTAGAGCTCAACCTGTAAGAAAATAATAATTATTGAGATAGTCCGCTTTATTTACTTAAATACAAAAAACAAGTTCTTAGTAATATATTATTAAGATGTACAAAAATGATAGGATAGACGAAACAAAACACAACTAACTTGCATATTTCTTTGCATCACTGACGTAGAAAGTTCCTCTGGCATGGGTACCTTTTTGAGACCTAAATAAGCAACACAGAGATGAGGATGTGAATGTAAAATGAAAAGATAGGGAGCCCATGAAAAGTTTCAACTATAACAACAGACGATATGTGACCGTAGCGTCCTAAAGCATAAATATGTATATTGAATCGCAGATTCTAATGACACATTATTTAATAGCATTACTCAAACCCCCCAAATATCTCCAATGCATAATTGCCACCCATCATACCACGTATGGTTGTGTGATAACATACAGCATGGCGTTTTGGCAGCATTAAACAAGACCAGATTCGCTTTGCGCCAAACGCGTATTTTTGTAAGGTCATTGTTTAGTGAACTAAGTATGTGTGTGTAGACAGCTATAAAGTCGAGCGAGTACACGAAATCAAGCGTGCCGTCGTTCGCAAAACTATGAATAAGATTGAAATATAGAGCTAGTAGATCATAGATATCAAGAGATTCGATGGGGAAAAGATGTTGAGATAGAAAGCTTACGCAAAATTCCATAAATTTTAGGCCAAGAGTAAGTTTCTTACTGAAACAAAATATGGAACAACATTATTATTCAAATATAATTATGTTAATAAAATATAATAATCTGTGATTTAAAATCATTACTTAGGAAATTGTTTAAAACCGATCAATGTTATTTGAACCAGATTATCATTAATTCTGCACATCGATTCTTTAATTAATCTTAAGATGTATAGTCGAAAGTCATTTGCCTACATACAAGTTGTAATTTACAATCAAACTAATAATATAATATTTTATCCAATATAGACTGCTTGAAACTTCCGAACGTAGACAGCTGAGTGTTTATTGCTTATGAAAAACAATTGACAAACAAATTTATGCCGTGAAAAAAATCGGAATATCGAGAAAGCTTACAAAGCAAAATATTCTGATTTACAATGTTGAAAGGTTTCGAAAGATAGTTAGGACCAGACAGCAAATTTTGGGATCAATAATTTAACCGAATTAAACCATCACGTTTGTAAAATGTAGTTGTCAAATTTTCCTGTAGTGTTGCAGTGCCACTTGAAATTGGTTGATAAAAGGTGCGTTGCTCTGCACATGCAGTATTCACCAGAACAAAAAAAATATTGTAACTTTCTATTTTGTAGGAAACTTGGATGTGGTGATTGAAAAATTAAAAATATGAAGGATCATATGAACAACCACGTGAAAACAATTCAAGATGTATGTTAACCACTCAAATTGTAACTTGGGTTTAAAGGTAAACGTACATCAATCTATTGGCGGGTGATGCAGATGTTGTTTTCTTAGGGTATGACCACTACGAAATATTTGGCAAAGACGAGTTCGCACATCGAAGTCATTCAGAATACCATCACTTTACTAAATACGTTATTATCAGCTGAAGCATTAGTTGACCTGCAGCTGCAGCAAAATAATAACTGGTGACCATACAGAGAAGAAGCGCAATACAGTGAGTGCATTTTTTTTACAATACTTTCCCTGCTTTCCTCGACCGTCATATGCAGATACAGTAGTATCTACGCTACCAAGGTAGCAGAATATGTTTACTCTTTCGATCTCTCACCTACCAAGCAAAGTGAATAAAATTAGGACAAACTTAGCCTAAATGTTTGGAAAAAGAATAAAAAAAATCATGTTCGAATCTCTTCTGGCAATATTTATAGCAACATAATTGACATGGCTGAAGTCCAAACAATATGAATCTATTATATCTAAACAATCATTTTCTAAGATAATCAATTAGTAATAAACAAATCCAAGGAAGGTATCGCAAATAGGGGACTTTTAATTTTATTGTTTGAGACAAAATCTAAAACTATTTTTGAATCTATTCGGCAATGTCATATTTGGTTGAATCCGAACTAAACCTGAATTCAAATGGATGCGACATTGGTCTCAACCAATTTATAAAATATACGGAGAAGTTAGGTTATAGAAATCTTAATCATTTAAGGAACAGTAAATTGTCATTAAACAAAACAGTAAGTTCGTTAAAGGCTGCTCAATAATATACGAGCTTTAGATTATTACGAATAGAAAACAAGAAAAACAAAAACATAAAAACGAAAACCTATAATTTTCTTAGCGCGCCAAATCGAAATTGTCTTTATGTTGATCGTATACTGTAATCGAGGCACTAAAGATTTTCCGTTGGACGAGAGGTTAGTCTTTTTATTTTCACATTACACATTTTTTTTTTTTAATCCAATCCCACCAACTAATTTCGATATAAACTGTGTCGCGCTACATATGTACAAGCAGTCACTTATTATAAGAAATTGACAAACTAGATGAGGTATAATTTATGTAAGCTTTTATTTATGTTAGATAAAACAAATCCTCTCCTAATATTTAGTCATATATGTCGGCAAGAACTTTGTCAAAGCATTCGTCTTTGATTAAAAGTCTCAATATTAAAAGAACAATCAGTTCTTTCTTGAAACTAATCAGCCTTGAGGAGATAATTTCATGACTAATTCTTGATAAGAATTTAAATATATTTAGATCAGTTGGAAAAGGTTTAATTACATCAGCAATATTTTATGCGGCAAACTAAACAATAAACTGTTTATCACATTTACGTGTGTAATATTTCATTTGCGATTTGTTTATAGAAAATTCTGCTTAGAGATAGAGCACTTTGTAGTAGCGATGAATGAACTAAATATTTACTATATTTAGAATAAACTAATACTTGCCTCAGCTTCTTGGGCTAGCGCATTCTTGGCAATAGTTTGAAATGCTAATTCCACGTTCAAGCCCTCTTTTGCTGATGTTTCAAAATAAGGAATATCATTTTTAGATTGACACCATTGTTGTGCCCGTTTTGTTGAAACCTGAAAGTGATTTGAAAAAACAAAATACATATTAATATGTGAATAATATTTACTTTAAAATATTTTTACTGTTCGATTTTCTAAGTCAACTTTATTGCCCAAGACTACAAATGGAAAATGTTCGGGATCTCTAGGACTTGCTTGGATCAGAAATTCATCTCTCCACGAATCTAAATTCTTGAATGTATTCGGTGCAGTTACATCAAAGACCAACACACAACAGTCAGCTCCTCGATAGAAGGCAACGCCTAGCGATTGAAAACGTTCTTGTCCAGCAGTATCCCATATCTACAGAAATGTGTTGTTATCTATCTTAATACGTAATAATAAATTTAAACAGCTGCAGGTAAAACTTACTTGCATAGTTACAACTCGATCATCAACTACAACCTCTTTAGTAAGAAAATCAGCTCCAATCGTAGCTTTATATTGATTCGAAAATCTCTTATTAACATATTGATTCATAAGCGATGTTTTACCAACGCTGCTATCACCGAGGATTATCACTTTCAACAGCGATTTCTTTCTAGTCGCCATAATTGTAATAATTTATTATTATTAAATCTGGAAGGGTAAAAGAATCGTATTTCAGTTATTATTTTGGAAAACTTTTATAATTCGTTTATTTATATTTATTCTGTTGTGCTTATTTAAGGAGCTTTATGCGTTAGTTTGTTAATAGTCAGGAACTGGTCTGGTCTGAAATTCTGTTTTCGATAGTGGAGAAACTTTAATTTTAATCACAAGAAAAATCACGTTAGTAAATATTTGACCGGTTGGAGTATCACAATGTCATGTACGATTTTGTCCATATTCGTCTAGTGTCTTTTATTTTCAATCGTCACCACAGCAGTGAACACGACTATCCTTCGCATAACGTATTTCTTGACGCTGTTACAGATGTGGAAACGATGAAAATCAATTATGAATTCACAACTGCATAATTAAACGACGCTTTCAAATCCTGGTTTTGGAAAACTTCCTGTTGGGAAGTTTTACTTTTCTAAAAGAGCTTTCGCTGTCAAGCCAAGAAAAGGACTCGTGTGAATCGGCGCTAAACTGGATTTTATAACTAAGTGGAAAGAAGATTTTCAGAGTAAAAGAAAAATATTAACTGTTTTCTTGGAGTTAAAGAGAACATTTGAGACAGTGGACAGGTCGATCTTATTAAAGAAGCTACATAAATATTTGTATTGGAGAATAGAGATGGTTCGAGTCAAATTTATCAGATAGAAATCACTCAAAGATTATTTGATCCCTGAGTGACTGGAAATACGTAATTTAAAAAAAAAACGTTTAATTTCGCCATGAACTCTTTAACGGCTGCAGTTATACATAGGGTGTATAGGGCAAATGAAAAGGAGAGTCTAGTTTACAGTTTTTATGAAAACGAGTTATGTTAACCAGGACCAACGAACTTTTTAGTTTAGACCACCATAACTCTAGAGCGGAGAGGAGGACGGAGCTGGTTTAGAAGTCGTTGGAAGGGCAATGGCGTTCTGCCCGTACAGCGTACTTTTTTAGATGCAGGATGCTATGTGAAAAACTAACATATTTCCTTAATCACTGTGTAACTTCGAAGGAGTTGAGATGCCCTTTCCCTGCCATACAATTTTTTGTTTGGTTAGGTGAGCAAATAAAATTTATTTATTTTATTTATTTATTCCACTATTCTCCGGGACCTAAAATAGAAACAGCAGAATACATGGGCTCAGTACGATATAACAAGTACATAAAGCACATCGATTTGCAATTTAGTCTTACCTCCTCGTGCAATAATGAGCTTTTTGTTGCTTCCCCAGTAATAACTAGTGATCAAGAGGGCATGTAATTATGAGTAAAACATCCAGTTTAGTATTATTCTTCTGTGTGCCAGCGGTTGACCCCATATTTCACACACCACATCACCAGACTTTTCTCCTACGAACTACCAATCTCTCAATATTGGGATCATTTTATTGCACGGTTATAAATCACAGAAATATGATGAAAGACAGATGTGAACAATTTCTAAAGTTGTTTTTATTAAAAAATAATATTTAATTTCACACCGTCAGCAGCCAAATACTTTGAATAGAAGTCATTGTGTTTAAATTTCGCATCGTGGTTGAATCTGGATTTTCGCATTTCTTTAAACTTGTTACTGACAATTGGAATTTTTAGGTAATCCGCTTGTGGCGGACGGATTTTCGAATTTCAAAATTTAGTTTTGTTTACGATTTGGAGGCTCTTATAAAAACAAGCTCAACATGAGCTAATTATTCATTGTATATAAAAAGTGTAACATATGTGGGATTTCCAAAATTAATAAGACCGAATAATCAAACTTCAAAATACAATGTTTATTAATTCACTGATTCTAAATTTAATTATTTGTAATAATGGAAATTTATATAAAACGATACAACAAATTTATTGTAATAAAAAAAATGACAAAGTTAACATTTACTGGAATTTACTTCAATTTTACTTTCCACGTTCAAGAAAAATACTTCTTCGTTGACTGAATGCTGAATATCGAATGTTCTTCTTTTTCTTTCAAATGACAGCGAAGCTTTTTTTATTATTTGCAGTGTTGCCGTCGTTTTTCATTTGGTGGTTAGAAGTAGTTTGGTAGGGTAGAAGTTACGAATAGTTATTAATGAATTCCCACAATCGGCCATCCTGATAGTCTTTTCGCCCTCGAAAATATGAAATTTGTGGACGTCATTACGTGAATTTATTATTAGGCATCATAGGTAGGTAACTTGGTAATTTTTGAACATCTTTGGTAAGTATTCTTCATCTTTGGTAATTAACTTTATTTTAAGAAATTGTTTATCATCTTAGGTAAGTCTTCATTTTAGGTAAATCTTGGTGTAAACTTTTTAACATCTTTTGGGTACATCTTTTAAAATCTTGGTATAAACTTTTTAACATCTTTTGGGTACATCTTTTAAAATCATCTTTTGGTACATCTTTTAAAATCTTGGTATAAACTTTTTTAACATCTTTTGGGTACATCTTTTAGAATCATCTTTTGGTACATCTTTTAAAATCTTGGTATAAACTTTTTTAACATCTTTTGGGTACATCTTTTAGAATCATCTTTTGGTACATCTTTTAAAATCTTAGTATAAATTTTTTAACATCTTTTTGGTACTATTCTTCTTCGAAGCCCAGGAAGTCTTCCTCCTCGTCGGTGCTAGTGATGTCATACCAACTCTTCATATTGTCAGCGCTTGTGATTGTTTTGTTTGGCCCCTCGTGTGTGCCAACTTTTTCTACGTGATAACGATCGTGTTCTGAACATCTTGTAATTTTGTATGGACCTATAAAATTAGTAGAGATTTTAGTATTATTTATAAATTGGCAACGTTTTATGGCAATTAAATCTCCTAATTTATAATTTTTTGCAGCTTTTCGCGTTTTATCATAATTTTTCCGATTTTCGTTTTGTATGTTTTCGATATTTATTCGTGCTGTTTCACGCGATTCTTCACGATTGTTTATAAATGCATTTTTGAATTCTTCATCTATTGCTTCGGCTAATGTTGTATTTGCGTTATTCCTCATTGGTACGCCTGTTAATAATTCGAATGGCGATATTCCAATACTTCTTTGATATGTTGCGTTAATGCAACGTTGTAATTTTCCGGTGTATGTATACCATTTCGCTGGTTCATCTATTGTAACTTTTGTTAGGATTGGTATAATCATTCTGTTGATTCTTTCTACCTGTCCATTTCCTCTTGGAATACCGGTGGCTATCTGCAAATGAATTATATTTTCTATTTCACAGTACTCTTTAAATTCGTTTGATGTAAACGCTGTTCCTCTGTCTGTAATTACTCTTCTCGGATTGCCAAAAGTATCCTTCTGTAGATTTAACTTTTGCAATACTTCTGATGTTGTTGTTGATTTTGTTGGATAAATCCAGCAAAATTTGGAAAAAGCATCAATTACGCATAAAATGTATGAGTACTTCTTTGTGGTATTCGTCATTGGACCGAGGTGATCGATGTGGTAGGTATCTAGTGGCTGTTCATTTTTGTGAATTGGGCTTAAATACCCTTCTGGTTTACCTGCTTTTTTATCTGCTAAAATACAGCGGACACAATTTCTTCGACAATTTTCAACTCTTTCTTTTAGACGAGATATATGATATTCTCGGCTTATTAAGTCTTTCATTTTTTTGTACCCAAAATGGCCATCGTCGTGAATATTTTTAATTACTTCAGTTTGCATATTTTTCGGGATACATAATAATTTACCGTCTTTACCATCTTTATATATTATATCGTTTTGTTTAAAATAACCGTCGTAGATTTCTGTGTTTTCTAATATTTTGTTTATTAGCTGTAATTCTGTATCGTTATTTTGAGCATGTTTTATTTTGTTCAAAAATTGATTTGTTATGACCATTACGACTGGGTTTCTGCTTAATGCGTCTACGTGTTTCATTCTTACGCCAGGTCTATGTTCCAACTGATAATCGTATTCTTGTAAGGCTAAAGCCCATCCTGCAATTCGTGGTAGTATGTTTTGTTTCTCCATGGTTTGCTTAAATGCTGAACAATCTGTAAATATTTTAAACTTAATTCCTAGAACGTATACTCTGAATTTTTTGAGTGCTGAAATTATAGCTAGAACTTCTAGTTCATAGCTACTGTACCGTTCTTCGGCTGGTGATGTTTTTTTACTATGATAGCATACTGGATGAAACAGATTATCTTCTCTTTTTTGTAATAAAACTGCACCAAATCCCCATTTCGACGCATCCGTGTGAATTTCAGTTTCCGAATCTTGTATATACAACGTGAGTACTGGTTGTTCCGACAATAATTGTTTAAGTTGATTGAATGCTAGTTTTTCTTGAATACCAAATTTAAATTCTGATTGTTTCTTTAATAAGTTCGTTAATGGTCTGGCTATCAGTGAATATGATTTTATGAATTTCCTAAAAAATCCTGTAAGACCTAGGAAACTTTGTATTTTTTTAACTGATTTTGGTTCTGGAAACTGTTTAACTGCATTCGTTTTTAGTTCTGATGGTGTAATTTTACCATCATTTATTTTAAATCCTAAATAATCAATTTCATTACATAAAAATTGACATTTAGACCATTTGATTTCTAATCCATATTCTTCGGCTAGTTTCATGACTTCTCTTAATCTTTTCATTCCTTCATCGTAGTTTTCTGAAAGTATTATTATATCATCCATATATACCAGAACGAATTTCTTTTCGATTAATTGTTGAAATATTCTATTTATATATTTTTGGAAAACTGTGGGTGACGTGCACAATCCGAATGGTACTCTATTAAATTCGAATTGTCCTGATGGAGTTACAAAAGATGTATATTTTTTACTTTCTTCATCAACTTCGACATGAAAGAATCCATTTTTTAAGTCAAGTGTTGAAAATACTTTGGCTTTACTTAAGGAATCAATTTGGTCTTCTATTAAAGGCAGTGGGTATCTATCTTTGATTACTATTTTGTTTAATTTTCTGTAATCTATACATAATCTTTTACTGCCGTCTTTTTTGTTTGCCAACTGTATTGGACTTGAGAACTCTGATTCACTTGGTCGTATTATTTTCAATTCAAGCCATTCTTTAATTTGCTCATTTATGACTTTTTTTTCTAATGGAGCCATTCTTCGTGGACGTAATTTAATTGGTGTTTCGTCTGATAAAATGATTTTTAATTTAACATCAGTATCTTTGTATTTATTTTCTGGTTTATACTTTTTTACTAGATTATTTATTTCGATTAAATAATTTTTATTTCCTATTTTTAATTCTTCTTTTTCAGATGTAATGTTGTAGCACGATTTTAATTCTGGGTATATTTTACTTATTTTGATATTATCATCTGTTAATTTAATGTTTGTTCCGTTCAGTATATCTCTTCCTATTACTGTTGCTGTTTTTAAATTCGTTCCTGATACAACGTACATTTGTGTTATGTATGTGTTGTCATCTATTTCTACAGTTGCTTTAAAAGAACCTAGTGTTTCAATTGTTTCACCTGACAGACCTTGTATTTTGCACTCTGATGTGTTTACTTCTGGTGCATTAATCTTGTGAAAATCTTCAATTCTTATTATACTGATGTCGCTGCCCGTGTCGATTAAAGCCGAAATTTCTACGTTATTTATTTTAATTACTTTTTGTATATCTTTACCAGATTCGATATATTTGATTGATTTTGTTGTACAATTCTTTGCGATGTGTCCGAATTCATTACACTTAAAACATTTCGGTGTATTTTGTGGACATTCATTTTTAAAGTGATCTGTTTTTCCACAATTATAACATCTTGATTGTACAACTTTCGATTGGCTATCATGTTTTTGTATATCTGGTTTTCTTGTTGTATATTCTTGTGTTGTATTTGATAAACTTTTTAAACTGTCTTTGTATTTCATATATATTGGTATTTTTTCTCTAAATTCTTCAAAATTTGTTGCTTCAAATAGTAGACTTTTGTTTCTAGGATTGTCGTTTATTCCTTTTATTACATAGTGTATTATCGTTTCTTCGTCTATACATGGATTTCTTGCCGCTATTTCTCTCATCTTCAGAAAATATTCTTGTATATTTTCATTTCTTTCTTGTTTTCTATGTAATAATCTTTTGTGTATTTCTGCTGATGTTATTCTAATTTTGAATTCTTGTTTTAAAAATGTTTTTAATTCTTCCCAATTATTTAGATTTGGATTCGATCGTAAAGCCAGTTTTGCTGTTCCCGTCAGTAGTCTTTTAGCAAAGATAGTTTGTTGTAAGTTACTCCATTTAAATTCTTTTGATGTATTTTCTACATCTCTTATCCATGATTCGACATCATATTCATCAGTTCCACTGAATTCAGGTAATATATTTAATATATCTTTGAACGAAATTCTTTCTTTATCGTGTTTTTCGTTTGTTGTGCTTTCAAGATTGTTTCGTTGTTGTACTTCTACTTTTAATTGTTCTAATTCTGCAGTTAACTTGTCTATTTCTGGTTTTTCTTCTTTAGTTGTTAATTTATTATGTTGTTCATTTGTTATTACGATTTGTGTATCCAGCTTTTTATTTTCTGTTTGTAGTTGTACTATTTTGTGTAATGTTTTCAATTCTTCGTCTTTTTTCTGAGCCTTTTCTGCATTCTCTTTAATTTCTTTTTCTTTCAATTCTCTTTCCAGTTGCTGTTTTCTCAACTTTTCTTTAAGTTTTTTATTTTCTTCTTTTAATAGATTTAATTGTTCTTCCACAGTTTGTTTATTACCATCGTCAGGCATGTTTAAGGATGATGATTATTTTGATAAAATACGAAAAATTTTAATGATTTAATATTAATATTAGAATTAAATCTTCAGCGACTTGTACAGCTCCCTGTTTTTTTTTTATATAAAAAAAAAATTTTTGTTTGTATGTAGGTATAATAAAATGGCGATATGTTGTCGATGGTTTTTATGAAGAATTGAAATGTCGAAAATAATTGTGTGTCGCTGATATTTTAGAATAGCGGTATTATTATAACATAACCTGATTATGCGGAAATTATTTCCACGCGGTTGAACTTTGCCACGAAATTTGGGTTTAATTGCCACTGTATATAATATGGTATATATTTGTCCAAAAAAAAAATTATGAAAATTTTCCACTTACGGTTTTATTAGAATTTATCTTTTTGTACCTGACCACTGTATTTAACCTTCAAAAGTTTATGCCAATCCTCTTTTTTTTTTTTGATTTTCTTTAGATGTTCCGCTAATTTTGATGTTGATCCCACGCTGATCCTTGATGACACCTTAACTGCTTTGGAATTATACCAAGTTTTTTTTTTTTTTTTTGATAAAAAAAAAATTCCACTTGGCGTTGTTTGGTTGAGCCCCCAATTGTGGGATTTCCAAAATTAATAAGACCGAATAATCAAACTTCAAAATACAATGTTTATTAATTCACTGATTCTAAATTTAATTATTTGTAATAATGGAAATTTATATAAAACGATACAACAAATTTATTGTAATAAAAAAAATGACAAAGTTAACATTTACTGGAATTTACTTCAATTTTACTTTCCACGTTCAAGAAAAATACTTCTTCGTTGACTGAATGCTGAATATCGAATGTTCTTCTTTTTCTTTCAAATGACAGCGAAGCTTTTTTTATTATTTGCAGTGTTGCCGTCGTTTTTCATTTGGTGGTTAGAAGTAGTTTGGTAGGGTAGAAGTTACGAATAGTTATTAATGAATTCCCACACATATTTATGCTATGTGTCCTCCTCAGCAGAGTAAAAGAAAAGAATAATTTTAGAATAGAAGCTGCGATTTTAGTCGAAAATGCCAAAAATTGGAAATTTGTTTATACTGTGTTTGTAATATTTACTTGGGAATTCTTATATACAGGGTGTTTCCCACTAGGAGGTCAATAGAACAGGAGGTGATAGTACTCACCTAGACGAACCAAAAATTGTATGGCAGGGGGGGGGGGGGGGGCATATCAACCATTTAGGAGTTACAGGGTGATTAAGAAAAAAGCTAGTTTTTCACAAAACACCCTGTAAAATACAGGACGTACGGTCACAGTTAAAAGCTCATTGTATGCAGAACTTGATTGCCTTCCCAACGACTGCTCAGTCAGCCCATAAAGATTTATGGTTGTCTGAACTAAAAATTTCGGATTTTCTTACCTTTTTTTTTAATTTAACCTCTATTATTTTTTGCAAAATGGTCGTTAGATCTGCCCGGTAAGCGTGCTGTGAGGTGTTTAAAGTAGAAGTCTTTAGGGCTACTCCCTTGATATACTCATCCACAAGCCTCTCCAGGCATTTCAAAAGGAATGAGGAGAGGCTTATGGTTCGAAAACTCTTCGGGTCCTTGTAAGAAGCCTTAACAGGCTTCGGATCGAAGGCAATTCTCACCTTCCTCCACACCTCAGGGACATATCCAAAAGCGATACATGCCCTGAAAATGGAATCGATGTATGGAGCCAGCACAACGCTCTCTGCCTTAAGAAGGACCGGCAGAATACCGTCTGGACGGGGGGCTTTAAAAGCCGAGAAGGCTGACATTTACCATTTCACCTTCTTGACATCAACTACCTTGGCAGCAGTGGACCAATTACCACCAGTGCAAAGGTGGGGGATGTTCGCCACACAACTGCAGGTCTTCTTCAAGCCTACAGTCTGGGAAATGCGTCGAGAGAAGAACTCTACAGGCTTCTTCCTTCGATGCCGTAAAGGAGCCATCTGGCCTTCTTAGAACACTCAGCCTGGCCGACGGGTCAATCCTAAGAGCCTTGAGCAGCTTAACTGGTCCACGATAGCCGTCAAGCTCCTCGCAGAAGTCTACAAAGGCCTGTCTTTTTGATTTCCTAACAAGCCTCTTGTAGTTACTCAGAGTCTCGCGGTAGAACTTCCAGTCTTCCTCCGAGCCAGTCCTCTTGGCCTCATTAAAAAGCCTTCTGGAAGCCTTACCGAGTTTACTAAGACTGCCGTTCCACCACGACTTAGGTTTCCTTCCAATGTCGTACTAATAGGACAGAAAGCTTCGAAAGACTCAGTCACAGCGGACTGCAGCGTTCCTACTGCAATCAGTATACGTTGTTTTTTTATCTAAGTGTTAGAAAAATTTAAGTATGTACCAGCCTTATAAAAGATAACTTCCGATATTAGAAGCGCGATGGATAGTGACAAATCTACTACGCTGGTACTTTTAGATTTCTCAAAGGTTTTTGATAGTGTAGATCATCGAACTCTTATATAGAAGCTCTGTTCGTCTTTTAAATGTGGCAGTTCAGCAGCGCACATGCTGGATAGCTTTCTGAGTGAGCGTCAGCAATGTTTATTCTGAATTTTTGCCTTTACAGTGGGGAGTTCCCCAAGGATCGATATTGGGTCTACTTTTATCCAGCTTATTCATTAATGACTTGTCGAAAGCAGTTCGTGATGTAGAAATACATCTCTATGATGTTCAGGTTTATCTAAGCCGGTATAGGTCTTCTCGAGGATTCCTTATCACGCATTAATAGTGATCTTAAACCCGTAAAATCACTTTCTATAAGTTTTTATAACAACGATTTCGATGTGTCTGACGTCCCACCAGTGATCCTGAAACATTCTCCACTACCCATGCTGAATAAGGTTACCAATCTTGGGATAGAATTAAACAGCAGTATGAAGTGCTTTAATTATATTAAGGCGAGATTGGAAAACATTTATGCTAGGCTGCGCAGACATCGGCTTTTGGCCGATATATTGTCCTAGTAAAGATGTTGATTCTGCCTCATTTCTCGTTTGGAAGCGTTGTTTTTCCCAAATTTGATAGTAGGTATATATGTAAGTAAAATATAGGTTGCATTCAACGAATGTATCCGATTTATTTTTAGATTGCGACGATTTGATCACGTTTCCCCATTTAGACTTATTATTTGGGTGTTCTTTGGAATCCTTTTTAAAGCATCGGGTGCTCTTTCTACTGTTCGGCATACTACGGTCCAATAAACCGGAATATCTCAGGGAACTTTTGCAGATTACTTCGTCTCAGCGGAACAGAAACCTGATAATGCCGCGGTTCTATAGATCAGTTATGGAAAGCTCTTACCTCTTCCAGTCTATCAGATTATGGAATAATTTACCCGTAGATACTTAATTTGTATCTTTTTTTAGCTTTGAAACAACAACTTTTTTACGTATTTTTTTCTGAACTATCAACTCAATGCAGATTCTTTTTTATTTATTTTATCTTATTTTTAACACAAATTTATCTAGCACCAACATTCTATTTTGTACATTTATTAGCAATAAATTATTATTATTATATACCCCCCCCCCCACCGCTCCCCACTCCCGTGTATATAAAATCATTTTGTTGATGAGCCGGAGCGTAATGGCCGGAGCTATTTAACGGCTCTGGCTCGCGAGCGAAAGCTATTTAACGACTCGACCTCGAGCTCGCGACCGAGAGCCACTTGGAAAAATGGCTCTGGCTCTCGAGTATTTCAGCCGCTCGCGAGCAAGCATTTAGGTACCCTGGTTTAAAGCAATGTTAACCAATCAAAAATTTGGCCAAGTGCGAGTTGGACCCGCACGCGAATGGTTCCATACCATCGTACAAAATTTAACACTAAGTACTTTTTATTTATTTTTTCAAATGAGAGTAGGCGTCATTTGAAAAAATAATGAATGAGAAGAAAACGAGCAAAAACGCCAAAAAATCACGTTTCTTGTATGGGGACCCCATTTAATTTTATTTTTATTATTTGTTATAACGGCAATAGATATGCACACTGAAAATTTCAACTGTCGACCTATTTCGGTTCATGAGATACAGCCCGGTGACAGACAGACAGACGGACGGATATCGGAGGCTTAGTAATAAGCGTTCCCGTTTTTACACTTGGGAACACAAAAATTTTTTTTTTTATTATATACATCACTTGTCATAATGTCGCTGATAGGAGAAGAATAGTTTTGTTAATTTGGCATTAAATGAGTGAAAATATGCGCGTTAGATTGATAGGCTTAACTCTATTGTGAAAAATTTAGTTTTGTTGCAATTTCTTCCTTTCACACACGTTAGTCACAGAATATTTTTTATCTACGGGCACATTAAAGAACTAAAAATCATTTTACAAATTTTTTAGTATCGCAAGGATAAATAAAATACCGCGTCACAATTATTACAATGATACTGAAAAAAAAGCATGCAACAGTGCTATTTGTATATCACACAGGGCACAATGATATCAGCATAAAAGAGGAATGAAATTATGGAATAGTAAACACTGGCCGTTACAACATGTTTACACTAGACTTGTACAAGATTTGAATATGCGCTTAGCCACTTGTTGTGTAGATTTCACAAAATCTCAATATTTCTTGTAATTAGGAGCGGGATATAACAAGAATACTAAGTAAACCTTAATATCCTGAAACTACTGATATTATAACTAGTTCATAGTTACACACATTAGGAGAGGTAAATCAATGATGAAAGGCTATCAACCGAAACGGCTCAGTGGGTGACCATCAAGTAAGACATTCTGAGCTAAATCACGGCTGGATAACCTTCTTCAAATCTTTAGTTTATCTAGCTCTAACGAGTAAAAAATTGGTACCTACTTTGTGAAAAAAAAAGCAGAAATTTTTGGCCAAGTTCAGTACTGAACTGACAATACCCAATTGTGTGCCTTTATCAGAAACGTAATATGCATCTCACATTCTCTACCCCCGAATGACTTCCATGCGTAATTCTATATCCTCGGAATATTGGAATCTACAAAATTTAATAATTGATGATACTCGCTCTACTCTTGAGATCAAATGAGTAATAAATTCACCTCTGTCTGGGCTCTGCTGCGTGTTATGTTATGCGGGCCTTGAATAGCCGTAAATAAAACGACGGTTTCAGATTACTTCAATAATACTCGATAAAACTCGTGCAAATGAATAGGGAGAGAAGCACTGATTTCGCTGTTGTTTGTTGCTCTAATTATTACTTTTCACTTTCCCTGATAATAACGCAGCGACTTTCTATGACTTCTCTTTATTGAATAATTATTAGTGCTTACAAATTATTGGAATATTTGTAATTATGGAACTCTTAGATACGCCCCTCTTCTTAGTTTTAAACAAGATTCAGGCAAGATGACTTAACAAGGGATTTAGAAAACTACACAAAATACAAAAGATTTCGACGCAGAAAAGGAATATTTCTGGTGTTATTGTTTAATGGCAATGTTTATACAAAGCGATCTTAGAATCTTCTGACTGAATTTAAAGAACGCAATTAAACTACGAATTGTTATAGAAAAACGTCACTCACAAGTTTTTGTCGAACAAAGAGTTTTCGTTTAGTCACAATTGAATGCAATTGAGTATGAATGCTCAATTCTATATCTAACTAATTATTAATCACCTGATTTGTTCTTATGTTTTACTATTTAACACGAACGTAGTGCACTGCAATTGAAAATTTACACTTTAAACCCTGGATAATTACACAAAATAACTAATAAGATTACACACACCTTGCTGCGATTGACAGAAAAATGACAAAACTCAAGAACAAGATGGCTACACGCTGACCACAACAGTTAAGTTCAGTGGAAAGGTAATGCCCCTTTATCTAACCCACCTAAATATATGCTATTATTCTATTTCCTACACCGTTCACAAAATCATCAACCTGCTCTGATTTTTATTTTATGCGCTACTCATTTAAATTAAATATTCAAAGTTTGTATGAATGAATATTCAAATAAACCTCAAGGAAATAAGAAGAAAAAATTGTTTCTAGGTTGGTAAATGATATTTGTTTTCGGAAAGTGTACAGAAATCGTTGTTTCTGATTCAACTTCGACGATCTGTTAAGTGTCTCGATGTAAGTGGTTCCTTAATTTGTAAAAGTAAGAACAAAACATCACAAGCACTCTTAATGATGCCTACACAATATACGACAAAAAATTAAATGTTGACCTAATGTGGCAATACCATGTTGCTGTACCCAATGGCGCCGACCAAATTTGTCGCCGTAACTAGAGTTGGGAATAATTCAACTTTTGACGTCGTAATTTGATTTTGACAGCTGAGAGTAATGAGCAGAAAATTTCTTTAGAGGAGCAATTAATTAATTTAGTGAGGGAAATGAAGTGTTTTTATGCCAAAGGAATCCTCAATATCGAAATACATATTTAAAAGAAAAAAAAATGATGAAATTGGAGAAAAGTTGAAAATAAGCGGTAGATGATATTTTGTAATCCACATAAACTCGGCGTTAATCGTTATTTATTACACATTTACAATTTTTTTTTATATCTTCCTCATTTTGTTAATAAATTTCAACAAATAATTTTACCACCTACATATTTTGATATGTCACGAACATAAGAATGTCGGTGTCATTGTGTTAATTCGGCGACATGTACGACGATAGTGTTGTCGTAATTGCCGTGTCGGCATCATATTGTTTCGCCCTTTACGCGATGATTACACGAGTCAATAGAGCTGACGGACCGTCTTAATTTTGTCAGTCAATTTAGTTGACAAAAAGCGATTTGCGTTCGATCAATTAACTAGTCAGCTCATAATAAAATGTCGTCAAGTGGTGCGGACATTCCTCTTCTATATTAAACCTTTTTCAGAGAGAAGATTAGAAATACAAACACAAATTTTCACTAGCATCTCCCTTTTATTTTCAATTTCCTCCATCTTAATTTTATATTTGACAGTTTATTGGCCAGTCTGTACTGACTGGTCAGAAAACTTGTCAGTACAGACTAGTCGGTAAAAAGAGTAGTCAACAGCGGCTTACACGATCCCTTGTAAGTGCCAAACGCTGTCAGTGTCAGCTCTACTGACTCGTGTAATCCCAGGATTAGAACATATGTATATAACTAAAGGAGGCGAAATATCACGTGTGTTTGATGAAAACCCCGAGCTACACCGGGCTAGACTAACTTGTTTTTTTAAAAACCTGAGCTACCCCGTGCTTACACTAAAAATTTCTTGGGGTAATGGTTTGACATTTGTCACTTGAGACCTATCACTTGCAATTTGTTGCTGATTGGGGCATATAAATTACTTCTTGAGCAAAAATAAGTAAAAATTAGATGAAAAGAAATAGGTAATTAGCCGGAGCACATTTTATTTGTATTCACCAATAAATAACTTTGTACAATACTGTCAGAGAAATGGCATTACACTAGATTTACCCGGTGTTTTAAAAACTTGTTTGATGAAGGCTCAAAGCCCCGGATAAATTTGGGAAAAATTGTAGAGAAAATTTACAAGGTGTTTAAATCGAATAAACCTATCGTGTAAAAACCTGATCGGTGTGACAAAGTATATACAATACAAATTATTCCCAAGAACCACGTTCCGCCATTAGTGACGAAATATCGTGAAATGTAAAGGAAAGTACGGTATGGTATGGTCACCCTTAAAATGTCTAGAACTGATCGTATTCACAGTATATATAACAAACCTACATTTTTATTTGGCAACACCAAGAAGGGGTTGCCCGATTTAGTCCATTTTTGATATTTTATTTGCCATACTATAAAAACAACATGTACCAAATTTCAGCTCTCTAGCTGTGTCCAAATATATAGTGGAAAAAGTTTTATATGGTAACTCCGATTTGTCTCATTTTTGAACTTGATTTTACTTTTTTTTTAAAAGCTGTGTACAAAATTTCAGCTTTTAAGTGAACGCGTTCTGAGTTATGTTGCGCACGGACGGACAGACGGACGGATATGCAAACATCAAAATAGTTTCTAATATTATCATTATTTCTGTGCGTTACAATCGGAAAAAAATTCAGTATAACCTATAGATTTCATCTAGGGTATAAAAATTTATGTGAACCATGTAATCGTTTATTTTTAAGTTGAACGTTGCGGGTTAGCTGTGGAGTTACGCCAGGGTCAAGGTGTTCAACGACGGGGAAGAAGAAGATTAATATACCAAGTTTGAAGCTATGAAAGAGAACACTTATTTATTTTTGTACTGATTTTAACGTTTTTATTTTCAAATAATTAAATATCTAACACAAATGTATTGTCTTTTATATAAACTTAATGATAACCTTTTTCCCATAAGGTGTATAAAACTTTTAGATATTGTCTATGACAATACACCAACTTAATTCTATTATACTCTTTTGGATTTTTTTCCACTTTAATACTTAATATATTCCTTTATTTTATGCTCTTCTAATATACTGGGGAATATGCTATTTGTTTACGGGATGACGGGTAAATCTCGAATGTGGTAACCGCACACTCGGCAGGAAAAATGCCTTTGTTCTCGAATACGGAAACCTCGTATTCGGTAGGAATATTCTATAATGCTACGCGATGACGAGTAATTCTCGAATGTGGTAACCTCACACTCGACAGGAAAAATGACTTTGTTCTCGAATACGGAAACCTCGTACTCGGTAGGAATATTCTATAATGCTACGCGATGACGAGTAATTCTCGAATGTGGTAACCTCACACTCGACAGGAAAAATGACTTTGTTCTCGAATACGGAAACCTCGTACTCGGTAGGAATATTCTATAATGCTACGCGATGACGAGTAATTCTCGAATGTGGTAACCTCACACTCGACAGGAAAAATGACTTTGTTCTCGAATACGGAAACCTCGTACTCGGTAGGAATATTCTATAATGCCACGGGATGACGGGTAAATCTCGAATGTGGTAACCTCACACTCGGCAGGAAAATGATTAAATCTCGAATACGGAAACCTCGTACTCGGTAGGAATATTCTATAGTACTACGGGATGACGGGTAATTCTCAAGCATGGTAACCTCACACTTGGCAGGAAATTGAGGCAATTAACTTCTTCGCAGGCTAATTCCAATAAAGGTCTTAGCCAGTCGAAGCTTATTCATAAATGGTCTTCCTGATATTATTGAAGATGTGAACATCCACATGTATGCTGACGATGTTCAGATATACTCGTATCTATCTCGTTCAATTGGATTAATGGAGGACTGCGTACATCGAGTTAACCGTGATTTAATAAATATATCTGATTGGGCCACTAGCAACCGACTCTTGTTGAATCCCCTGAAGTCTTCTTGTATGGTCTTCTATAGGAGAGATCTTGTGTTTTCAGATCTTCCCTATATATATGTATATATCTTAATGGAGTACTTCTGCCTTATGCCAGGAAGTTTAAGAACCTTGGTGTTTTTTTCAATAGTAAATTGGGAGTGTTGTGACCATGTTAATTCCTTACTTATTACAAAAGATTAATGGCGGTCTTCGATTGCTTCGTCTGTCGAGTAGTCTGCTCCAGGTTGAGTTAAAGCTAAAGCTAGTTAGGGCACTGCTATTCCACATTTCACTTTCTGTACTACAATTTATTCGCGGCTTGACTCTGTGTGCAGTCGTAAGTTAAATGTAGCTTTTAATGATTGTGTACGTTTTGTTTATGGTTTAAGACGTCACGATCACGTTTCTGCTTATAGAAATTCTGTACTAGGATGCTCTTTGGATACATACTTAGAAATTAGATCATTAGTTTTCCTACGAAATTTGATAATCTCTAAGTTTCCTTCGTATTTATTTAGTCACTTGCAATTCTTGCATTCGTCTCGTCATGTAAGTCTTCGGATTCCTCGTGCATGTTATGTTGTTGGGCAACGCTCTTATTTTTCCGTTATTTCTCGTGTATGGAATTCCCTTCCGGGTGCTATTAGAGGGCAAACTCGGCCATCTGATTTTAAGAATGAGCTGAAGCGTTTTCTGGATTCTTACTAAACTGAAATGTGCCGATGACACAATTTTGCTACGTAGCTTAGAATGAGATTAAATTCGGGTCTTTTCAATTAATTTTTCTTTATTTTTATTTTATTATTTTGTAGATTTTGTTTTTTTCTCAATCTATTTTGATCTCTCAGTTAGTTGCAATTATTATAGTTTTATTTGTTCTTAAATTTAATTTTAATTTTTATTTTTTCTCTTGCATTATCATTATCATTTTCACTGTACTAGAAACAGATGTTATCTTTTGTACAAATCTTCGAATAAATTATTATTATTATTGCTCCGTCTAAATTCTACACCAACGTGGGAATACATAAAGACTGCTCTTCTATCTGAATGGTGAGTTCCCAAAGATGATTTGAAGGTGCGAGTTCAGTTTATGTCCCGGCGAATCTTTTGCGACGTACCATCAGAATCTGGTGCAGTTGCGTGATCAACTGCAGACTTCAATGCCAGATAGTGAGTTCCTGGAAATAGTTAAGGCTAACCTGTTGCCGGAAATCCAGAACAAGATCTGTCTACACCCCATAAATACCATTGGGCAGCTGAGATACCTCGTCACGCAAATTCAAGCTATGCAATTGCGGATTGCAACTTCTAGTAGCCTGAACCCTTATCAAGATCAGCGAGTGAGTGAGATCGAAGACTCTCATAATTTTTACCCTGACTTACCGATTCTACCTGAATCTAACAACAGCATAACCGAAGTGTCAGCTATCTCGAATAGACCAGCAGCAATCTGTTGGAATTGTGATCAATAAGGGCATTTCTATCAAGACTACTTGCAAGAGAGACAACAAGTGTTCTGCTATGGATGCGGGCGCATAATGTCTTTAAGCCAAACTGTAGACATTGTTCACAGAAAAACGAGAGACGGGTCGGGAATCCCAATATCTTTTCTCGACCAATTGCGACGTCTCGAGTGGCAGCAGTCTCGACAACGCAAGCTAAATCATTGAACAGGGAAGACAGTTTGCTCAATCAGCAGACCTCGGCGAAGCACTAAATTATCCGCCAATTTCATTCAGTGACTCTGGTGTATTGACAGCTTACCTGACAGTCCCAACGCGGAGAATCGCTCGTTAATAGAAGCAGAGAACTTGATTGACTTACCTGCAGATTTTCAAGCTCCCGTTCTCATCAGTAGGGAGCCCACGACACTTCTGATAGACCCTTCTCTAGAAGAGTCCTTAATGCTTGACACACCGATAGAACCAACCGTAGTTTGAAACGGCCACCGAGCTCTGGTATGACGAGAGGGCATAAGCCTGTTTTATATCCACTGACGCCCTACCACACGCATCTACGAAATTACAACGAAGTGTGAGACTGTATCATCTCATCAGTGGCGGAGTTCATAGGAATCATGCACCCGGATTTGGACCTTAATAAGAAAAAGAAACGATCTACTGTTCGGTGGCGTGAATATTGTCGATGAATCAAGACGGAATGAAAGAAACTGGCCCACATTTCAGTGTCGATGCCAGAGGATATTCGACCGCATGCCGAAGTTAAGCTGCCCCGACGAACTGTGACTGGGTTACTTGATAGTGGTGCCACTGTCAGTATCCTAGGCCAAGGAGCTCTAGAGAGACTGGCGAAAGCAAATGTCGAATGGAGGAGGTATCACACTCAAGTGAAGGTAGCCATGACGAATACTCGGACATCATTTTTCGTGGTAAAACCCAAAACGTGCATTTTTACGTGGTTCCTGGGCTCACGCAAGCACTATATCTGGGAATAGACTTCTGGCGTCTATTTGGGTAGACTCAAGATGTTCTTGGTATAATTGCTGAAGTGATGCCAAGCCTCAGACACTGACTGCCATGTTCTTTCCGTTCGAGAAAATCAACGTCTTGAAGCCACGAAGCAACTTTTTCCTTCCTTCGCCTCTTTGGGCTTAGCAAAAACATCTCTTCTCACTCACAAGATTGAGACGAATGATGCAACTCCGATAAAACAAAGGTTTTATCCAATTTCACCGGCAGTGCAGAGTTTGATGGATGCTGAGCTAAGACGCATGCTATCACTAGGTGTGGTAGAGGAGAGCCAGAGTTTTTGGAGCTCTCCAGTTGTTCTAATGAGGAAGCCTGAAAAAGTTCGGCTGTGTTTGGACGCTAGGAAAGTCAGCTCCATTACTATGAAGGACGAATATCCGCTACCGCAGATAGAAGCACTTCAGAGTCGACTTCCTCCGGCAAAACTGGACTGAAGGACGCTTTTTGGCAGATCCCACTAGACGCTGATTCCAGAGAGAAGACCGCGTTCACAGTACCTGGTCACCTCTCTATCAACACACCGTGATGCCATTCGGCCTCTGCAATGCTCCACAAACTGTGCCGCCTCATGGATAAGGTCATTCCATTCGATCTTCGTGAGAAAGTTCTCGTCTACTTAGACGATTTATTAATACTGTCATCAGTCTTTGACTCTCATTTCATTTTACTATCCCATGTAGCGGATTGTTTGAGGAAAGCTGGCCTCATTATCAATGTAGAGAAGAGTAAGTTCTGCATTACAGAGACAAAATATTTGGGTTTCATTATTGGGAAAGGAGGAATAAAAACAGACCCGGATAAGATTTCAGCTATAGTCGACTACCCGTCACCTAAAAATGTTTGGCAAGTGCAACGCCTACTGGGTATGGCGGGATGGTATCTTCGGTTTATTTTGAACTATGCTGATCTAACGGCCTCCATAATTGACACCTTGAAAAATCCCAGTCAGTTCCAATGGACTCCTGAAGCCCAGTCATCTCTGGAGTTATTGAAGCAGAAACTTACTTCTGCTGCGTTGTTAGTGAGTCTAGATTTCACCAAACCGTTCGTTATCCAGTGTGATGCGAGTCAAGGTATTGGGGGAGTGCTGTTACAACTAGATGACGATGACCACGGGAAGTCAATAGCCTACGTCTCGAAAAGTTGAATTCGGCACAGCGAAATTACACCGTCACAGAGCAGGAATGCTTAGCAGCACTTTTGAGCGTGCAGAAGTTCCGGCCCTTCATTGACTTATGCCGGTCAAGATAGTGACCGATCATGTGAGTTTGAAATGGCTGATGTCTCAAAAGGACCTCAGCCGTAGACTAGCTCGGTGGAGCTTCAGGGCTTCGATTTCACTATCAAACACCGGAAAGGAAGCCTGAATGTTGTTCCTGATGCGTTGTCACGGATACACTGTGACAGCCTGACACCTGCTGAAGATCCTGGCCTAGAAGTTGACCTTAGTTCGCCATATTTCAACTCGTTGGAATATGAGGAGCTGAGGTAAAAGGTTAAATCAACTTTTGATAAACTACCAGATCTCTACGCCAGGCTACGTATATATTCGCACTGCTCTTAGGACAGGCGATCTGATTGAGGAAGAAGAAGCTTGGAAGCTTTGGATTCTGCGTTGGCTTATCTCCGACGTAATTTCAAGGGGCATGATCTGCCACTAGCTTCACACGGAGGAATAGGGAAAACGCTGGATCGTTTAAGACGACATCTGTACTGGCCTCGAATAACAGTCGGTGTAAGAAATTACGTAGGTGCGTGTGACGTGCGCAAAGAAATTAAAGCCCCTAATACCATACCGTGGCAAAAGTTGTACCTAGATTTTTGAGGTCCATATCCTAGAACAACGAATGGAAATGTCTGTATATCACCACTTTTCCAAATTGCCGATTCGCAAACCATCGGAAGGCATCTACTCTTAACGTATGTAGATTCATTGAAACAGAAGTGTTTCACACGTTCGGAGTTCCGGAGACGATAGTCTCCGATAATGGAGTTCATTTTTGGATAAATATGGTGTGAAGCACATGCGAACAGCAGTTTATTCGCCGCTCCGTCCACCAATCGACTGGTTTCTCACCCCACTATTTGACCAACAGATTGCTGACCACGCGAGCTCTTATCCCATCCTTAGGAGCCTCGGAACGCTAAATGAACCTCTAAGAGTGGATGCTGAAGACAAGCTAAGATTGATCCGTGAGAGAGTGCAGAAGAATCTGAACTACGCGTTCGAACAGTGTTCATAAGCTTATGATCTTAGAGCAAAGCCTGTTAGTTTTAGAATTGGTCATAGAGTATATAGGAGAAATTTTATACAGAATAATTTCCAACTACAGATTAGTGCGAAATTAGGACGAACATTTTTAATGTGTCGGATTAGAGCAAAGAAAGGAAACTCCCTTTATGAGAGGAGGATTTATTAAGGATCTGCAGGGGAAGTTAATAGGAGTTTACCACGATAAAGACATTAAACCCTGATTACGACGGATTTAACTAAAATATCTGTTATACTCACCTGATGTACATTGTTCATCTCGGTAGCCCTAAGAAGGCAACCGGCAAGCTTCACTTGCAAACTATAAGATATCGTGCAACCCTCCTATTAACTCGTTAATGGTGGGTGATATACCTGTTGGAATTCAACCTCGTCAACCCTTCTCGATTAGCCTAATTGTGAAGATTTTCCTTCTTCTTTCTTTTCTTCATTACCTCTTTCATCTACAGTGGTCGGGAAATCTTTTGTAAAGGACGATGATCCTTGTGAATATCTCTACCTATCATGGGTAGATAATTACCATATAATCCCTTCAGGATCAGCTTCATTAGGAGGATTTTTCTTCCCTGTCCCTCCTCAACATTTCTTTAACCTGCAACAGTTGAACAAAACAGAACCAAGAAGGATCCTGGTAGACCTAAGAAGGCATCCAGTCAGCTTCTGGTAGTCACAGGATACCTATGTGCTGCTTAGAACATTCCCAGCCTAGCGGCCGGTATACCTCTTGTTAGTCACTTCATTTTTATCCCACTCCCTAGCCTGATAGCGTGTCAGAACCCCTCCTACATGGTACCCTACGGATGCTGTGTCACCGTAGGAATCCCACATACACAATGTCTTTGCAAGTTTTAATGCCTGTTATATCCATGCTTTGGAGACACCCCCTTGAACGAGTTGTAGTCTGGACTGCAGGGAACTAGAGCCCTTTGCAAAGCATTATACAAGATCTTTGAAAGTATGCTTCGAGAAAAAAGGTTGGGATAGCTAGGAGGAAGAAGAATCACCCAAGCTGCATGACTTTGGTGATGGATAAGTACCAGGGGCGATAAAACATGTATCGTAGGCCTTTTGATTTACAGTTAAACTGTCCCCACGGGAAGACGCCAGGAAATAGAACCACGGAAATGAATCTGGCATTAAAATTGTAGAATAAGGCTTAAGAAAACATTAAATTAATTTAGTCAAAAGCATTCCCCCCGAAGTCAATTTTATAGAACTAAGATAACAAATGCTAGCGGTATAGACAGACAACAAGACCAAACCTGAAGTCGATAGAACTGAGACTGTGTAGTGACTATTTTAAAAGGGAACGATTTTGGACGTCATTTGAACTAAAGAAAAGATCTCAACCGAAGGAGTCTATTCTCTTGAAGTGCAAAAGCATAAAAAATTTGTTAGTAATGAAATGCAGGAATTGTATACAAGACTTCAGACGGGAAGCCCGATTTTTCAAGGAACCAATCATACAATTAGATTAGAGTTCCATATAATGACACAAATTGAACAGCTAGCCCTTAATGGAAAAATTTTAAATTTAAGGATGAGCCAGAGAAACCTTAGTATATATGTAGGTATATAAATTAACGAATGCATTCATAGGTTTTCCATAAGACAGAGAAATAAATTATGAGAGCGATACTCTCCTGGAATGAATTTTTTTTTAGATCTTAAGCTTGTAAGTGAGGAGATAAATGTGAATATCGTCAAGGATGTGTGTAGAGCTGAAAAGAAAAAGGGGTTTCTAGGTATGTAGGACGGCATAGTTAAATAATTTGAATTGATGGTCCTCTGTTGCCTATTTTAAAATCTTCCGTGGTTATTAAGCAGCACCCCTGAAGGGACCTGAAAATCTTTTGTTCTAGAGATATCATAACTTCTCATCCTTTTTTAGCATTTAGACATCGTACAGCAACTCCAGGGAGCTCCTTTCAGGGACTGGCGGTATGTAAGTAAATTTTTTTGAGATTTTTGTTGTAATAATAAAATCTAGATGATAGTGGCTTATTGAACTCCCGGACGTTTGTACATATACGGGTCAATCGTGTAGCACTCCCTCGCTTGAGAATGTCAGTTTTAAAGTGGACGCGAAACAAAATATTTGGATTATGAGAATTAAATTTTTTTTTCTGTTGTAAAGTCACCCCCTTTGCTGATAAAGCAGTACGGGATTTTTGGCTATTCCATTTTTGTGTTTAGCATTAATGACTCTGACTTTCTCATGCCGCTATATGGCTCACCGTGATAAAAAACTCCGAATTTTAACTTAGACGTGTTATATCACCATTATAAATTCTGTCAATTTTGCAATTATTTCTATTTATCATATATACATAATGCCGATTCTGTTTGGATGTTTGACATCTTTTTTCATGGGAATAATGGAAACAGTACGAAGTGAGCACACTTCTTAAATCTACATCCGTGCATTTAATGTTTTTGAATTGTTATATATTTCCCAGAACAGGAATCCTTTGGCTAATTGCTTTGCATTCTCGTAATCATTGAATTTTACCATGTTTTGTGATATTTAGTAATATTAAAGAGTAAACTGTACAAAGAGAATATTTGGAATCCTCTTGGTCTATACGCAGCTTTCCACACGTTCTTGTCGCTGGCGTTATTATGAACGATATCAGTTACTCCAGTTATAAGATTCATATTGTTAGAGGGTAGAATTAATAAATCAGGTATCCCATAATTGTTAAATGCAGGAAGTAAGGTAGTTCTAATTGGCGGAGCTCTAGCTCTTATGTTGTATGAACGATTGTAGTGAAAAAATTGTGGTTTATAACGTGATGAAGACCTAAACTTTAATTCTTCCTCTCCCGGAGCCCTCTCTCTTGGTGATGGTTGACTAGGTCCGCTAGTCTCTCTTTCAGATCATCTTAGGGATACTGAAAATTCTCTGCCCTCAGTGTCGTCGGGTGGATGGGGCAAGCAGAAAGAAGGCAGAGTATCTGCGCCTTCACAGGAGGTAATGGGTAAGTGATGTAAAGGTCCCTTGTGGAGCGGGTGTGTTGCGGCTTTTTTTTGTTTTGGCACGCAAATTTTTTTGTATATGGCAGGTGACAGCGGCAGGTCCTCGTGGAACCCCCCACACTCTCCGCCAATAGCCGAGGCGAGCTAGCGTGCCGCCCTGCACTACAACCGAGTGATCTATCAGCTCATACTGGCAGTCTGGACTTCACGTCCAAGTAAATCGTTCAGCATAGTTCCATAACATGTTATTTAGTGTTCTAGTTATAGATACAATTTTCGATATGGAAAGCGGTTCAAGAAGGAAAAAGCGAAAAGAATTTGGACGAAAGAGTTGTTGCGAAAAAGAAATAAATATTCCCATACAAATTTAATAAAGGAATTAGAGGAAACATCTCCAGCTGATTTGAAAAACTTTCTTAGAATGGACAGGAACACATATAAGGAGCTGCTAGAATTATTAACACCATTTATTCAAAAACAAAATACGTTTATGAGGGATGCTTTCAGTCTAAATGAGCTTTTATCTGCCACACTTAGATTTTTTGCATCAGGTGCAAGCTTTGAAGATTTAGAATTCCTTACCGCTATAGCGCCGCAAACCGTGGAAAAAATTATAATTGAGACCTGTGAAGCAGCAATAAATGTTCTAAAAACTTATATCAAGCTAAGAACAAAGTTGAAACAATGTCTCCTTTGCCTTTTTCCTTCACGTAATCATAAACAAAGTTAACTTAATGACAAGTTAGGACACAGAAGCGTTTCCGATTGTTTTACATTAAAAATGCACACGGCAAGAAAAAGAAGAAAGAAGAAAAGATTTTCTTTAAAACTTTTATGAATAAAGATAAAAAATGTGGAAGAAAGCGCAAATTGCATTCAACGAAACAGAATGGCAAATGATTCATTCTCGTAAATAAATGAGAAGGGGCGCAGTTTTCCGATATTACTCTCACAAAATGTCGGTGATCGAAATAATATGTATGTAAATATCGTCCGCACCCGCTCCTGATTTCTCACTTTTCGCCACCTTATTCAATTCTGCCTATATGAAGACCGTATACTGTTGAGTTTTCTTTTAACTGTCTCTATATCAGTTATAAGGTTCAACTTCTTTTAATTTTATTAAAAAGTTTTTCATATGCAGTCTTTTTTAGCACTTTATTTTTATAAATGTCACACTTCACTTTCCATACCTCAGGATGCTCGCGATATAACTCAAAAAATTCTTTCATGTAGTCAAACACGTATACCCGCCTCCAAAAATCAAACTAATTTGATTTTCATCCAACCGCTTGACACACTGTGTGTCGCACTGTCAAACAGGCACACACACTGGCAAATATGCGTGACAACATCGTTGTCCTACTCGAATTGGCAAACATGCGTGACCGCGTTCTTTAGAATACACCTGCATTTAAAACATGGACTACCAACACAATCAGAATTCATTACGCGGAGCCTGGTTTATCATTATCACCATTCCTTTTTGCTATATACTCTTAAGATCTTTTAAATAGAAATGTATACAGATTAGTGGACGAAATTTCGTCACAGCCTCACAGTTCAAGGTATATAACTAGAGGACAAGATATTCCCATTAAAATTTTGGCACATTGCAGCTGATAGCCTGTGACGTAATTCTGTGAGTAATGTATATACATTTTTATAGGAAAGACAGAGATAGGAGAGAGTGTATTGTGTTCTCTGTACCGTACTTTCCTATACATTTTCACAATATTTCGTCACTAATGGCGGAACGTGGTTCGTAACGCGAATACAGCTCATGTGTCAAAATTTAATGAGAATCTTGTATTATCTGTATCGTAGTTACGGTCTATAGTCGTCGGTGCTCCTCCTATGTATTAACGGCGGAAATTATTGTCGAATCGTATGTTTTTCAAGGTCTAATTTTGAACGTTGTTTAAAAGTTGTAAAAGTTCACACAAAAAGAACACACAATAGAATAAAACGCACATTTACTGTGGACTTAAAAAAAATAAGCTTAAATTAGACAAAGCGAAGTAGTATTTAAATATAGGACGTTCACTAACATTATATAATAGTTATGGACTGCCTGATTTTCATTTCATATGGGTCAACTTTTGTTGGCAGGGTTGTGACAATTATCTTAATTTCGAGTTTTACTTTCGCTTTAATACATATTCATATTAAAAGTTATTTCTATTCTTGGAAGCTTATCTCCTACAATATCAAATATTTTTTAAACTTAATTTTTAAAAGAAATAAAATTAAGCAATTTTTGTTTGCCTGTCCCCAAAACTAGGTATGGGGGTCAGAGAAAGGATTACAAATAATGTATTGCCATCTATTTCTATACTATATATATATTCATTTGGAACACCACTGAACTGAAACTGGGCTATGGTGCATTTTGTATAGAACTTAATATTTTTAGTTTAGCGGAATAAAGTAGTTAAATCAAAAAGAGACAACTATAGAAAAGTGATCCCATAATAATGCCAAATAAAGGCTAAACTACAATTTACGTATACGTAAGAAATGTTATTTACGTAAAGCGAACGCGCCCTTCAAGTTTAACAAACTTTCACAAATTAATGGTGAATTCTTTTCACCAAAACCGAGCAGGAACTGAGCTGAACCAGAACCTGTCAGATCTACACCGAACTTAGCCCTGTCCTGAGCGGGGACAAGGTGAAAAGAATGCAAGAAAGTAAAATACCTGAACCAGGCCGGTTTTGTGGTGAAAAGAACAGTTAGAGACTTGGAACCTGTTTTATTATAATTTCAACAAAAAAAATAAATCACTTAATAAAATAATTCCGCACATCTATACTTTTAATGCCTTTTTAAATGTTCGTCGTTTATAATTTTAATAAAAAAATAAACACTTTGACAAAATAATTTCACTTCCAAATGTTTGCACATACTGATAACAAATAATTTTGATTTGACGTTTAGTTCGGAACCGTAACCACAGATTTCCATGGAACAAGAAAGTTCAAAACCGGAGCAAATACCGAACAGGAACCGCTGTGAAAAGAACATACGTTCTGAACCAGTTCTGTGTCAACGAGGTAATAACTAAAGGAGATGCAATCATATGTACGATCCGTGTACATGAGCGTACCCAAAATTGCCCTGCATTTGTGTATGTTTCATTCCGCCATTTTTGGTCTTCGCTGTCAGATCCATACATAGGTTTGGTTTGATTTGGGCTTGGCGCATTGACGCAGGAAAACTCATGAAATAACCGTAGGGGCATGAAGCAAATATTACTCAAAAACTTTTTATCACTGAACTTTTCTTCTTAGTTATTAACATTTTTATGTTCATGTTTGCAAATTCAGTAAATACTTTTAAGTATGTGACAATAAAAGCGATTAAAATTGCGAACAGGTTGTACAATTGTGTACAGGTGTACAAATTTTACGGCGCTTATGTACAAACAATATCAGTGTCAATGTGTTAGAAATGGGTACGTTAAATTTTCTCATTTGCATCTCCTTTAGTTCTTACCTCGTTGTTCTGTGTCAGTGCGGCGAAGAAAACACTTTGGGTGTAGGAACCGAACGAGTTATGGTTCAGTTCAGGTGAAAAGAATTCACCATAACTGTTACTATGTTCACATGAAGCGGAGTAGTCTGGATTATCGAACTCCGGAATGAGTTAATGCGTCATGTGAACACCAACTGGAGTGGAATAGCCTAGACCGGTTTTAATTCGGTAGTAGAGTGGATTTGGTTTCATGTGAACACGGAGTGGAGTGGAACGGATTAGATTTTGACACTTCGTCGGCGGTGAAGGTAGTGATATCACATGTGTTTGTTTTAAGTCCGCGCTTCAATTTAGTTTTGAAAAAATGTGTAATTTACAAGAGAGATTTTTTGAGGGAAACTATGATTTAAATTATAAACCTATTTCAGAAAAAAATTATAAGTATGAAAAGAGCCTCAAGATATTTTCATATGAAGTGAAGAAAATTCAGAAGGAATTGCAAGTTGACTTCATGAAGGAGCAGAAGGAGATATTTGAGCAACAAAAACAATTTGAAATGGATCTACAAGACAGGGAAGATCAAAGGTCAAGCGAGTTTCTGTCTGGCTTAAGATCGATTTTTCAACCCAATAATACTTGTGGATGTCAGAGCACTCGTAGTACATAAGCTTCATTTTCGGGATATCAGGCAACCTCTGGGCCTTCCAATTCATATGGGCATAAATCTTTCAGAAATGTGAAAATGCAGGACGACGATTATTTTGATAGTTACATACTGGATGAACAATCAGAAGAATAAAATAGATGGTGGTGTTTAACTTTCTTCTTTAAGTTTATTTTATAGTCAGTGAACTTTTATTATTTAAAAATGAATTATATATTATTTTTATTTAAAGAATGATTTTTTACATATATACTTATTTTTTCTGGAACTGGAACTGGACTGGAATTAACATTTTAATTCAAAAATAAATACAAAAACATAACTAAAAATAATTGGTTTCCTTAACTGGAAGTTTTTTGCAAAGTGTGTTTTTAAAATATCCCTATAATGTCTTCCTTCATCTGAAATTTATTGGTTTACTATTGAGGGAGGTTGGTGGAGATGATGGAGATTCCGCATAGCTAGCCAATTTATATAAAGAAATTGCCATTTTCACTTCAACCGATAAAGGCTTCTGACAATGTAAAGAGTTTTCACTTGGCTTCAGTTCATCTACTACGAGTGAACAAACAAACTCAAATGTACTTTTTGTCATCCTAAAATTCTCTAACCACTTTTGTTCATCCTAAGTATTTAGTACATTTACCCAAAAATTTTTATTAGGTCTCGGTTTTTTCCACATTCGGCCATAATTTGGCTTACATCTCTCCAAACTTTTCGTCATCGCACAAAATGTTGATTGTTGAACTGAATTATAGTACCTTCTCATAATTTGCGACAACATTTTTCGGTATACTTTTATCCTTCGCTTCGAACTCCTCTGTGCTTTCATACAATTTTATAGAAATTGTAAAATTATCATTCTTTTCATGGTCCGTCTTTCAATAAATAACTTCAAATGACAGTTGACTTAAAATTGAGAATTGTCAGAAAAGAAGCTGTCTCTCTCGTCGATTTAACCAGTCCATCGCATGTGAACACTTGGTACTTTGCGAATTAGGACTATTCCAGTCCAGTCTACTCCGCTTCATGTGAAAAAGGTATATAACTCGTCGGAGGGGAACTGACGTTAAGTTTAGCCAAATTGCAGTTAGTAAAGTTGCGGTAAGAATCGCTCATTCCGTAAGAAAGCGATGTGTCAAACAATTATTAATACCAAATAATTAAAATTGCAATGTAAAAATGAAAATGGAATAAAAATGGTACTGCGAATTAATAGAAAGCACAAATCTTCAATTAAATCAACTTCCATTTGTTAATTTTTTCACTTTTACCGCACTTTTTAAAATTGAACACATTAAGGGCCTATTCACCAAGCCATTTAATACAAATTTAATTTTAATTTAATTATTATTGAGGGACCGCAATTACATTTTTGTAGCTATTCACCACCCTTAATAAAATAAACAATTTCGGACGTTTCGGACTATCAGCTGCAAGATTTCTCTCGTGAGAGTTCATGTAATTTAAATATTATTTAAAAAGTTAAAAGAAGTTTTTATGTATTATTTAAATAGAGAAGTTTTTATGTGTTATTAAAAATAATTTATAATATATGTACAATTCGTTTTAATTAAAAATAGCCCATATTAAGCAATTCACTCGGTAAGTGTGGTTGGTGAATAGCTTTAATTGAATTTTTTTTTAATTTTGCTTGGTGAATACGGCCCTAAATATCAAGATAATAACCCCTACAGAATGTGATATCTATTTAGGCTAAAAATATCAACCTCAGTCTCTTTCAAAATCGTAAGTTCTTTTCTTCAATTGTATTATAGTTGAGTCTTAGGGTCGTATTCACCAAGTAATTTAATTGAAATTTTATTTAATTTCTGTTTTAGTACTCCCGTAAGAGAGGGTTAGGGCACACTTAAAATTAAATTAAAATGACATTTGGGTTATTTCGTGCTATAATAACGCATATGTACATGACTTTAAATTTAATTCAAGTTGGCCCGAAGCCTCTAACGCGAGCACTAAAACACAAATTAAATTAAATTTTAATTAAATGTCCTGGTGAATGTGGGGGGGGGGGGAAGTTATTATGTTATATAATTCTCTTATATCATTATCTGATTAGTAAGAGCAGAGCTGGATTTAATTACGCACGCTTTGGAGAAATTCGCATGCATCCATCTTTTAAAGATTTCGCTTGAAAATGATAACAGTGAAATTCATTGAGATTGTATGAACATCAATGTTGCTATGATATTCAATTAATTTTTGCAGCTTTCCATTCTGCACTCATCACTCATGTCATCGCATTTATTTAGATATAAACGATTTTTAAGTAATTACAGTCATTGCGAGCTCTCATTTAAATTTATTAAACCAATAAATATGCTTCAGTGTATACAGGGAGGATGGTAACAAATCACGAAGGTTTCTTGCAATCGAAAATTAAATATTGCGGATGCCGGCAAACATTGGCAGTTCAAGCAACCCTCAAAAATTCAAACATCACGAAGAATCCCAAAACACGGTGAAACGTAATTATAGTTATTAATCGGCTGTTGAATTGGCTGCTAATTTGCAGTTTAGTTACAAATTCTACCCGTCGGCGTGCAATTATGGGCAAATTACAGCGTAAAAATAAACAAAACAGCGCGATAATTCGCGATGCAGTTCTTCTTTCATCTGCTCTTCCTGGCATCCTTTCAAGTGCGCAGATCAACTTACTTGAGTGCCCCCAATTGAGCCTTATTTCTTGATACGCCACCATAGCCTGGGATTTCTTAGGAAAAGTCCGTGTGTTTTCCGTAGAGCTGGGGACTGTATCTTGTCCATCTCTCTATTTGGTGTAACTTGTGCGAAGTCAATTCTGAAATTAAGGGGCGTCCCTTCATCTCATGCCTTACTGTTGGGCTATTGGGGGCTGTTCGTTCTTCTGTGTTGCACCACAGATTGCTTTGCTGCTAGCGCAGAATCCTAACTTACTTCTGCACAGTTCAGTTTGCCTGATATGTATGAAGTTGAAGCCTCTTAAGATGAGATAAAAATCGTGTGCTGTTTATTTAAATAACCGTAATTTGCAAAGCTAAGGCGCTATTTATTATTACATAAGGTAGGGGGTAATTTTTGGCATTCAGTATGCAATTTAATTGGATACTTGCGCTTGTTCAAGCAGAAGTGTTTCTATTTGGCATTTGAAGGGAAGCACGTATTTCGCGAAGCATTCTCTCATCAAATCATAGGTTGGCGGAAAGGTTTAGTAATCTTGCAACTATTTCAAAGGAATTCGTTAAATCATGCAACTAATCACGACTAGAAAGTGTATGAAATGTTCAGTTTGTAACCTCGGGCTTAGGGTATTATCTGTGTATTTGTTTGGGCAATTTATTTAAGGCTTAAGCTTAGGGTTCCTCACATTGAATCTTAGTCATTTGAAACCAGTACAGGTGTGGAGATCATTTTGTTACAGATTGCTTTCTTTATACAAAATCGAATGAAATGCAGTTCTCAACATTAGCTTTTAAGAACAAAATAATATTGCAGCGAGCGCGCCCTTAGTTCGTTATTCAAAACACAATATTTGAAATATAATTGACAGTTCTTTTTATTTCACTCAACACACTTATAAAATTCACAATTAACTCTACACTGAGAGAAGAAATTACTACGTTGAATGTAGGCATTTTTTTTGCCTACATTCAAAATAATAAAGTAAGTCGCGATTTGTAATATTCCCAAATGTTCTGTAATCGGATTTACCATAAAATTATGTAAATTTTCCATATTAAATAGTGTAAAAAAAAGTTTTAAATACGTAATTTTCTCTCTTTAATGCGCAAATCAATTGATTAACAAGTAAAATTGCACTTGGAATAGTGCAAGGAAATATGTTTTAAGCATGTAATTTTTCCTCTTTAATGCGCAAATTGACGGATTTATAACGAAAGTTATAGTCTCTTGACTGCCTTCCGCAGATCCTTGTCTGCTAATTTTCCAAATTCCCAAAAAAAGTAGCTACCAAGTGTATACCTCCTATGCTTGGCAGAGTTGGAGCATTTACACAGCAGGTTTTGAACGCTCTCAACCTTTTCCTCGTCCATACAGCTTCTTCAGATGGCTTTGTGTGGAGCTTGCAAGCGCTCTGCACGTTGCGATTCTTACCAGAATTTCTGTCAACTTAGGACATAATTTGGGCTATAGCTGCCTTGAAATCACACATGTAGTTAGTTCTCTTAATCTGCGAATAGCCAGCTTACAGGCCTGTAAAATCGTTACTGCTCGACACAAATTCACTGCATGAATGAACTTGTCTCTCTCACTTCACGTTTATATTGAATGTCGTTGTTTCTTAAACTTGTAATATATATCAAATTTACTGAATTTACGGTATTAATGTGCACAGCATCTCAAAGTGTGGACAAAATTACGTGATTTATATTTAATGTAAACGTAATTAAATTACTTTAAATTATTTCGACTTAAGATTCCCTGATCTCTTTAAAATTAAATGCATTTTATTAGTAATTTACTCCAGGGTTATGCAAAATTAAGGTAAAAAGTGTAACTTTTTTACTATTTAAAAATTAGTAAATTTCGATTATTTTTTCTCAGTGTACTTTAGTTATGGCTAGTACTGTACTTCAGATTTACGCAATCCAATTAGAACACTCGCTTGTTAATTACACGTTCAATTCACTGTCTGAAACAAGACTCACTCCTGGCGGTGACAAGTGCTGTATTTATACTCTACAAATTGTCCAAAACCTTCCTGAAGATTCAATTTCATAAATATCGATTCTCCGAACTTTAAGCTGTTTACCCTCCGCATCTTTTTTCGCAAAAATTGTTTTTTGGCGACATATTATAGAGCATAAACAAAAATAGTATAGTTTTTTTAATAAGCGACTTAACGAATTTCTTAATATAAATACACAACAGAAACATATCCTTCCCACATTAATACACACCAAGAACAGGCCCGTAGCTAGAACCAAATTAAAGGTAGGGATTCAGAAATTTGAGGTAGGGCGCAAAATTTCGGTGCGTTTGGGATACATCTGTTCAGGTGAAGGGACATTTTTTTGAAAAAGCAAGCTTCTAGAGCCCTCATTTTATTAAATATGGTTATACGTAAACTAAAACAGGCATCTACAATAAAAAGAAATAAATGGACCAAACAAGAAACACAACATGGTAAAGATATTCAAAATAATTGCAGTCTTCGATTTACCATATTGTGGAATTGTCGTAGAACTCCGTCAATATCTTTTTAGTCTGTTCTTTTCCGTTCAAATGGAAGAAACACAAAATCTGCCATTATCTCATGAACCATTGATATTCTTTGAGGCTTATTGATAGTAATTTGTGACGAAAAGGTAGATT
Source organism: Dioctria linearis (assembly GCA_963930735.1). Taxonomy (NCBI): domain Eukaryota; kingdom Metazoa; phylum Arthropoda; class Insecta; order Diptera; family Asilidae; genus Dioctria; species Dioctria linearis. The sequence continues at coordinate 324,465,273 of OZ005741.1, read as the reverse complement.
CACACGCAGCAGTACTACATCCGATTGTTGCGACAGATGCAAATAGTTCATACGTATCTCTGAAGGATTCCCTTTGCCTATACAGAAATTCTAATATGTCTTCGCTCTGATCTCCTCGGCCATTTAACTCATTCAAGTACCTTTTCACCTCTTCTTTGGAAGAAATTTTCATACGTGAAAATTATTTGCAAATACGGATTTGTTCTTTTTCTCATTAATTTCCTCACATATTTCTCCGTTTTTTAGCTTGAGCTTACCTCGGGCCGCCTACTTCAGGATAGCCATGAATTTGATCTGGTCTTATACAATTCTGAACGTCACCTAAGAAAGAATAAAAACGTTTTGAACCATTTAGGACAAATTGTATTATCTACCAGATGTTGATTGTTGACGGTACAGTAGAAGGATCAGTAGCGGTTTAAAGTCTGTCAGTTACATAGCTTGATAGAAAGTCGATCTCAATGAAGACATGTCTATCATATGGGTATATTACAGTTTTCTTGAAAGCCGAAATTATATTAGTGTAACGCCCACTAACACTTTTGGTACGCTAACTCAAAACAGGAAGCTATTTTATAAATTGAAATTGGCTTTCAAGGATTCTACATCATCCAAGAACCGATTCAGGCATTATATGCGGTCTTGAAAGGTTTAAGGACCCCAACATCTAATGGTTGCAGGTTACTTGTTGCGTGTGGAGTAATTGTTAAAATGGTAATTCCATTTGTTTTGGCTAGTTCTAAAACAGGCAGAGATAAGTATTATTCATTACTTCATAAAATTTATCGAAAAATATATTAACATTATATTTATTGAATGATGTCGCTCTAGAAAGGCTATATCCTTCCGGAGTTCGCAAAGATAATTCGGGATGCCTTTTACGGAAATTTAGCATATAATGCTTCCCCGTAAGCTTACCAGTATGCAATTTCTCTGGAGTTTTGGTAGTATTCATTACGGCCATTTCAAAGGCAACCCTACGACTGTCCAATAAAGGAAATCCATAGAGCATTTTCGAACATGTCAGAAAATAGTCGAGTAGCGAATTTTCTCGTTCATCCGTAAATACTTGATTTACATTATAAATTGGCATATGATGCATAATCCCGTCCTTCATTTTCACCCAGTATCTTCTTAAAGTAACGTATGCAATTTTTTTTAATGTTGAACCAGCCAGCAGATTCTCAAAAGCTGAAAGGAAGAGAAGACAAGAAAAGAACCAGGACATAAAAAAAAAATGAAATTGTCACTTTTCTAATAAGTAAATCCTGAAATGCACGAAGAGCTAGTTTCATTTCCACGTCCCAATGGTTCCAATAAGTTCATCACTAGACCACAAGTATTCCCCGTACATATTTCCTTTCCCATTTGTCAAATCTCTAAAATCAAAGAACGGAAATTAAGTCACATTTTAATAATAAATTTAGCAAATAAAACCATCAAATCGACAACATAAACAGAAATAATTTAATAAACAAGATAATTCTCTAATATAACCTCACAATTATACATATTCAAATTTTAATAAAAATGTTAAACACTTAACATATATTAATTGTTAAACATATAAAATAAATAATTTACTTACTATAAATCACCAAAAACACAAATATTCGATCAAATCACGAGTACGAACTTCAAACTTTAAATGAATTTGACAGCGCGAACTTTAATTATCTTTCGAGGGAAGTATATTGCTCTAAGAAATTTTTGTACGCGGAATTCAAAAATCGAAATAATTTAACGCGAAATTTAAGAAATAACGCGAAATTTAAGAAAAACTAATAATTTAATTTATACAATAGGTAAAAAAGAGACGAACAGATAAGAAAAAGAGACAATGTAAACAATTTCACGAAAATACACGAAGTAAATTAATACCGCCATAGATGTTTTCTATGTTTTCGACATTAGTTTCTTATTCAGCACAGCATTAAAAATATCACTTTTGATAAAATTTGCTGTAAATACGCAATAGTTGCAATTGAATTTATTAAATTATTTTATAAAAACAATGGTCGAAGCAAAGGAAACAACTTAATCAATTTATCTGTCAAATTTTTTGAGTTTCATTAATTTTTATTTTTTCTACTGTCCAAACAGACGGGCAAGATTGGCATCACCAAGGAAAGTCCGCAGCAAGCTATACAAGCTCTTTTAGTTATTTGGTCAGCGCAGCAAAAACATCACGGCAAACTGTAAAGGGACTCCAGCAATATTTCCAAAGTGGTTTCCAAGTGGTACAACAAATTAAAACAGAGTTGGAGTCGGTCAACGGTTTACACGTTGTCTGAATATGATCTGTTCGTCGAAATTTTAGATTTAAGAAGTGAAGTGAAGTGTGAATTTAACTAGTCTTAGAATTAAATTTAATTATAGGAATGTATACGCAGAAAAATTTGTGTTATTAAAATTGTAATAATTAAATGAAATCAGAGAATTTTTGATAATTATTAATATACTTACTTTAGGAATTTTTGAATTTAGTTCAATAAGTGACAAGGGAAAATTTAACTCATAGAACCTCAAGAAGTGTACAATATTATTAAAGGTTTTTAACCGTGATTAAATTCAATTTTTTTTTGCAAACGAAATCCCTTTTTCCTTTTTCAGATTGTATTTTATCACAATATGATATTCAAACTCTTACTGTTTTCAACTAGTTGAAGTGCTTCTTTCATATCCTTTTCAGAACAGTTTCCAATTTTGCGTGCCATACCTAGCTAATATTTGCAAACAACTGATAAAAAAGTTTTCAGAAGAAAATAAAAAAAATTTCGACGGAAAATAATAAAAATGTAGTGAACCGAGTTCAGTATTGGTCGCTTCGGATCGGTTCACTCTCTACCTCCTCTCTTAATAATGCAACATATCGTCTGACGTCCTAAGAAACATCCATCTTTGAAAGAACTAACCAAAAGATGCTTAATAAACACACAAAAACTTATGCATAAAGACTTACTTAGTTGATCACTAACATACTCAATTTTCACATTCAACAATTAACAATCGGCGTAATTTTACTAACCTTACAATGAAATATCAAAATGCAGAAACCACGACCCAACACTGCAAGAGCAAACCAAAAACTTAACTGAAAGCAGGAGTACATTTAAGAATGTTATAAAAAAGTGTTGCCAAATCTAAATATTAATTTGTTGAGTTTTTTTATATTTTACAATTTTTCCATTCTTGGAAGTATTTATGTGTTACGGTCCTCGGGGAGTTGTTTCTGTTTCAGAATGTGTTAATAGAGAATCAGATCAACTGTCCCCTCATAGACAAAAAGACATGCACGTGCAGAATGCTTTAGTAGAGGGTCAGATCGACTGTCCCCTCATAGACAAAAAGACATGCGCGTGCAGAATGCGACAAGGCGTAGTTGTAGCATTCACTACCCGACCACCCTGGGTCGGTTGCAATATTTATGAATACTCACACAGCTCAACTGGATTTACCACTGGAAATGTTTACGGGATAGTACCTAAGTAACACCTAAAATTGGAGAGCGAATAATGGAAGCTACAAATTCACAAATATTCTACTCCACTATGTGTTATCTATGATCTATGCAGGGTGTTACCGCCATGGAGGTCCATAGGGAAGGTTGTGATAGTACTCACCTAGGCAAACAAAAAATGGAAGGCCGGGGGGGGGGGGCGGCGAGCATGTCAATCGTTTCGGAGTTACAGCATCTTAAAAAGTACAGGGTGTACGGTCACCATTACTTATTGTATGAAGAACTTCCAATAACTTCTCAACCAGTCCCGTACTCTTTCCTCTCCTATGGTGGTCTAATATAATAGTTTTGAATTTTCTTACCTTTTTTTACTTTGATTTTGTTACGCTCCCAGTCACGCGTAACCACTAGTGGTGGATATAAGAGAAGGCTAAGTGGAACACTCAACCAACACAAATAGGGCGCCACGTGATCTTTTACTCCCGGAAGGTTAGATCACGAAACCTACAGGGGATGATGCTGAAAACGTAACGTAACTCATTAATACAGCCTTATAATACTTCAGAGGGATTAACTATCTCAACCACTCAGTTGATACACCAAGCTGACGGCCTAGTAACATAGCCTGTAAGTCGTTATAGTAAGGTAATCTTAAACCTAGTATACAAGTATTACCTGCGACCGCGAAGAAACGCCTTCGGCTCTTATATAAACTTTCGATAGGATACAAATAACGCAACTTCGGCTTTGCACTATAGCCTGTTAGTCACTAGCATGAAATGATTCCAATCCTAAGCTGCGTTGGAAATTACTATCACAATGTACGTAGTATAAATGATATGTTCTCGAATCGCGTTCTTGGGGCTATGTGTTATAACTCGCAAATTTTATAGTACCGCAATTTCAACACTAATGCACGTACCATACATAAGTACCAAATAACCTCCTTTCGGCCTTGTATTATAACCTGCAAATTCTTATAATAAAATAATTGCGACTACGTACGACATAGGTAATATCCAACAGCGCCTTTCCGGCTTCGCATTATAAACTGCAAGTTATATATGATATCCAACTGCAGATTTTTATAATGAAATAATTCCTGAGATGTAATGGGACGCAAACTCTACCCGCAACCATATGTGCCCCATAAAAATAAAAGGGATAATTAACTTAGAGATCCTTGACATCGAGGACCTCCCCTCCTGGTGAGCTCCATCAAGTTAGCCGGTCAACTTTTCCTAATTTTTTATTGCACATATCGATTGTCGGTCGTGTGTTGGTGATTGTTGGCTTAGTTTAAACGTTTGTTGGATAATAGTCTTTTCGAAAACATAAAAAGAAAATTCGGCATCAAGTTAGCCGGAAAATTCTTATTTTTAATTTAATTTAATTTATAGCCAGCTCAATCAATGCGTGATGGTTTGTTGGACTCGTTTTTATTAATAAAATCATTAGTTGGTCCTTCAATTCTTCGCTAATTGCAAAAATAATTTACCTAAGCTACACATAAAGCTACACATGAACCAGTGAGAGTAGAAGTACGACATCGCGGCAGCAGCAGCTTGCGATCCCTGGTGGAATGCAAGGGTTGCAGAAAATGGACTAGATAAGGACGCTGGTCCAATTACAATACCCTATAGTGAAAAATCAGGTTCCTAGGTTTGAAATACGTCCCTAGGGAATAGCCCAACAATGAGAGACTGTAATGGGAAACGTGATAATATTTCAGTAGCCCGTAAATAAACCTAATACAATCATTGAATGCCACTCTAAGTTTTCTATAGAGCACAGAGAAGCTAAGGCTGGGAAAATAAGTGAAATGAGGCAGCAAGAGTAATTTTAGCAAGCTTAGTGGCAGGATAGTAGCAAATAGCCAAAGACGATGCAAGGTCTGTATAGATTTTAGACAGTATGGCATTTATGTGATCACAGCAGCTCATCCGGCAATCAAGGAACATTCTGAGATTTCGAGCCCTGCTAACATATGGAATATTGGTGCCATTAATTAGAATTTCTGGCAATGCAGACAGATCAATTTATGGTGAATGGAATGCAATGCACTGAGATTTACTAGGGTTAAGACTAAGAAAATTGTCAATTGATCAGAAATAAATTCTTTGGGGGTCACAGTTAATACGTCTTACGCAATCTTCGATAAGAACTATGGGACGACTCAAATAAAGCTGGACATCATCTGCATACAGGTTGACTTTCACGACATGAGTAACTTTTGGAAGGTAATTTATGTATAAACTGAATAATAAAGGGCTAAGAATAGATCCCTGGGGTACACCACAAGAAAGGGGAAAAAGATCTGAGGAATGACCATTGTTCAATATGACACGTTGGGATCTACCAAACAGAAAATTTGTAATTAAAAGAATGGCAGAATGGGAGAAACCATATCCCGAGGGCAGTTTCATCAAGAGTCTCTCACGACAAACACTATCAAGTGCTTAAGAAAAATCTAATAAAAACAAGATGGACTTATCATTATCAAGAGAGGTGCGAATGTCAGTAGTTATTAACACGAGCTGATTAGATTGTTTACGCACAAGTATTCTAGAATTTACCAGTACATTAATTTCTCCAGGATCTTAGAGAGGAAGCATAATAGACTAATTGGTCTAAAGTTGGCTGGGGATGCAGGTGAAGCGCATTTAGGAATATGTCAATCATTGGCTATTTTCCAATTCCCCGATGCTAGATAAGTATTAAGGACATGCAGAAGAGGCCTTATAATTATTGGCAAGATCAATTTGAGAAATTTCGGCGATACTTGATCATGACCAGATGCATTAGATTTGACAGAAAAAACTGCCTTTTTCAACTCTTGGCCGACCACACAAAGAAAACTGAAACAATCGGAGTTCTCAGAATCAATCAATGGTAAGTTCCAATCAATTTTTTTACAATAGTAGTAGCTCACGAAACTTGGCTATAATTTTAAAGTAGTTATTTTTATTATCAGCAAAATCGTAGAAGGCTGTGGAATATTTATATGTTATTAATAAGTTTTGGGCTCATTCAGGCTTCAAGATTGTAGTATACAGGAAAAAAAAACAATTATTAATCAAGTACCTAGTCTTATTTCTAGAATCTAGATTCTTTAACATGTTCAATGAGAAGAAAGAAGCTTCTGTTCTTTATATACACATGTACACGTATTCACCTTAGTAAACAACTTGTTTTCGTTGAGTAAAATTACCTTCAATAAGAAATCGATTCGTATACAAGCCGTGCGTCCTTAATTGCATAATTTATTGCTTCGCACCTATCATCTCATCTTGAAATTTATTTCCTCTTTGCACCTAGAAGCAATCGTTTTTCTATTTGCTATTCATTGCATCCTCACGTCTCGAAGAAAATGAAAGACTTGGTTGGACCTCAATAAGAGGTAGTCAGGCATTAACTAACTCAACCAGCTGTGCCCTTTGCAGCTCCGTCTAAAACAGAGGAACAAATTGTACCGTGAGATGTGAGTAGTGATTAGCTGAAACCATGAGCTGAAACAAAATATGTATGTTTGCTTAACACCTTAACACCTGTGCAACTTAATTTAAATGCCCAGATCAGCTGATTAGGAATCTGTTTCGCAAAATGGCATTATTTCGTAAAGGTGTTAGGTGTGGTGGTGCAATTGTTGACATCGGAACGTGCATTCATACGGGAGTAGGTAGAGAATAATTTTTGTTAAATTTTTTTCTTTTTGTCATAAATTACGTTTATTTTGTTTTTGTTTCTAAAGTTAGCAACTATGCATTTTTGGTTAAAGTATAAAGCAACGTTGATATCCAGAGAATACCAGTTATCTGTGTCAGTGCGCCATCTTTAGGTCAGTTCGAACATTTTAAAATTCATATGATTTTGTTTAAACTCTACATATACCTGAAATTTTTATAAATTTAAAAAAACAAAAACATTCAGGGACTAAGATAATTAACAGAAATTAACATAAAAAATTTCGGAGATAATATCTGAAGTAATTTATATAAAGTAAATCCCAAGTTTTAATATAGATTGGACAAAAAACATTGACGCTAACTCAAAATAACGACAACAAAAGTCCGACATCGATGAAAATATCTTGTAATTCCTGTGATTGAAGAAAACTTATTATAAATTATAAGTAATATACCTTAAGGGTTCAAATTAAATAACGTAAAAACATTACTGTCCGAAAATTATCTTTATTTGATGCCACCTTTACATCTAATGTAGGTTAAACAAATATTCATAAAACGACTTGTTACTTAAATGTTAGTAATATTAGTAGTTTAGTAGAAACATGAAAATATATTTAAGCCTGACTGTACACCTGAGAGGGGGCCTCATCAATCATTTAATGTGAATAAGCTCAACATAATGACTGGCAATATTATTTTTAAAAATCTGGAGTCTAGTCTACTCTATTGTCGGAAGCACAACTCGTTTTTATTTATTAATTATAACTTTTCCACTGTTTTCATAACTTTTTCGTTTTTGGAGCAACGAAACGAAATGTGACATATTTGGAAAATGATGTTTCGGTTTTGGACAGCAATGATATAAAAATTAATGCGGTATGGTCTCTTCGAACTGTTAATTGTTAGCCACGTCATATCGTTTTAATTTCAATCGTTTTCACCAAAGCGCAAAAGAAGATATTCCAACTGGATGGCCTTAAATGGGAGCAAGTGAAATTCAGACCATTGTCCGAATAAATTTCTACTTATGAAAAGGCAGAAACTAATATTTGTATTGAATGTTTTTAATTTGGTGTTGTTTTTCGTAATTTAAGACTACACAATTCACCATGCTTTTCAGTCAATACAACACAATAAAATTCAAAAAAAAAATATCCACCAAGTGATTATCCAAATCTTTATATTATGGCGGACAACTATTTTGTTCCTTATTATTTTATTTGAGAGCTAACTAAACTGTAGCGTGATAGTTACACCATTAATCTTTTTTAAACAAATTTGTAATTTAAAAATTTGCTTTTATTTTAGTTGTTTCCAGTTGTAAGCTAGCTTCGATTCAAGTAGAAGGCAGTAGCAAGGAAGCATATATAAGTTACGTGTAGATACTATCGTTAATCTCTAAAACTATTGGAATTAAGACGTATTTATAAATATTATGTTAGGTTAACTTATTTTTTATTACTGCTAATTATTACTCCTTACGTAAGATTTAATATTATATTATATGATAAAATTATGTTTTTGTCCAATCCTAAGACCGAATCTGTAAATTTAAATTGCACTCTTTACCACTGTACCAAAGTTCACATTATATTAGGCTGTTTATTAAGTAAATAAAAATCATCTTTCACTTTGTTTGTTAAGTATTAGAAGTAATTAATTGTTAATAATAATTAATAAGAATAATTTGTTTTCTCTTTTTTTTTTGGAAAATAAATAAACTAAATAGACAAAGTGATCAGAAGAAACACAAAACAAAATTATTCCGTTCTTACTTAATACGGTAAAAATGATTATTTTGGATATAAATTAAAATGTGACTAAATGTATACAGGTAATACAACGACGACGTTGTACATCGGAGCCAACCCTACAATGCATACGCGGGGCTTCTTAGGCCTTTAACATTCTGTCGGAAATGCTTTCAACTTTTGAAAGTCTTCTGCAGATCAGGTTATGAGTTTTGCTATTATAGTAAGCTATACGATATGTGGAAATATTAATTCAAGCAGTTCATTGAGTTAGCTTTTCACTTGGGCCTATCATCCCCACATGTGCTCTGCAGGCTTAAGGTGTCTCCCTCGGCAGAACATCCTGACGTATTCGCCACACGGATGGATACCTGCATACCTTGTATAGCATATTTTGGTCAGCCATTGAAGAAAATCGGTGTGAAAATTATTCTGGTATAGCAGAGGAAAGCCCAATTAATGAAGGTTCCCGGAGACGTTACTTATCGCATTAGATCAGGCGCGTATCCAGACCTGCTACCTAGGGGGGTCACAACTAAAATGTTCGAGGGGAAGAAAAAAGTCGGAAGAAGTAGTTTTTAATTTTTTTTTATCATATTTACGTTATATCACAAAATCCAATTTTCGGTTTGATTTGAAAAACCTATCGATAAGACTATCCACATCAATCTCAGGGTGAACATTAAGGACTAATAATCAGCTACGCCTTCTCCTGCAGAGATTGTAGAAATAGATGCTGACACAAGCGTTCTGTTACGGGCGAAGTAATTGACTGAGAGTGAGCTGAGCTTGTACATTGAGTCACATTTAAAGGAATGGGAATATTGGAGTGCATGATATATTACTGACTATTTCTTCTAATGGAAGCTTGCTTTCTTCTGAAAAACTTGTCAATGGTCTGATCAGTCTACCGCTTTACACTTTCGCTACTATTTCTTTCTCCATCACTAACTAATATAAAGTAAACGTGAAGTTAAAGTAAACAACACTACTTGAATTAATACGAAAGTACAAGCAAAGCAACGCCAACTACCGCAGAGGAAAGCGAGTGGATTTTATTTTTATAGTTTTCCCGTAAAAATTCTGAAGAAAAATTGTAGAATAAATTATAGCGGCACTCGAATCAAGCAACTGATGGTTTTTAGCCATCCATAGTGTATAAAATTTCGAAAAAAAAAATTTCAAAAAAATTTCTAAGAACAGAATGTTATTGCCAACGCTCACAAATATCTTTAGTGACCAAGAACTAGGCAAGGCACCTGAATTATTATAACTTTTTGGAACCATGCTCGGCCACCAATAGTGCATGAAAAATCTAAACAATAAATGTCAAATCTTTCTAAGAAAACTGAATGCTTGTGCCCTTGTCCGAAAGAGTGAGTCATTCCACCAATTCGTTTGGACCATTGTCGGTGAATAGTTAGTTATTCATTAAAATTCTTAAGAACAATTTGCAAGTATATTTCTAAGAAAAATTTAATGCATCCCTATGGACGTAAAACTTTGGAGCAACTCAGGCTTGAATCAGTGTCGCTATGAAAAGCAACGGGTGGCTATATGTTGATGATGGCATGGAACTAATTTCGATTTCGACGGGACTTCAGTGCAACACCAGTATTGCTGCAACATATATTCAGATATGTTCGATGGGACAATTTTTATAGCAGAAGTGCAACACGAGGTTTGCACTGACTTCCCCTATTTGGCACTGGATATTTTGTCGGTGCTACAAATACATATTCAAGTTGAATTGTCGTTTGCTCTGTCAAAGTGTACTATCGCGATTATTTGTGAAATTTTGGAGTTAAATAAATTAAAAAATTTTATTTGGGTAATTGAAATGGAAGAAATTTGTTTCTATATATCAATAAAGAACATTTATTATGTTGGACAGTTCCGTGTATATAATACGTGTGCCCACAAATGCAAGTAATATGACAGAAATATGCTCGATGGACGTCAGTGCTCCCAGTTCTCCGCTGCCAGAAAAAGTGCAACACTGAAATGGTCCCATCGAAATCGACATAAAGTTCTACTAGAAGAACCCTAAATCAAAATTCGTTAAATCAGTTTGTATGCTTTTGTTGCGAGGTCCCCACCAAATAGTCCTTTCATCGATTTTATGTCGGAAAATCAGATAGGTAAAAAAACATCTGATCGCTGACCAATTTTTTAGAAACAATAATACTTTCAAATCTCAAAATTGTGTGCTTTTTCATCTATTGGAGTAATCGGTGCAACAAAAATATAAAAGCATCATAATTACCGGGCTGCGTGCCTTTTCTAAACAATCAAACACTGAAATAAATATTTAGTATTCCAAAATTACTTGCCATTCTGTGATATGTATGACAGATTACTTTTCGACACTATAGCTGTGATCTTTTGTGTACCTTGTTCTAGAACTCCCATATACTGGAGAGAACCACTGACTTATAACAATGGACTGAGCGTATTGTCATTTTCCTATAGGAAAGCATGGCACAAGTTTTATAGTTCTCTCTTTCGCCCTATGGCAGAGTTGGAGCTACCAACACAAAATATTGCATTCTGGAACGTTTGCTTATGCCATTTGATGTTTTTATGTTGGCTACAGATGCAATCACCTCAGAAGGAATAAGGTAGAGATAGTGTTTACCATGCTCCATCTCTCTTGCCCATAAGCAGGATTCAGTTACGAATAACTTTTGAAAATTAACGTCGGAATGAGTTTAATTCCATATAAGCGATTAAAATATCACTTGGGCACAAGAAAAAACATTTTTTTAATTAAATTCGATTTTCGGGTGTAAAATTTCATCTGATTGGTTGAGTTTTACATGTTTTTTATGTAATTGTTTTAAAGGGTGCTCTAACGGTGATATACAGAAACATAAAATTTTTTGTGCCACATGAAATAGCAAATCGCTCAGTCCATTGTTATAAGTCAGTGGAGAGAACATATAGTTCTGTCGATTGAAGCGAACTACTTGTACTGTTCGCTTCATTTAAATCTTTCTATGAAAATGTATGAGGCGTTCTTTTGTGTATCTTTTGTTCTGCTCTGTTCTGCTGACACAAAAGAACACAGCTTATATAAAACAAGAAAATTCCTAAAAAATCGTACACGTTTCAAAGACAAAAAGCTTCGAGCGAATGACTATTATACCCAATCCAGACTCCACTATTACTACTCAAAGGAAGACAAAAAAAAGCCCAACCCAGCGCTAGCTGTCGCAGATTGGAAAAGTGCGTTACAGCACCAGCATTGATCGCCGGCGTCAGCTACACATTATTAGCTGCGTTTATGTCGTTGTTTCAGTTTAGCTCTGCATCAGTTCGGCTTACCATGTGGATGGGGCTTATACTGAAGTAGTACCAAACTTGTGCTGCACTCGTAGCAAAATTTGATAGCATCATTTCCGTGGTAATTTTGTGAATAGGTAAAAAAATTTATATTTGGCAGCTAACAGGTTCCGTATTTCCCGAAAAAATTATACTTACCTATGTCTCGTATTTCTTACGCATTTAAAAGTATATATATATGCTCTTATAATTACAAAAAAAAAAATTTAAATTCCATTGAGAAAAATCTAATCGTTTAACTAATTAAGGTTATATTAATTAGCAAAAAAAAAAAAAAAAAAAAAAAAATATATTAATTAGCAAAAAAAAAAAAAAAATATTAATTAGCAAAAAAAAAAAAAAAAAAAAAAAAACAGTCCAACGTTACATTCAATTCATCAAGAAGGTGAGGTGGCGCTTGATTGGGTGTCATGACCCCCCCCCCCCCACCGCTCAGGGGAGGGTCCTGAGTTTGCTAAGCCATAGTTAGTAACGATGCAGTGGAGTTGTTGAGGTAACGTTTTCAACTTATGGAAGTAATTATATAAAAATTAAAAATGATTCTGGATTGTCTAAGAGCCCGCAGTAAATTTTTAGTGTGAAATATGTATAACCAAATAATGTATGCATAAGTATTAAATTAAAGGAAAGGCAAAAACAATCGTCTGGCAGGAAATCTCCGGGCCCAAGTGAGTATTAGTATGTTGAAAGCAATCTTTTTCAAAATTTAAATACTTATTTTAACCACTTAATTCATGTCTTAAAAAATGGAGAGGTTTTCCCTGAGCACAAATATGCAGTCCCAAGACCTTTTGCGCGCGTCTACTTTGCCAGACGAAATTAAAGTACTGACAATTTTGGATTTACCAATAATCTATATAACAAATAGTAAGCCGTAAGCGATATTTTGCAAAAGGTTCATGAGATTCACTGCTATATTGACAATAATATTTCTTGTCACCATACGTTTACCATCTCATAAGCACAATCTAAACTTTAGTCTTATACATACATATGTAGCAAATTCCGGTGAACTTTGGAAATATCAGGACACTACTTACTTAGTTTTTTTAAATAATGGGTTTCGAAGGAAGTTTTCCACCCCCAAACAAAGCAGTTCTGTTGCAACAAATATATAGTAACAAATTTTGTATATGAAAGAATGTGGTGAAAAATGTAGAGATTAAATTAACACCAACAGAAAGTGGTTGGGTGTTAGTAGAAAATAGATTGAAAATTAAATGGTTCCAGGAAAATGCCACATCAGAAAGTCTGCAAGATATCCTTAAAGTTAATATAATTGAGGTCAACGAAAACGGTGTACTCACTTGTGATTCATCAGATAAGAGTGGATCTGAACGAGATATTTGAATTAAAAGTATTAGTTGATAAAACGATTTCTAAAAGTAAAACACGAATGCTGGAAATTGTAAAATTTGTTTGATATTCGTCAGTACCTACTTTAACTTCGTCTGGAAAGGGGTTATCCCCGTACAAAACATCTTAGGACTGCATATTTGTGCTTAGGGAAATCCTCTCTGTTTTTGAAAAAGAAGGGTGTTTTCAACATACTATTAATCACTTGGGCCCCGGAGATTTCCGGCCAGACGATTTTTTTTGACATTGTTTTCCTTTAATTTAATACTTATTGATATATTTTTTGGTTATACTTAACAGCTAAAATTTACTACGGGCTCTTGGTCTAGGATTATCGTTTTACAGCCATCGACGGTTGCGCCTTTGCAAGTCAAAGTAACGTGGAGTTCTTTGAGAATCTCCCTTTTGGAAGGAATTTGTTCGCGAACGTCTTAAATCTTTTCTAGCATTCCTTTTTCAAAGATGCAATATAATACGGCTATACCCACGGCAGTTGCCTCCAATTGAGGCGGAAGTATACCTACCACAATTTTTTGTCTAGGGCCAGAAAAATCATTGAGGATAATTTACGAATGGCATATTTTCAGAAAATGCTGACATTCTCATTCTGGAAATTCAGACAAAATTATTTTACCGTGAGTATGTTATTTTACACAATTATTTAAAAGCAATCAATAAATTACATAACAACCATCTCATAAAAAAAATTGCTACAATTCGGAAAGTGAAGAAGCACGAAGGTTTGTGGAAGAAGGAAATATAAAAAAGGCAAAATACACTCCGCACAAAGTTGGCAGTATGAATGTAAGCAAAGAACTAAACATTCAAGTATTGGCAAATCAATACTTTACGAAGGAGGGTAATGCTTCATTTTTATTATATTTTATTATAAAATGAAAAAAATAAACAGAAAAATACAAAGAAACTATTAACATATCTTGCTTCATATCACGCAAATATATTCACTTAATTTCATTTAAGCCTCGTCTTTTTTCTTTATATAGTTAGTTTTTAATTCTGCAGTAATGCATTACATTTTTCCTTGTTTCTACATACATCTGTAAGTCTTCAATTGTTTTAAGAGCATACATTTTGATGCACCCAATGTACGATGAAATTCTTCAGGAGCCCCAGGAGCAACTGGGATGCTGAATCCTCAGATTGGTCGGGTGTAATCAGATGATATCTGCAAATACATTAAAGCGCTGGATGCTGTGCTGGCTAAATCAAAATTGGTGCAGTTATGCAAGACCAGCCTTGATGAATTGAGTACACGGCATAAGGTGACCCTATGCTGGGTACTTGGCCACAGGGATATCCCAGGTAACGAGATGGCTGATGAGTTGACCAAAAAGGGATCCACAGCAATAGTTTATGTGAGGATTCCGATAGAAGCCCTAAAAGAGGAGATCCTCAGGGGTGCTTTTCTAAAGGCAAGCTTCCAGTGGATCAACGGGGAAACCTGCCGTATCGCGAGGCAAGTGTGGCCTGCATACGACAGAAACAGGACAAAAGAACTGCTTAATGGCAGCAGAACATATATCAGGAATCTATAAGGGGTCATTACGGGTCATTTGGCCCTAGTAGACTATGCTGGAAGACTATGAATAGCGGCGAACGACTTCTGCAGGAGTTGTAAAGATTCGGAGAAAATCAAATTCGTTCAACACGTACTCTGCCAGGTAGGTACTACTTTCCAAGTCTGGGGGAGCTGCAAAACAAGGAGTTCAGATGTATCCTGAGTTTCTAAAGGATAGGGGGGGGGGGAGCTAGGACATTTTTGGAGGCTATCCTATGAGGACTAGGAACACAATGAATTCACTGGAGGTGTAAATGAAGCAGGTTCGGTACTTCTAGCGGCACCTCTCTTATGTACCTAACCTAATTTAGTATAAGTAAAAAAATGTTCCGATGTAATCTTTTTTTTTTTATTAATGCAGCTAGGTAGCTTCTATCTATGATAGGGATACAAAAAAAAAAAAGGACAACGCTAAGACGCTTGATTTACAGCAATACCGAATTAATTGATTTTACATTTTTCTCACATTATACTTATTATTTTAATTGCCATCTTAAAAAAAGATAATAAAAAATACTACTTGTTTTTTTTTTCCACAACGTACATGTATATTTTAAATTTACATATAATGTAACAGCCAACGCGTTTCGTCTTGTCAGGACATCTTCAGGGCTTTTGTTGTTGTTGAGTACAACAAAAGCCCTGAAGATGTCCTGACAAGACGAAACGCGTTGGCTGTTACATTATATGTAAATTTAAAATATACATGTACGTTGTGGAAAAAAAAAACAAGTAGTATTTTTTATTATCTTTTTTTAAGATGGCAATTAAAATAAACTTATTCCACCAAGTGTTATCCATAAAATCAGTGAACTTATTATTTCCTATAAAAGTTGATACAATCAATAACTATAGCTGGTAGTCAATTATTACTGTGTACATTTTACTCTGTATGGTCCGGAGCTAGTCGCATTGCTAGGTATCTACATATAAGAATGATTACACTCATATGTATGTACAATATTAAACATAAAACATAACAAACTGCAAATAAATTTTCATGTAAATAACGCTGGATATGATTTCCACAGACTCATTCATTTAAATTCATCATGTCTTGGCCTCATATTAATTAATTATATCCAGTTACTGTGTTACGATACGACTTCAAGTAAGTAGTAATTAAAATTTGCTTGTTAATGGTCTGCATACAACATTCAATCTAGCAGCAGTCATTGTAGAGCTAGCTAGCTGGTGGTCACAACTCACAACTAAATCCAAATTAACTTGAAAGATAGACGTCCTCTGTGAAATCTCGAGACCTTTCCTGCCCACAATTTTATCGTAAATGCCATCAGCATCAGTGATAATATATTAAGCATGTTGCGCATACAATCGGCCTGAGCCAGGCTTTTGCAGTGAGGTAGCTGCTGCTGCATTCATGTGCAACAACTTTAACAAAATTGCACGAGACCAAAATTAGTATGTGTGGACATTTTAAGAATACAAAGCTTTGGGGTCGGAATACAATGGGCCCTTAAAGTGTGCTTTCAAGCGCCGTAACTCAAACAAATTGCATCCTTTATATACAGCCGAAGAAAGCCGATCTGGAGGCGCTCCGGGAGACATCATGTCTGTCCGTCTTTGTTTTCGCCTTTTCTTACCTGAACTCTGAAGTAGTATATTCTTGATATCTGCTTGAGTTGGAGCATCGATTCGCATATTTAAATTGAACAACTTCAATGGATGCACCTCTTACCGCCTGCTTACGTTTCGAGGACCTTGATTTCAAAGTGAAGACCCCATAGAATGATTAGGCATTCATTTTTCGGCTGGCTAGTTGACTTGTCTTAAAGTCAGCAGCTATCGGTAGCGCAGAATGCGAATGAGCCCAACGAAGACTACAATGAACGCAAAGTGAGGAAGCTATGGCAGAAATATATAATAATTTTGCTTAAAAGTGCTTGGCCCAATCAAAATTAAGATAAGAAAAAAAAACCTATCTAACTATCAGTAAATTCAAAGCCGCAAGCTGGGCGAGGAGATAAAAAGCCGACGGTGTGCAGGCTAAAATAAACAGACAAGTCCTTTTGAATTATAAGCATTTCGAGTATAAAATATAATGAGGTGCAAGATGGCTATCGGTTTGATATATGATTTCGTACGGTCTGTAATGATGGCTTGGTCTGACTTTTTACCTGCACCGAGGACTGCAGCTATACATATCGCCACTGCTCGAACGCATTAGTTGTCTTTTGTAGCACTCGCTCTTATTACTTGATACCTTTGCGGTAATTATGATGTAAACATTTTTAGCTTGAGCAGTTATTTATTGGCGTAATTAAAATCTTGCCCTCTTACGTCTTGCTGTGGGAAAGGCTTTCGTGTTTACGTGTTTTCAGCGACTAATTGCAAAAAGTGTGTCACACCACGGTTCATGGATATTTGCACAAAGAGAAATTGCTCCTTTATTGTTTGTGCGCAAATCTCTACATTGCAGTATGAGAGTACTTAGTTTCGCAACGAAATTACCAGTTTGGAATGTGCTGATTAAACCACCGATAGTGCGGTGTGACCAATTAGAATTGTCGCGTAAAAATACTGTTGTTTTTTTGGAAAATATGTAATTTTATATATATGTTTTTTTAATGGAATACACCATGTGGGTGGGGTTATGGAATAATTTAAGAGACAACTACAAATTGGCCATCTTGATATGGATCTGCATGATTGTGCTAGATTATGCAGAATGACTAGTTGTGAAGATTTCAACAATAGGTATGTTATGCGAAAATTTAAAAAATAGTTTTCTGTTACAAATCGGGTATCAAAATTGTCTAGGTATGACTAGTGCTGATAAAATATACCTATCACCGTTGATTGTTAAATGGTTTTCGAGATAGACTCGCTATCCCAGAAATTTAAGGTGCAGCCTATTGTAGAGCGCCTGATTTCACTAGGAGAGGCGATGAAGAATCGAGTCGAAAACCTTATGTATTGCATATAAGAAAATACAGAAGGATATACAGCTACAACGCTAAATGAAGTATTGTCAGACATTCGACAAGGAAAATGTTCTATTAGAACAGCATCTAGCATCAAATAAAGTATTCCAAAAAACATTAGAGGATAAATTGTCTGAAAGATACCCTAAAGGCGTAGAAAAGTTTGGACCATGAAGTATTTTAACGGAAACCGAAGAAAAAACTAGTTAAGTGATTAGTCGTTAGCCAAATCCTGATAGCCTTTTAGCCACAGTTGAAAAAAACCGGCCAATTGCGAGTCGGACTCGATTTAACACTATGTACTTTTTATTTTATTATTATTATTTTATTTTCACTATTTGTTGTTATAGCATTTATAGCATTACTCATTATTTAAAAATCACGATTCTTGTATGGGGCCCCCTTTAAATTTTAATTTAATCTTATTTTTATTATTTTTTAATTTAGCGGCAATAGAAATACACACTCTGTAAAAATTTTTAACTATTTATTTATTATGGTTCATGAGATACAACCGGTTGGCAGACAGACGGACAGCGGAGGCTTAGTACGGGCACGGAACCCAAAAAGTGAGCAAGGCGATGGCACGAATACATCCTTCAAAAATTGGGCGACCAGGGCGAAACTGGTATGAATTTCTTCCGAAATGAAATCCAGAGCTAGCATATCGAATTTCCGACGGCCTAACCGAAACCAGAGATACTTTTTCTGAAGATGTTATTCGAAAATGGTTAGATAAGCTTCAAAACTATATCAAGGAGATGAATGCAGGTGACATATTTAAATAAATAGTTGTTCTTCCTACGTACGACCACCTAGGGATGTAGTCAATATCCATGCCAGAAGACTGATTTTTAGTTCGTTCTGAGTCAGGCTGAATGAAAATATATTGCGAATGGGGTTAATAGTTATATGGTTAATTACTGAACAAATTCCAAAACATGTGAACTATTTTGTTGAGAGCCACAAGTCCCACTGAACATTGGAGCTATGCGAGTTTTTCAGGCAAACGGGAGTGGTTAAGTAATGATCTTGTTTTAAAGAAATGAGTTAGCTTTGAATCTTAGGCTTATGGAATTTGACGTGATCACTTTGCACAGCCGAGAATATTGTCAAGATCGTTATTCAATTATCTAATCATCCAATCTCGTTTAACACATGCGACATTCCCTCGAAGTTCGCAAAAGTGTGAACAGAATAAGCGAAATCAAGGTACTGTCATCGGCAAAGCTATCATTTTTCGCGTTCAATTTAATGAAATTTTAAAAGATTCTGCACAATTTGAATTGAATTAGTTTTAATCTGAAGATTGTGATGTTACTGTGAATTATATCACAACTTATTATTTTTAATGGCTTTTCAAATTAGGAATAACAAAAACGTAATAAAGTGGTATCTTTCAAAACGACATTTATTTAACAGCCCCATATAAAAGCAGTTGCTATAACTTTTTTTTTTAACCTGGACGCGAATTGGCAACTTGGTAATCTTCAGTTTTTTCGTAGGATTCTATCTCCTCCTACAGTTTTTAACCTACGGCAACCATTTATACGCCATTGTACGGGAATCTTAACTGGCTATTAGATAGAAATTAACAAAACCTCTGAAGGAACTTTCTATGACTACACGACATAAGCGATCGCTTAAAATTAGCTGAAAAATATATTAGCTAGAACAGCGCAGTATTTATGGAAGAAAAGAAGTTTAATGTCGACGGTCCGGACTGGTGGTTATATTAATGGTACGATTTGCGTAAGAAACCAGAGGTTCGAATAATCCGAAACTTTGGAGGCGATTCTGTAATGATGATGGAAAGTAGATTTGGCTTGAATTGCACCTCTAATGAATTCAAACATGTATATTGAACTCTTAGATACAGGTATTTTGTAAAAAGCTAAAGAAATTGGGCTGTTCGAGCTCAATTTTCCAACAATATATGCGGACGTCCATACTGCAAGATTTGTAATATCATGTTTAAAGACAGAAATGCTATTATCTTAGACTGGCCGGCAAGAAATCCAGACTCAAGTCCCATCTTAGGGAATGCTTTCCAGGAAATTTATGAAAATGGATAACAATATCAGTCAATAAGAGAGTTGCAAGTGAAATAAGAAGGTCCTGGAGTGAAATTTCAGATAAGTAGGTATCTAGAAAAGTTATAATTAATTCAATGCCAAGGTGACTCTGAAGTAATTTTGAACAAAGGCGGGACGACGAAATATTGAAGCAAGTGTCCTTCATTTTGTTTAATATGATATGAGTTTATTTTTGCAAGGAAAGTCTTGTTTTTTATTTTGTTAAGGTAAGTTAAGTTTGTGGGAATCAATTTCCGTTATCATAAAAATCAAAAATAATTGAGTACCTTTATTATTTTTATGGAAAAGCTAAAATTTTGTACACTTTGCAGTTCAACTCCATATGCCAACTTCAATGAATTTTCCCACGATACTATACATATGTAAATAAAAAAAAGAGTTGTCTGCACATCTACACATGAGAATGTCGTATCTCGGAAATAGTTCACCTCATTCAGTTAAATTTATAAAATTCCTTCAAATTGCCCATAATTTATGTAAGATATTCTTTTATTATATGCTCAAATGCATTTACGAGAAGTCATTATTACAAATCTCTACAATATCCTCTCTATGCTAACATAGATAAATCATTGACTGACACTAAGTAGGCAACCTATAAATCTCCGTCCTTCATCAAAGATGAAAGTAGAAAACCGCCCCGGGTTCCGAGGAATTGTCGTTATGGCGGTCCGTCAACATGTTAATTAAACAATTAAAAGTTGCTTCACCATTATAACAATTTGTAAGACAATACTATTAAAAGCAAATAACGTAAGCCCGAAACAAGGTGTTAATAAAATTCGCGGCTGTTCTCCATTGCGAGCGTGTCGGCAAAATAAAAATGTCCTCTTTGCTGTCAGGCATTAATGCGATAAATTTGGCAATTTTTTCTAATAAATTTTCGTTTTATTAGCCGCAGACGAAAAGTGTTTCGTATTATAACCTCAGAGATCCTATCTGTATGATATACGACAGCATTCCTGAAATGACTGACTAATTTTTGGATATTTCTGTGTCGTTTGCAATTTTACCTTAGCCCCGGTCTTCATTGCGAAATGGACTGGCCACAGTTTATATTTCATGATAGCAACGACAGTGACTCATGGAATTCAACAATGGTAGGTAGCAGTCAGTAATTCTCAAATTTAAAGTGATCGTTTTACATTTTATTCGCTCGTAAAATTATATTAAATACGGTGTGAGAGGCATTGAACTGAGGGTGGGTAATTTTTGTCGAAGAATTATGAATAATTGTAATGTGATAAAAACCTCAAGGAAATTGCTCGTTCTTAGAGTGAATAATATTCGATGTCCATGTATACTTATGACTCTAATATTATATAGGTATTATTAACAAAACTTTGTGGAAAATTAATTTACTGAAAAATGCTAGCAATGTCGTTTCAATTTGGTTGAAATTAAGTTGTTTATGTTAGGATTACACTTGCAATCGTAGAGGAGATTAAGATGGTAGGTGAGACTGTTAAAAGTTACGATCGTTAATGAGATTGTGGTAAAAATTGAGATTACTGGTGTTTAGATTGGAATTGAGGTTAGGGTTGGATCGAGGTTGATGTTGAAGTTAAAATTGAGGTTTTTGTTTTTATAATTATGGTTGAGGTTAAGGTTTAATTAAGGTTAAATTTGCTGTTACTCCCATAGTACTGTGGTTGAAATTCACATAGTGGATAAGTTTGCAGTTGAGCACTTTTAGTTTACGACATTAGAAATTTGGCCCCAGTACAAGATATTTATTATTTCTTTACCTACTAAATAAATCCCACATAACATATGAACCATGCTGTAATAACATAGATATTCCTTTTTTACTAGGTATGAAATTAAGATTATGATTTATACCTTATATTATTCCTGAAATAAATATATAAATTATTTGGCAATCAATGCACGGCTGTTCTTGTATTAAATAGAACTATTCGAAATTTTCTTTCGCCTTAAGCTACGGTTAGACATTAAAGTGTTTGCCTTGCAGTTTTTGGGTTCCAGCATCAAAAACTGCCGGTCTCGATCACACATAGCAGTTGCAAGCTGCTACTTTTGCTGCGCTCAATTCAGTATTTGCATTTTTTTTTTCGAAAAAATTGTAAAAGTGTTCACACATAATTCTGTGAAAAATAAAAGTTTGCAGTAGAAAAATAATACTTCGACAATCAAGAATTGTGAAAGGAAATATGACTGCTTAGTGCTTAGTTCACTTGCTGAGCATCTATAAGTTTTCGAAGAAAAAAGTAATTTGATGTGCAACAATTTCTGTTCTCATCACTTATGTTTCACTTAAAGTACTGGACGTAATTACCCTAATTAATAATTGCAAATTGAAAAGTGACAATGGTATATAAAGCAATTATTTAGCTTAATTAATAATTGAGAATAATATAATGAAGTATATAAATTTATTTGTTGTTCCTTGAAATAATTTTTTTCCTTATTCACTCCCTTTGGGAGCATTAGAACATTCTCATAGCTTCTCCAGTTGACTCTGTTCTGGGTCATCCTTTTGACTTCTGCTCATAGGTTTTTCCACTTTCATGCATTAAGAACTGTCCTTTTTCATGTAGTTCTTGGTCTTCCTGCTTTTCTGTTTCCCTATGGTTCTTGGTGTGTGATTGATCAGAGTTTTTGGAATTTATGATCAATTTATGATGATGATGACCAGAATATCTTGCCTATAATCCTCATACCCGTCTTTAGCCAAGTGGGCCCTAAGTACTTTAGGATATGGGAGCCCCTAACAGAAATTATTATTATTTAAAATACCTTGGGTTATCAACAGGAATAATAACGTGAAGTATATTAAGGCCTAGCGCGCACTGGAAACTTTTCTCACGGTAACTATCTTGCTACTAGCGTCCCAGAGGCTCTAATGATAATACGAGCATGGAGTGATGTGATAGCAAGGTGACTTTTTGGTTCTTTCGACTAGTAGCTATTGAGTGACGAAAGTATCACCGCGCTTTCATGTTTATATGAATGTGCTCGCACTGATTACAATTTTGTCGCTACTGCCATTGTTTTGGGAGATGTTGTAGAGCTTGGAAGTAACTTACGTATTTTTTTGTTGAAAAATTATGAATGGTGAAATAAAACATGAAATTTTGGGGTGACAGTTACTCACTGTGTGTGTATGCTAAACTAGTCCACGTCACAGAATGGCGTCAGTGACCAAAAGGTTCTGTAACAAGTAGTCTCCAGTGCGCGTTAATCCCAACATAAACAAAAAGTATATAAATTTTCGATGATTACAATACTGAAGTATATCATGAAAAAATGCCGGAAATTTGAAAAATAGTGTGTCCGCAAACTCACGTTACTTTGTATGACAATATATTGCCATAGTTCGAATAAATCGCACTTTGTACTTTCAGTAGTCACACTCTACTATCTACTATCGCAGGACTTAGGGGGTCTAATGGAACGCGTAGCACTGGGCCCAGACCCAGTGGGTCCATGCGTGAAATGGCACTGATAATCAATAATTTCAGGCAGCTTCTTGACATACGATATGTTACACTTATACGTATAGTAGAATTCAATTTATGTGGAAGTTGAATATTTGGAGCTTGGCTTTTAAGATTTCCAAACTGCTCAAATCCTTTCAAAAGCCATTTTTGCTTTTCTCAACCTTTCGATTATTTGTTTATTGGCTCCTCCACATGTATTAATAACTATACCGAGGTAATTGGATTAAGATACTTAATTACAATGATTGTTAATGGTGATCTCGCTGGTATTCGTGGTTTTGATTTTCATGTATTTTCTTTTCTTTGTATGTTATCCTTAGACCAACCTCTTGTGCACATGATTCTAGAATGTTTATCTTGTTTTGCATGTCATTGAATAAGTGGACAGGCAGGTCGATGTGATACGTGGTCTTCTAATAGTCTCCATAGTTTAGTATTCATTTAATTGCTAATTCCGCGATTTGCAATGTCGAATGGTCTTTCGAAGTCAATGGAGATAATGTACAGGGGAGATTTCCATAATACAGTTTATTCTGCTATAGTCGTAGTCTGTTCTATTGATCTATGTAACTACGTCCTCATCAGAGTATGGCTTGTTCTTCCCGTACATTTTCTTCGTCAATTTTGCGCTTTCGTGCTCCATTGTTATTTCTGTTGCCCATATCGTTCTTCTTCAGTACATTGCTCTTTGGGCTGATGTTTGACAATTCCATTTTTGAGTTGAAGTAACCCATCAGTACAATAGTCTATGTTTGAATGGTATTTATAGTTGCCATAGAGCTGAGAATAAATTCTTTTATCGCCGTTCGCGATTTCAATTAATAATAACATTGCACAATCAAAATTTTACGGATTCTTGTATGGACTTTGGTATCTATGATTCTATTCAATACTTGCTTCCAGTTCAATAAACTTCTTTTAAGTGTTCGCGTCATTATTCCGTCAACATTTCCATCACTGCCACTTTGTCTTCCAGGTACACCAGTGTGCTACCCTTAGCTCCCAGCAAACAATTTGGTGAACATTCGCGACAGCGAAACTTGAGCGACAATAAAGCTACAAAATACGAAACATGAGAGTAAATGCGATAGAGCTAAACATTATTTATGTTATCGAAGCGACATAAAAGCGAAACGAACGCGAATATAAATTCTGTTCTTTTTTATTTATCTTATATAAACAGGTGCATGTGCGCTGTTTTGTGCCCGACCTTATGAGAATTTTAGTTTCAAGATTGTCGGTTCTATTTTCTGAGTTTGTATTTCAGCGTGAACAGATCAGAAATATGTCGTATGTGTTTCTATCAGTGAATTGTAAAAGTGAGCAATTAAAATTACATTTAATTAACATTAAAAGTAAAATGAAAAGCTTTATTTATAGGAGACTGGATTAGATAGGTAGGTGCCTACAAGCATAGGTTAATAAATTATATTCGCAAAAGATTGAGAAATAATTTCATTTGCGAATCACTAAAGCTTTCAATAACGGCTCCACGGTCTGGTGGACAGCACTGACGAGGAAATGTAACCTGGAGGAGTTGTCAAAAATCCAGAGGGCTGCTTGTATGGGAATAACTGGGGGCTGCACGCACCGCGCCCACTGCGGCACTGGAGGATATGTTTCACTTACTGCCGCTGGACCTCTATTGCCGAAATCTAGTGGCTATTAGTGCTGTCAGGCTGTATGCAGTATTTTTCAGGCAGAACTCGCAGGGTTTTATCAGGCGGCAACATTGGTGTTTATGTGCAGAGCGGCCATACAGCACATATGCATATGATAGACAGGCAGCCATCAAGGCGCTGGATTCTGTGCTGGTAAAATCAAAATTGGTGCAGTTATGCAAGACTAGCCTTGAGGTATTGGCTACAAAGTACAGGGTGACCCTATGCTGGGTACCTGGTCATAAGGATATCTCAGGCAACAAGATGGCTGATGAGTTGGCCAAAAAAGGCTCTAAATTGGATAGCTCCGCAACGGTAGCTTTTGTGAGGATCCCAATCGGAGTTATAAAAGAGAAAATCATCGTGGGAGCCTATCAAAAGGCAAGCCTCCGGTGGACCAACAGGGATACCTGCCGTATTGCGAGGCAATTGTGGCCTGCATATGACAGGAAAAGGGCAAGGGAGCGGCTTGATGGCAGCAGAACAAACACCAGAAATCTAGTATGGCTCCTTATGGGTCACTGGGCCATAGGTGACCATGCTAGAAGAACGGTGATAGTGGTGAACGATTTCTGCAGGAGCTGTAAGGACTCGGAGGAAATCGAATCCGTCCAACACGAGCTTTGCGAATGCCCCACTCTGATGAATAAAAAAAGTACGCTACTGGGTAGCTACTTCTTTTCAAGTCTGTTGGAGCTGCAAAACAAAGAATTTAGGTATATCCTGAGTTTCCTGAGAGAAGCAGGATAGATCTAGGTAAATAATCTTGGAGATATCTTGAGTTGCCTAAGGGAAGCAGGATTGATCTGGGGCGGCTTGAAAAGGTTATCCCATGGGGACTAGGGGCACAATGGACCCACTAGAGGTCTAAGTGATGTAAGCTAGTTGTCTTGCGGCACCCCTTTTACCTAACCTAACCAGCCACAGTAGATTAATATTCACTTTGGATACATTTAAATTTATCACATTTTGTCCAAAAAGAAAGGCAAAGTGAATCCGAAGTGATACCACCAATGTGATACAATGTTCTGTCAACATTTGCTCCCGCTCGAGTTTTCGCTTTCCTATCTGATTTGAATTCACTAGCGAAATTTATGTTCCACTTTGTGATACTTTGCATTGGCTTCGCAAGGTTTCCGGGGCTGTTATTATTTACTCTGTGTGAGTCGATCTCATCCGCACTGACTTGAGGGGGAATACCAGTGAACGGAAAAATCAAATTGTTAGCCTAAAACGGTTTTTAGCTCTAAAATGGTTTGAGTATGAGAAAATATTAACTGTGCTGTAAGCTTTTAAGCTCTATATTCTTTGTACAGATAGCACGGATACTACTAGAGCAAACTATATACAGCTGAAGAATTTCGTTTTTATTCAGCGCACACAGCCAGCAGCGGCAACACCGCACGCTTACCATGTACTTCCCTGTAGAATCAGAGCCAGCCGCAGATGCAGTCATCAAGCAGGACGAGATCTGCTAATGCGTAATATCGATGCAATCATATCTGAAAGAGAAATAAATAAAACTGAGTGTGCGTGTCAAAATTAGCTCTGTGTACATACGGATGGATGCTATGTTTGAATTATTCGTTTCTGTCTTATATGGCTTGGGAAGCATTCTTGAGGGTTTTGGTATTGCTCGTGGCACACGTCCAAACGCCACATTTTTCTTCAAATGTATCAGTCAATTCACTACTCATATACTCGTATATTGTATAAGCTTTCTGCGCCACCTAGCAAAACTTTTGAATATAAAAGAACAAGTGTGCCCGTGATAATACCACACAAAACAGTAGGTAGGTCCATGATATTGACAATTGTATTATTTTATTATAACGCTGTAAGAATAAGTATTCTAGCAATTTTTATGCATAATACGATATTTAATTTGAGATACGTTGTAACTTTTGATTTACATTGGAACGCCGTTAAAACTTTGATTGAAAAGTGTACATTTTGTCATATTTTGCTTAGCTAAAATATTAGCCCAAAAGATCAAAAAAAAATTTTTTAAAAAACTTATCTCATCCTTTTATGATACATTTATATCAAAATCGGGTCATAAATGACTTTCATTTAGCTGGAAAGTGGTGCAAGAGAGAAATAATTTCATTTGCGAATCGCTAAAGCGTTCAATAACGGCTCCACGGTCTGGTGGACAGCACTGACGAGGAA
Organism: Dioctria linearis; assembly: GCA_963930735.1. Classification (NCBI taxonomy): domain Eukaryota; kingdom Metazoa; phylum Arthropoda; class Insecta; order Diptera; family Asilidae; genus Dioctria; species Dioctria linearis. Next base: position 324,437,755 of record OZ005741.1, on the reverse strand, counting down.
ATGTAACCTGGAGGAGCTGTCAAAAATCCAGAGGGCTGCTTGTATGGGAATAACTGGGGGCTGCACGCACCGCGCCCACTGCGGCACTGGAGGATATGTTTCACTTACTGCCGCTGGACCTCTATTGCAGAAATCTAGTGGCTATTAGTGCTGTCAGGCTGATGGCGGGAGGTTGGTGGATGGAGATGGGTGTTGGGCACTCCAATATACTCCAGAAAATAGACTGTAGTTATTGCAGGGAAGCAGACTACCAAGTTCCAGTCCTGACTTTTGGTGGGGGTATCAATGCAATGATGCCCACCAGGAGTGCCTGGGATGGGAAAGAGTTGGTCGTAGCATCCGATCTTTCTATTTTTACGGATGGTTCCAAGACAAGTGCGGGCATAGGGGCTGGAGTGTACTCCAGTGATCTACAGTGGCACGAGTCTTATAGACTGCCTAACAAATGCAGTGTTTTTCAGGCAGAACTCGCAGGGTTTTATCAGGCGGCAACATTGGTGTTTATGTGCAGAGCGGCCATACAGCACATATTCATATGATAGACAGGCCGCCATCAAGGCGCTGGATTCTGTGCTGGTAAAATCAAAATTGGTGCAGTTATGCAAGACTAGCCTTGAGGTATTGGCTACAAAGTACAGGGTGACCCTATGCTGGGTACCTGGTCATAAGGATATCTCAGGCAACAAGATGGCTGATGAGTTGGCCAAAAAAGGCTCTAAATTGGATAGCTCCGCAACGGTAGCTTTTGTGAGGATCCCAATCGGAGTTACAAAAGAGAAAATCATCGTGGGAGCCTATCAAAAGGCAAGCCTCCGGTGGACCAACAGGGATACCTGCCGTATTGCGAGGCAATTGTGGCCTGCATATGACAGGAAAAGGGCAAGGGAGCGGCTTGATGGCAGCAGAACAAACACCAGAAATCTAGTATGGGTCCTTATGGGTCACTGGGCCAATTTAACAATTTTACAAATTACAGATTATTATATGATAATTTCTGGATTAATTTCACGGACTGGACCTTTATCTAAACATAAAAATTTATTTGGATTAGACAGACCTGTTTGCGAGATATCGGGTGAAATCCGAAGGTAAATTTTCGATTTTCACTGGTATTCCCTCTGAACTACAGAACGCAACTGCTTGAAATATCCTATAAGGCTCTAAAGCCGATAAGTTCTCAAAAAATGGAGATATTTCACCGGAAACATTGGAAAAATTATGTATTTGTTAGAATCCTCACACAGTGCTTAATGCTAATTTTTTCAAGGAAATGGGGTTTCATTTTGCCATTTGACCCATTTTATTTCGGTAGTGCTTTTAATTATCGTCCGACGGTAAAGAGTTAAATCGAAATAACTCCTTGACAAGCAGTTTTTGATAGAATACAATATAAATTGAATTGAGGAAAGTGAGTCACGAAAATGTTCATTGGACTAATTTTATTACTGCATTATCCATTTTTACTTATGAATAATAATTTTTTTATGAAAGCCCAAAACTCATCTGAGATTATTAAATTTCTCTGAACTGAAGAATATTGAATTCCAACGAATAGAACGAATTAAATTTCTCTCTCCCATCAGCCGATATAACCAAAAAGGAAGAAAGAAATTTCATCACGAAACTATCTTATATCTAAGTATGTACGTGTTATGGCTAAGTAAAATGCCCTCTTATTTAATATACAGTAAACCTATTTCTTATTCACCCCGGTGGTACTTTTGTCGCAAAATCAACTGCATTTCTACCGTCCATTAAGCACAATTTCAGCTCCATTGAAATGCAGACAGGAATGAGTCCATTCTATTGCTTTGCTGCCGGACAATAATTACTCAACAAAAAGAAGGGTTTTCATGGAATTTCCTTAGGGCAAACAATGGGTACTGGGCAGGCGGTACTTAACTTGATTGTTGGTTCATGCAACGGCGTTCGAGTCCATTATTTGTGGTCGCCATTAAACACATTTTGCCTACAATTTAAAAGTTCATGCGCCACTTGAAAATTTCAAACAATTCCATCTAGCAATTATCTAAGCATTTCATTATCACAATTGCTAGTTAGAACGGTCTTCTCGAGCACACAGAAAAAAAAAACTTTTAACTTTTCGAATGTATTCGTAACATTAGTGTCCATTTGATAAATTCGTTTTTAATAAACCCCTTCAGAAAATCTGAAATCTTTCGAACTGAAGTGAACGCAACTTGCCTACATCTTCATTATGAAAGAAACCAACCGCAGTTTAGATGCTGCTCCTCATTATACAATTGATACCTGGAGGATTAGTTTGTTCGTTAAATGCTTAAAGTGCTGGATTAACGTACCTTATCATCTGGGTAAGTGGTTCGTTAGTAAGACTTTAGAAATTGAGGTGTGGTGTGGTTAGCAAATGGATTTAGTTTTCTAATAATAATTTTCTACTGCACGAAAAGTTGTTAGACGAAGAAAGTGGAATGGACTGACTTTTTGTTTTTTTAATAGATGCTAATAACAGACCAGTTAAAAGTGGTGTTTGATGAAATACTTAGGTGGCCATATACACTCTGGTACATGTGGATTTTGTATACTTAGCTGCAAGGGGTAATAGGAATTATCTAAGGAAATTTTTGGAAGTTATACATACTTTTTTCAGATTATTTTTACTTAGTCTATCCGGTCCGAATAAAAGCATATTTTGTGGATTTTTTTGTTTTTGTAGGATTTATAAAATGCCATTATCTTCCTCGCTGAGGTCTGCGAACCACTTTAAATTGCTTTTTCAATTCATATTGAGCTCGTTTTCTAGTAGTGCAATATCGAAAACTTTAGGTCATTGATTATTCATTCACTTGGCTCTTCGTTTATTGTAAAGTAAGCATTTTTAAAGCAGATGCATTAGATGATTAGAAAATTCTAATTTAAAGCTGGTTATACATAATAACTCGGCGATAATAAGTTGTAAATGCGTCGATAATCGCTTAATTAAGGGGAGTAAGTAATGCGGTAGTGTTAACAGACAAAAATTATATTTTAATACTATTTTTTTTGCCCATAAAGAACTTGCATTGCTTGCTTTTGTATTGAAATCATCAAAAAAGAGATCGAAGATGGAAGTTTGTGGGGGGGGGGCGTTGGCGGCGGAGAGGATCTGTTTACCGACCAACTATATGAATACCTGCACTGGAAAAAAAGATTAGTTGCTTTACGCCAATAAATTTGTTTCATCAACAAATAATGTCAGTTGATTTTCAACTTACCAATCATATTCGTTGCGAAAACTTATTGACATTAGTTGATTTAGCTAATCCTGTTCAGTCATTATTTTGTTAATTCAACTAATTGTTTAGTAAGCTTTGATAATCTTTCGGAATTGCGTATCCGAGAATCTTTTGTTATTTCAACTAAACTTGTTTTTTTAATTAACTAACTTTTACATAATAAATTTCGAAAAAATAAAAATATCAGCTATTCCAGTCTTTAGGGGCACTTGTAGATTTTCTAGAGTAACGTTCCTTTTGTCTGCGACATACATGCATTTGTTATCTTTTACTGTTTTTATTTTTCTCTTCCCTTATTTTAATTTGATTTTTGATTTAGTTTTTGAATTTTTTATTTTGTTTTTATACCCTAGATGAAATCTATAGGGGTATACTAAGTTTGTTTTTCCGTTTGTAACACCTCGAAATAATGATGGTAGAGCAAAATGAATTGGACACCCACGCATAATATTAAAAGTTATTTTGATTTTTGCATGTCCGTCCGTCCGTCCGTCTGTCTGTAACTCGAGAACGCGTATACTTAGAGAGCTGAAATTGTGTACACGGACTTTAAAAAAAAAGTAAAATTAAGTTCGAAAATGAGACAAATCGGGCAACTCCTTCGTGGGGTTGCCATACAAAACTTTCGTTTTTCACTATATATTTGGACACTGCCTGAGAACGCGTCGACGTAGAGAGCTGAAATTTGGTACATGGTGTTTTCATTGTACTAGCAAAAAAAAAATTCAAAAATAGACTAAATCGTGCAACTCCTTCTTGGTGTTGCCTTATAAAAATTTAAGTTTTTTAATTATACTGTGAAAACGATCAGTCCAAGACATTTTTATTGTACTAAAAACTTCTTCAGAATATGAAATCCTATAAAATAGGTTTTAATGATTTTTTCTGTCCGACGAACCGTTCTAGAAATATGTGCGAAAAACCCCTGCAAAAATCCAAATTGCTTAAATGGGTGCCCATACGAATTTCATACGGACATTCATCTAGGGGATCATAAGAATTCGTCTTAGACTAATATTAGCTTTTTTACTTGCTTAGTTCTAATTTTAATTTGTTAATTTTTGATCCTAATTTATCTTTTAATTTAATTTTGATCTGGTTATTGAATTTGTGATTTTGTTTTTAATTTTAATTTTGATCTGAATTTTTCTTTAATTTTAATTGTGATTTAGTTTTTTCAATTTTTTTGTTTTTGTTTGTTTTTGCTTTCAATTTTAATTTGTTAATTTAATTTTGATTTTGTTTTTGATTGTAATTTTATTTTTAATGTTAATTTAGATTCTAGTTTTAATTTTTAATTATTTTTATTTTGGTTTTGATTTTGATTTTAGTCTTTGAATTTTGATTTGCCCGTCTGTAGAATAGATACTAATTTAAAAGATTGCAAATCTTGTAGTTTCGTTTACCAGGAAATATGTATTATTATTATTAACTATTAAAACAATCGACTAATTAATATTACTCTTTCAACAAATTCAATTCTCCAAATTAACTAATTTCTTGGTTGATTTTGTATATTATTTAAAAGAACAGAAACATTACTTTGAGAACATTAGTAATCAACTAATCGAGTTTGTTAAAATGTAAAATTGGAAAGTCCAACTAATTTTTTAGTTGATCATAATAATGAATTTAATTGTTTTTATTATTTTTATATTTATATGATTTTTTTATCTGCCCGCAGTAGGCTGAGACTATTTTTAAAAAAGAAGAAAAAAGTGTTTCGTATGGGCAGAAACTCTATACATACTCATCAGTATGACTAATGCCGCATTCTCAATGCAGAGTAGAGCAGAGTGAGCTTTGAGTCCAGAACGATTGTGTTCGTAATACAGCGCAGAGTGAAATTTGAACGTTGATATTAACGTAACAAATCGCCACAATAACGCCAAATCTACAAATAAGCAAACAATTGTCGTTATCAAGACAGTAAATTCGAAAAATGTGGACCGTTGCACCATCAGGTTGCTTCGAAATTAGCTAAAAATTAATGTCCTTATTTTTGGTTTCTAAATTATAACGTTTAAAAAAAAAATACCTCTTGTTTTTTATTAGCATTCATAAAAAATATTAAATCAGAAAATAACATTAAAACATGTCAGTCATGATAAAAAGAAGTATGGAGTCTTTTTCACGTCATCTATAGGTACATGTTAGTAGTTCGAAATTCCAGTTTGTAAGCTTCGGAAATGACAGCGTGAAAATAGAATAGAGCCTTTTTCATGCAGCTTCACTCTGCGCTACTCTGAGCCATACAGAGATGGCCATATGCACTACTGCGTGCGGATAAAAGGATGCCAGTTGCCACTTAATTCCGCTCCACTCCACTCTGCATTGTGTATGCGGCATAAGAGTTTCTGCCTGCTGTACACGTTGAAGAAAATATTAATCAAACCCCATACACTCAATATAAGTTCTATGTGTGAATCATATTAGACAAAAGTTTCTGATTTGTTGATTCAGCGAATGTATAAGGCGAAATTTCGAATTAAGTTTCAACAATATGTCCAAAAGAAATTGAAATTGAATTGTCAAAGCAATAGTTCAGATTTCTCCGTTCAACAAATGTATTGGTTTAAATTAATTGTTTTGTTTTACGCATTGGTTTCCAGAACGATAAAGCAACAGTAAAAATGATAATAATTAATTCCGTAGGTTTTTATATTATAAAATTATTTGAGTAATAATAATTCTATCTAAAAGGAATTTATATTGTCAGGATAAATAAAAACAAGCTCGTATTAAAGGGAAAAAGGTCTTCTTACGTCCACGCTTTGACAAGGTCTCTCTACTACTTTTCTACCACACTGTTGCTTTCGTTCAGTTAACTTCGTATCTTTTTGCTTCTCTATTTCTTGCCGGTGTTGTCGCTTACAATATCCTGAATAATTTCTCACTATAAGAACAAATTGGCACTAAACGTTTTCCCAGTACACTTAAAATATCGTAATTTTTGATTGACAACAACACGGGTTTGAACATTTATTCCATTTTTGAAATTATATTTATTATTTTTCGAAAATACCATATACAAAATTTTCACTTTCTATGTCAACGCGTTCTCGAGTTATCGACAGATGGACGGACTTGCAAAAATCAAAATAACCATTAATACATATATATTAGTGTGGATGTCTAATCAATTTTTTCTTTATCAGCAATATGCAATACCAGCGAAATGATAAACTCAGTAGGATATAAATATAATTACTAATGATGCATTGAATTAAAATTTAAACTTATGGGCGAATATATTATCCATATCAAATAATGTAATTCTTTACTTTAAAAAATTGTGAGGTTGCATCATATTAAAAAAATCTATCAATTTATTTATTGAACTTATTAATCACATAAATTCGCTAATATATATAACAAATCATATTCTTAAAAACATACAAGCAGTATCTTTGTTCCTGCGAAAATGTTGATTTTACTAATACGTCTTCTGAAATATGATTAGTTAATTGATCATCAAATATTTGTTAACCGAACTAATATAAATAACTAAAGTATTTTCCAAAACAATTAAGGGCAAATCAACTAATTCCAATTAGAAATTGCAACAAATTACCACATACAATTTTATTAATTTCTTAATTGTTTTCCAAATCAATTAGCAGGAATTATTAATGTACAATCAACTAATCATAATTGGTCGTTTTAACTAATAATTATTTTTTTCAGTGTGTGTAACCCTGAGGAGCGTATATTGAGAACTTTAAAACTACTACATATACAAAGTTACTTTTATTCAGTAGCTATTAGTTGTTTTATGTTGAATGAGTTTCGCTTTACATGCAAGTATCTTGATCTGGGGTTGCCTCAAATAAAAATTAGGGATGGGAATAATCTTGAACAAATGAAGAATATACAGATGATTGCGCTCGTGAAACTTTATGTATAATAACTGCATTATCCAAGACATCGTTCATTCCATATAGCATAGATATAGGCTTAATAAAAATTTTGCATTAAGTGCTTCAGTTTTTTGTTTTCTTTTTCGATTCAACCAAGCGGATAAACGTGTCAACTTCATCAAATTGTTCAGCAGAAGACCGCCGTTTAGGAATTGCTTTTCTTTGAATTTGAAAACCTGGGTTATTCTTGGAATCTCAGCAGTTCGTTTCATGATTATTATATACTACGACTTACTTTCTAACGTCTTCAACAATTTCCTGATTATCTACAAAAAATACTTCGTTAGGGGATGAAAAGATATTTATTTGCAGATAACCGGAAGAAGTTGTCGAGAGGAGAGGAGAGACTACTTATAGAAAGAAATATATGCACGACAATATGGACTACGTTGCCGTCATTGCGCATGTAAAGGCTGGTTCCCATACTGGCCAATTTTTGAAGAAGCTTCAATTCTAATGAGGTTAAAATTTCTGAATGATGCCGATGGACAATTACTCCCCTCTTTATTTTTTTAGGGAGATGAAGCCTTCCTAATACTCCTATATTTAATTCTATACCATAAGGAGGTGTTGAAGTCGAAAAGGAGGGTATTTAATTTTAGACTTTTAAATGAAAGAAAGTCCATTGAATGTTCGTATGGAATGTTTTCTTAAAAACTTCGGCTATTTCAAAAGGTAATTTTCGCAAATAGTAATAGTAGTTTGTGTGCTACACAGAGGAGCTGTGCGGAATCAATCCTGAAACGAATATTCTAGAATTAAATTATCACCACCATTATCTTACTGATTATATTGTATCACCTCTTGGATCTATTCCTATTTACTGAACATAGGTACGTTTGATAGCTGGCATATTCTTATATGTTTTTTGTTTGATATATACTTAATCGAAGGGTTCTTTATTCATTCTTATATATTGGAAGAATCTATCAGGATCAGTCCGAAAATCTTTACATGATGATGAATTCACCAAATTCCAGACGGTTCGTCTTTATCGAGTGGCAAGCAAAAGAGCGGAAAGTGCACATACATAGGTGAAAAATGCCATATAGTTGCACTATTTGATAAACACAACATTTTTTCTTCTGAATCTGATGACACAATTTATGCTCTCACTTCACGATTTACCAAGAAACTGAACGCCTTGTTGTGAGCACTACACCTCGAGATGTATCTTCACCTCGCCTCGCCGCACTTCCTGGCCGCGTATCGCCTCGCCTCGCATTGTTGTGCACGAACCCTAAGAAACATTTAATACTTCCCTACGAACGTAAAATTTTGGAACAATTCAGGCTTGAATCAGTGTCGCTATGAAAAATCAACGGGTGGCTAAACGTTGATTGCATAACTAGTATTCTACTGGAAGAACCTGTGACCCCCCCCCCCCCCCCCCCCACATCCCCACCAGTATACGCGCCTCGGTTGAATAGCAGCAAGTTAGGCCTCACAGAGACTAATGACACTGAATAATTACAAAGAGTCCAGCTTTCTTGGAGACCGGAAGCTCTTCAGTTCCCATTATAAGCAATTTCTACCGTATAGCAAAAGCGAGCAAGCAATATTGGAGAAACGTTAGTATGACTGATCTTATAGTCCTTATAAATGTGTTACATAGGATTGGTATAAAATTAAATCATAGTCAAACTCATGGTTTGCTTGGGCAGAATGAACAACAGGGTAGAGAATGATGGTGTAACTACAGAGAGCGAGTGAAATTTTATTTATTCAAAGATTTTGAAAAGTAGAGATAGAAACTAAAATCTATATTTTCGAAATAAGTTTCTTTAGGGTTTATAGATTTATTAGCCGAGATCTAGCGTTTCTCACGAATTTCTAAAACTTCCACAAGATTAATGTACCATAAAATATTCAAAAACCGCGGTATTTTAGCAAAATATGAAATCATTATTCCGGATCCTTGGTAGATTATTCATATCTAAAAATATATGTATGTAGCTCAAAACAGTTCAAAATTCCGTGAAAGATAAAATCTTTTGCTGGATAATCGCATGCAATTGGTTAATCATATTATTTTCATTGTTATAAATAAGCCTGGGAGGATATTGCTTCTTTTTTCTTTTTTTTCATTTTTTTTCTTCTTTGCAATATCTGCGCCATTTATCCAGATCAAGTAACTGATTTATTCCGGCAGTGTATCGACTGATAATTGAGATATCACATGAAAAATTATCCTCGTGATAGATAAATCACATTTGGATAACCGAAGACTGAAATAATGAGCTTAAATTGATACTGGTAACCTGGCTTGGCATAGCTCTCAAGTGTACATAAATGATTCGACTGCACAAACAGATGATTAATTGTGCGGTGATTACAAGAAAAATTATCTTGGCTCAAAATTACACGTTTCCTTAGACTTTAATGAGAGTAAATTTATACGCTGTATTCAATGACCCAATTTTTATTTTGCTGCCTGCACTTATTATGGAGTGGGCGTTCTCGTCGCTACATGGTTTCCTAGCTCTATGTTTTCACTGCGGCAATAATTCATTATTTAGTATTTTCCTATGAGAATTTCTTATGTCCATACTGGATTATTTACGACTATATATAAACTTTAAGCCTTATTTTGCATTATTTTAACAAATAACATTTGTTGTGCAGGCTGGTAGGGATAAATAAACTTGAAATTCTTTTGTATTGAAGACATTTTTGTGGCATTTGTATTTTTGTTTTCTGAAAAGGGGGAATAAATTAAGTTAAATTGTTTTCTGCCTTAGGTTGAAAAGAGTTTGTAATTTTACTTGTTTGAGAATACCGTAACGTGGATTGCTTACATATGTATGTTTTTTTGTCGTAGCGCATGGAGTCATAATATTTCGTCTTCAAAAAGCAGCTCTACCGTTCTACCTGTTCCTGTATTTATGCAGAGTAGGGTAAGGTGGAGCGCAATCGTCACTATTTTTTCAATTGACATTTTTGAAGAAAGAATAAATTCCTTTACAAAGCAGAATATTTACAAATACAATAAAAACATTTATAGTTATATTAGTGCACTAAATTTCAGGCTTTTGTCAGATTAAAGCTTTGGTTTTGACAGTTAATTTTTTTTTACCAAAGTGACAAAACCGCCCCACGGTGGGGTACATTAGTCCAAGGGAGGGGCACATTCGTCTGAGGAGTAAATACATGACTTTATTAATAACAATGTATATATAATATTAGAAAAAAATAATGAAACTTCACAAATTATTTAAAAAAAAGTAATATAACAAAACATAAAGGGAGATCTTCATTTTAATCACCGGAAATATTAAATAAATATAATAGATAATCAAATAATACTTATTTATTTATTTTATATAATATTTTGATAAATCGGTATCAAAAATATACTTATTCTTTGCTCTCGATGTACCTTGTGGATGAATTGGTTCTGGCAATTTCATTACCACGTCAGATCTTGCTATGAAAGAAACATCTGCAATGCTGGGTTCAATGAAGATATATTTTCCTGCACATTTTCTGAAGAATTTCACGGTGAATAAATTATTTTCAATAGAAATAATTTGGCAAACGTAAAAGACTGGCCGATTTATCGCAAATTTCGCTAGTACAAAATTATTCAATGATAAAACTTCATCAGCAGTTAGTTCTTTACTCAGTTCTGTCGATTCTATACAACGTTCATCTTCATCATCGAAATCTACGCATTTGCCACCAGACGTACAAGACTCAGCATAAGACACTTCGGTTTCATCCTCTGACTCAGAAGATGTAAATATTATTACTTTAGCAGCTTTTCGTTTTCTTAGTTCCGTTTTATTTTCCTTTCTGCTTTTTTCTTCAAGCTTTTCTTCAAGTTTTTCCTTTTCAGGGGTATCGGAAAAAATACAAGACCTTCCAGATTGCGCATTTGTTTTCTTTACAGTTATTTTAGGATACGGACGTAAAATTTCTGGATTAGTTGCAACAGTCACAGAATTTGTCGATGGAATTTCTATACACTCATTATCGCTACATGAATGTCCTCCCGAAAAATCCGACTTCGAAAATATACCGAATTGAATGGAAAGATTCCCGTTTCTGCAAAACCCTTTGTAATATTTTCAGGACAAAAAGCCTTCAAAAATGGTTGAGCTGTCAGTTCTGCAATTTCATATATTGATATTGCTTTTTGATTATTTACTGTGAAATCAGAGAAAGAGGTTTTGCAAAACTTTTTGAATGGACCAAAAGTTGTGACATCGAATGGCTGCAACTTATGTGACGTATGGGGTGGAAAAGTCAACAAATTAATTCCATTTTCACGACAAAAAAAAAATGGCTTCTAAGGAGCAGTGTGATGAGTGATTATCGAGAAGCAAAAATATTGGCCTTTCTTTCGTACAATTTGTATTTTTCTTGATATGTCTTAAAACATCAAGGGAAATTTCTGCAATCATCCATCCACTTTTGCTGTTTAGAGCTAGAGATTCACTCAAGGCACCAGTAAGAAAGCGTTCATTCATTCTTATACGAGGGTAAACATAAATCGGAGGCAAATGGTTTCCGTTTGCACTTATTATACCTACCATCGTTACCAAGCTGCCTCTTTCGGCAGACACAGCTTGTGATACTGCCCGCAATCCTTTCTCAGCAATAACCCAACAAAATTAGAAGTAAGATTAGTTCTTTATGCTTCGATTATTTTTTCCTTGGAGACTCCATAACTGTTGTTATGCCAGTTTCGTCAAGATTATATATGTCTTTCACTGCAAAATGATGTGGTTCATACAATTTCCTTAAATTTTCGAAAAAGGAACCAACTGCTTCTTTGTTGAATCCATTTAATCTGGCCAAACTTATGTTTTCGGGCTTACTTAACGAAATAGATGGATTTCTTTTCATAAAACCAAACAGCCAATCTTTGCCAGCTTGTTTGTTTGTATCCCAAGATTTAGGATAAATTAGGTTGTTGCACTTAGAGTAATCATAGGCAAATTTCCGTAGCATTGAATATGTCAACACGTGATGCAATTTCGAACAATTTTTCAAATGAATTATCCTGGCATTTTGAAAACACTTGATTAGATGAGTATTTGTTCTGATATTGCCTGTTGTTATCGCCATCATCACTGCTGTGTCCGTAATCTACCGGAGCTTGTCTAGTAGAGCCGGCATTTCCTTCCTTTTTTATTTGCATTAAACGTGAATTTATTGTTTGCCTTTTTATATTATATTTTACAGCGGCAGAGGTTGGTGTTTCGGTTTTATGCAGTACATCCGAAAGTGCTTATTTCATGGCTATTTCATCGATATGAGGCCTATTTGTTTTAAGTTTGTAATTGCGTACCATTTTCCATAAAATAAAAGTTTAGACTAATCCTTAGTTCAAATATTTTCTATAAAAAAATGTGGGGCACATTCGTCGCGCGACGAATGAGCCCCATGTTATTACGACGAATGTTCCCCATTGTACACATTTTTTTATATTATTAAAATTTTTTCCTAAAAACACACATTTTTTAAACAATAAATATATAAGATTGTAAAAGACATATTATGTAATTAATCAAAATTGTAATAGCAAGAAAAATTCCAAATTAAAGTGGTTAAAATACTTACGTTTTATTAGGACAAAATTACACAAAAAACTGCTGAAACACAAAAGCACTTGCAGCTCGCCTAACGGTCAGAATAGAACTACTAAGCTACAATGTAATGTGAATCAAGCTTGAACATGCGTTGTCGGCACACAAAGGAGGACAAAAAGTTCTCAGAAGTTAGAAATAATGGCACTGACGAATGTGCCCCAGTGACGAATGCGCCCCACCTTACCCTATTCATTCTATGCAGTTTCTTTTACACGGAATAAAATTGTGTACTGCTAGTATAAAAAAAAATAAACACTGCAAGGAAAAGGCGGAATAAGTAATACAAAAATTTATTTCACATAGATTGACGAAGTAATTGCAATTCGAGACGCCAATCAAATAATAATAATAATTGTAAATAGTTGCCAGAATTCAGTTACTGATACTAAGGCTAGAAACATATAAAAATTGGTAATATTTTGAATAAAATAGAATGTATGAAAATCTATAAAAGTAATGTAAAAAAAATTGATACGTCACTTAATATTAAAACATCGAATATCAGATATGATTATTGTCTAAAAATGCGAATACAGTTTAATACGTTCGTCACTTAGGATTTCAGAAAATATTTTAGTTTTTATCATGAGCAGAATAAGGACCACTCTTCGCAATTGACATTTGTATGGATGCTGATGGATCTTACATGCCACCATTATTTATTTTTTACAGGATGAGAATGAAGACCGAGCTCTTAGATGGTACACCTACAAACTCTTAGATGGTACATCTCCAAACTCTTGGTCAGAGTGTAATGAAAAAGTATGGATGGAGAAAAGATATTTTTAATAAATGATTTAAAAAGAGATAGTGAGGATGAACTTATTTTGTCGCTTTACTACTTTTTTAGGTCAAATTTGTGGAGTCAAGTTACGCGCGGGCAAACAATAAATAACAAATATGTTGTACAAAACAAACTTAACAAATACCTGCAGAAAAAAATAAATAAATATAAGGTTAAATAATGAGATAAAATCCTACAGGCTAAAATCGAATAAAAATATTTTAATAATTAAATAAAATTATATGTGAAAATTTAATCTTCTTTGTTTTGTTAATCTGGTGATAACGTCATCTACATCGATGACGATATATCCCGATGGATAGCAAAGCAAGACCACTGAGGCTCTTCTCTCCCAGATTTGCAGGAAGCCACGTCTTTGGCCTCTGAGAGTAGAAAAAACTGTCGCTACACTTCCTTTGGATCAGGATATCTTTTCTCTCTCGATGAATAAATCTTCATATCCCTGTAGCAAAGTTAACCTAACCTGTAGTCTTTGGTGAGTTTCTCGGTCGTCAGCCAAAACTAACTTAATGACAACCTAGAACACAGAAGAGTTTTCCGACAGTTTTATATGTAAAATGCACACGACATGAAAAAGAAGAAAGAAGAAAAAATAATATAAAAAAAAATTAAACTCTTATAAAATGTTCCCGCACTTTTGTGAAAACCGCTTGCAGAAATATTGTGAGAATTATCCAATGTTTTTTATAGCATATCCAATGTTTGTTAGTATAATTCCTGTGATATTTGAACAGCACGTGTTTTCGTTTACATTCGTTTTGCCCTGAAGAGGTTAAGCGGGAGAAACTCATGCTGGATTCTCTGATATTTTTGGGAAAAATGACAATTTTATTTGAGAGGAATTTTACATCTCCCTTCAGCACCTTGGCCAAGGCGAAATTTATCTTTTTCTTAAAAAAGTAAGGTAGTGTGACCTGATGTACATTACTATGAATAATTTGAAAGGATTTTCAAGATATTCACGAAGATTTTGTCATTCGGGTAATCCTACGTTCGCTCAGCTCAGTTTTTCAGTCGCACTACGATAGTGCATAGCCAAATTCTTTTCCTCCATTCATGCAAAAGACAAAAATATATGATATTATTTGTTTCGGTCTAAAAAACACAAAAAATTTCAAATTTTGTTCGGTTCTGTCCTATCTTCCCATAAGGTTATCTTTGCATCAGCTCGATGTTGTCATAGTTTTCTCCATCGTTGATTATCCATTAATTTGTAAAGTTTTCGTTGCTTTGTCTTTTATTATAAGACAGTTGCATTATGTCAGCCATAGCTTTTGACCTTATTCAATTAGTTGAGTTAGTTGAAGAGGAAATGGGAAGAAGGAACAGGAAGGTGAGGATATGGGCTAAGATATGCTACTCTTCCAGGAAGTATAGCGAGAATTTGTAAATGCGTTTTGAAATTTGGATATAAATCCGAGGCATAGAGATCTATTATTTCAGTATAGCCTCCGAGAATCATAATACCATCCGCTTACCGATTTTGTTCTAGTTGGTATTCCATAACTTCCATAGATAACTGAGGATAATTCAGCCGCTGACTGTATATGTTAATACTTCCTCGCATAGTTACTAAGTTTGCATACGAAGTTCTTGGCAAAAAAACGACCTATCTTTTATGTTTGCTATTATTTAAACTAGCAGAGGAATATATAAGATTGTTTGTTTTCTTGATAATACATATCTGTCTGGAAACAATACGAGTTGACTTCAGTTCCACACATATAAATGACAATTTTATTAAAAGATGTAATTACTGCATTAATTCTCTTAAAAGGCATTTTATTCGCTTTCATTTAATTTTGTTATGATTATCAATTCCTACACCATATTTTTTCGTGTCATCTTTATATGAAATGCAAGTTATACACACGTGCATATGAGTTAATTTTCAAAGTATCAAAACTTGGTACTGGGGAGTCATTCTCCATCCTCCTGAATCCTCGCTTGATGCCAAGGCAGTCATATCAAAAGCTTGGAACTGATCGGCATAGCTAGAAAAACTGATGTAATTATTCTATGTCCTGTACTCATCGGTTACAGCCTTAAGATGCTAAAAAATGGCGAGGAAATAATCCTCACTATCGGTTTGTAAGTCTATTTGAAAGCAGCTACAATGTCTGTAGCTGTTTGTGGCTGTTGTAAAGCAGGAATATTGGTAACTAATAACTCGGATGTTTGTGGAGACTAACACTATCGACTTGCGTGTAGATAATGAAAACCGGCCCAACACATGCTCAGCCAATATTTCATATACCTCCAGAATGAAAATCTCGACCACTAACTCTGTGAGGTGAAGTGTCACATTCAGATGTTAGCGTCTTCTCTTCATCCATCAACCCTACCACTAGGCATTTTAGTTATTGTTCACCAGAATATATTTTGCCAACACCAAAAGCTTAAGCAAACAGAAGAGGGTCATGAAAGCGAGGGACTACAGCTGCGATTTCTAATATTATTGGAAGACAAGATGATTATTATTCATGCGACCTATTAATGCTTTTGTATGATCCGATCAATAACCGAATACCCCATCTTAAAAATTACCTGAACAAAAGATGTTACGGAATGAACAAGCTATAATTGGACTGAAGCTTAGTTTACGCTTGGATACATACTTGCATCGGGGTTTATATGAGGCACAAGTAAATTTGTCGAATGGCGATACAACTGCCCATACAAATGCTTATACATGATGTGTACTTATTACTAATATTGTTATAATAGCCTTAATAGCACCATGTCACATATTTTACTTTTAGAAATTCGATCAAAGATGCAAAAAAATCTTAATGTAACCGCTAGCTGATTGGAATTTTTAAACTTTTTCTTTTTTCACCCCATGTGCTTCAGTTAGTCTTCTTTTTAAATTCACGTTGCCAGCACTTTCCTTTACCATTTTTGATTTTGTCTAGTAACATTTTATTACTGCCCGGAAAACAACTTTGTATATCGACAAGTGACTCTCTAATGTGAACAGAAGTCAAAAGTTTTCTGAATACAACAAGTCGAAAAAGGGCAGCACATAAATGTAGGCACAACTATCGATACTAATGTCGATATAAATATCGATACTAGTATTTAATTATAAACGTACCTTAAGACCAATACTATTATACCCTAGATAAAAATAAAAGATAAAAAAAAGTAGAAAATCAGGTTTTGTATGGTAAGACCAACAAAAGGTTGTCCGATTTAATGCTTTTTCGAACTTGTATTTATTATTTTTATGGAAACGCCTTGTATAAAATTTCAACTCTCTACGTCAACGTGCTCTCAGGAAGTTTCCAAATATATATTGAAAAACGAAATTTTTATATGGTAACCCTACGAAGGCTTTACCCAATTTGTTTCTTTTTAATCTAAATAAATCTACAAAAAAAAAGCCGTGTGTAAAATTTCAACTCTCTAAGTAAACGCGTTCTCGAGTTAACAAAAGAACGAACAGACGGACAGGCACATATGGACCGACAGACGGACGGACAGACGGGTATGCAAAACTGAAAATAACTTTTAATATTATGCGTGGGTGTTCAATCCATTTTGCTCCACCCAGCAGTATTTCTATGTGATACGAACGGAATGACAAACTTAGTATACTTTATGGCAGGTAATTAAGGATATTAAAAAAGAATTATGAGAATAAATTTAAATCGAAATGCAAGTAAAGAAAATTGGATTCTCGTTGATCCCGCCACCCCTACCACCCATAGGATGCCAAAGTAGTCCACAGTAGTCCAATTAAAATCTCATTACGTTCGTTTTTGTTGCTGCATGCCATCTAGAGTGCAAAATTATACAGTCTTTCTGCATCATTAAAGAAGTTTTTTTTCTTTGTTTATTTTGCGTGCCTCGTTAGAGTTCACATTCGAATTTTGAATTAATTTTGGAAACAAACACCAATTTGAAATTATAAAGAAGGATAATAAAATTTGGCACGTAAAAAGCACTGATTACTATGAGTCACAGTAAAAGTCTTGAAATTTTGAATTGGGATGTGCCAGCATTCGAAATTATGTAATTATACCTAGAAGTTGATTGCAGTTTTTTTTTGCTGACACTAGTTAGAATTCTACTAATATGCTTTAGGTGTTACGAGGGTTTTTATGAACCAAGTTGCATATGATGACTTTATGTAGGCAACGTATATTCTTTGCTTTGCACTTATACTTCTCTACGTCTCTACTCATTATACCACTGCAAACAATTCTAGCAGAATACCCACTGATTTATAACAATGGACGGAGCGATTTGCTATTTCATGTGACACAAAAAATATTGTGTTTCTGTATATCAGAGTTTGAGAACCTTTTAAAACATTTACTACGTAAATAAAAACATCTAAAACTCAACCAATCAGATGAAAAATTAAAAAAATATATTTCTTGTGTTCAAGTCATATTTTAATCGGTTATAAGCACTCTTATAAGAATTTAAATTTATTATGACTTTAATTTTCAAAAGGCTATTTTTACCTGAATCCTGCGTATGGGCAAGAGAGACAGAGCATGGTAAACACCAAGGTATATGGAAGAGAAAGTATTCCAATCAAAATTTTGACACATTGCAGCTGATAGCCTCGGACGTAATTCTGTGACTAATGTATACAGGGTGTTCCGTAAATGTCTTTAATCCTTTAAGGGGATAAAAGTAGAGGTCATTTGGGTCAAAAAAGTTTAGATACTTTTATATCGAACTCCGCTTGGTTTTCGAGTAAATCGATAATATCGATTTTCGAGATTTTGCATACCTTTTCAGAGTAATTTCGTTATAATTTCTATTGTAATTAATGGATTGTGACGAGAGCACATATTGGCCTTTCTAAGAATGCATAATTAGTTATAATTGTGCCATCAATTATTTAAAAAAAAAACAGTTTTCTCTAGAATTTTTTATTTCACCAAAATTTTTGTCGCGCTTCAGTGTACATTTATTCGAAATGTCACCATTGCACTTGGCATTGGCCAAACTATGAAAAAATTTGCGCATTATGTTCCCTTTCCAAAATGACATCCCTAAGTGCTATCAACAATAACAATCAAAACTTATAAGCAAACATTTGGAAGATGTGCCCATCGAGGTAATCTTCAGTTTTTTTGTAGGGATCTATCTCCTCCTACAGTTTTTAACCTACGACAACCATTTATATGTCTTGTATGGGAATCTGAACTGGCTATTAGATAGGGTACTTTTCGATTTCGAATTTCGAAAATGGAGGGGGTAATTTCGAAAAAAACAGTTTTTTACCAAACTTGATATTTACGTAGATTTCGTTATTCCGCATCTTCATTTTTGCGGGAGGGGCAAGCTTTGGGAGGGGCGGGAGTTTAAAGTTTCAACTTTAAGTGGCTATATTTGAATAAAAACCACCAAAAATGTCTTTTCCATTTATGAATTTAGGACTTACTTGCTAGAACAATGCTTGGTTGAGAGTGTCACTATTGGAACAGCATAAGCAACATCATTCGGAACCGCTTCTCATGATAGCGTCACATTGTAGTAACTCAGCAGGCTTTATTCTCCGGCAATTTGCAAGCACCTCGCGAGCGAATTTGGTTTCGAAGCTTAACTTCACCTAGTCGAATTGATTTACTTCGAATTCGATCCGATTTTGAGCTGCAATGTGTGCAGGAACTTTCTAAAAAACTTTCTATTCATTTATTGTTGTGTCACAAGGTTGATATTTATGACACTTGCCAATAACCTACGAGTGTAATGCTGCGTTCCTTTTCTCGTTTAGAATGATTTTTATCAATCCATGTCGTTCTTTTTCTCGGACCGAGCGATTTAATTTCAATCTGTCATCGCTTTTTTCGGACTCCGAATGGTTCTGAATGCAACTGAGTTTTTCCCCGGATATAAGCAGAACAAGTTTAATTTGTATTCGTGAAAGTGTTGTTTACAATTTTTAAGTTGCCTTTGTTGGAAAATGGTTTTGTTTTTCATAAAAAACAAACTAAAGAGAGTCTACTGAGTGTATTTATGTATATGCCATGTTTTCGTGAGTGTGATGAATTTTCTCGCTTTCAAATATATGGTTACATCTCTGTCTACATGAACCCTAGGCAAAGTTAAGTTATTAGATAATCTTTCACATAGTAGTTAATGGCCGGTTTCACAGTCAAGACTTAAGCCACAGCGATGGCTTAAGCCAAGCCTTAATAAATATTTCGGTTTCACAGTCAAAGCTTAAGTAAAATCACAGGCTTAAGGCAAGCTTAACTTATGCTAGTCATCTCGAAGGCTTAAGCCTCAGATTTTGCTGCGAAACACATAAGAAATTATTGCTAAATACATATTTTGCTTAATTATTATAATTTTTGTTATTAAATTAACGTACATATATCAAAAGTTATACTCTTAAGCTAAATTGAAATTTTCCAAGCGAAAAATAGTTATCTAATTAGCAGTTTTGAGTACTGTCTGGCAGCTAGTGTCAGCATTCCATTTCACGTTTTAAGAAGAAACCAAACAGGTTAGGTCAAAAATGAGTTATTTATCTGATGCAGAGGATATAAGCGACCAAGAAATGTATAATATAATATCGCAAGGTGTGACCCGTGAAAAAATTATAAGAAGGCGCCCGCAACATTTCAAGAAATGGGATAACGTTGATTTTTATTCTCGGTTCCGACTGTAGAAACATTCGGCTTTGATGGTTTACGTTGTCGAAACATTCTGCAACAATGATTTTGGATTTGATATCCTTCCAGATAAAAACCACAACAAACTGGTGAATAAATAGTTCTTTTTCTTTTCGCTTAGTGTTTAATCCACAATGGAAATTTTCCTTTAAAAAAATTCACAATTACCGCAGTGCTGACAACTTAAAAATTTTCATCCGCCACTTAACTAAGCCTCAGCTTACGTAGTACTGTAAAACCGAGTAGGCTTAAGTTCTGGGCTTAAGCCACACGCGTGGATTAGTTATACCCTAGACACACGAGACATATCAATGATCATTGGTTCAATTACGTAATTGGACCAATGATCATTCCTGTTTTGGGGTGGCACACGGTAATGACGGTCTTCACGTAATTAGATTTGACAGACTAGATTTGACCCATTTAATGTGTCACTGTGCATACTGGCGATTACTCCCATATCTTTAAATTTCACAGACATATCTGCGTATATGTGGCTATTTCTTCGTGCCTTTCTCAAATCTTTTATACAAATGCGCCACAGCTCGCACAACTTATAATTTTCAGCAGTTTTCCACAATCTTGCTTTTTTCTTCGTCTCTTTTTCTATTTATAGTGTATGAAATTTTTTTTAAAGAATTCAATAATTTGAGAAACATGTAAAATTTACTTTGAGAAATGTATCAGCCAATTTCACAAATGACATTTGACAGTGATGGCTAGAAAATCAGTTGATTTCTCCAATAATTTGCAGTTCCTCACCGCTGAAAGCGCGCTTATCGCTAAAAGAAATGATAAGCAATGCATAATTGCAAACGAATGAGCTTGTGGGGGCGTAATTGGTGCAATGACGAAACGAATGACCAATGCGCCAATGATGCAGTGACACACGAGCTATGCAATGATCATTGCTCCGCCAATGATCATTGATATGTCCCGTGTGTCTACGGTACTTAGCTCTGGCTTAAGCCTGGACTGTGGAACCGGCCATAAGTTGTTTTTCCCCCATTCGTGCAAAAGACGAAAATATATGGTATATAGCTAAATAATTAAGCTTCTGAATGATGGATAACAGAAGACATATCCAATCCCATAACAGCTGTGAAGCAACTGGTGTGAGAAATGTAGAAAAGGAGAGAATGCTAAAAATGTACAAAAAGTACAGAACAGCATGTCGAATGGCCCTCATACAGCTGTCGTCAGGAAGTCCAGAGCTTCGGACTTGAATGAGTTCAGTGTCGCAGCGCATCTAGATTCCTCAGACTATGGTTCCATAGAACGGCCCCGTTAAGAAATACAGTTTTTTCGCCATACTGCGTGCGAACCCTATGGAGGACAATTCTGTGGTTCTTCAGAGCACTCCAACTAAAACGTCTAGTAATATAGTTGGGCAATAGTCCATGTCTAGTCTTAAAAATAATCTTGAGAGCACCAAATTCATACATGTTCGCAAGTGTACACGGAACAAGCATTTCAAGGAGTTGTGGGGGCACATGTGAACCTCGTTTGAAACCAAAAGCATATCTGGCGCAGGCCTTAAATGCACGGAATAGTTTGGAGAAATTTCCATTGGAGATAGGGAACAAGACAACGTCGGCGTAAAAAAAATCGGATGAATCAGGGCTGAGAGAAGCCTTGTACGGGTGACCAGATCAATATGCTGGGAAGTAGCATAGAGGGAGCGTAAACCATAAAACACTCTGGAGCAAATCTTATTTATTTGCGGTTCCCAAGTGAGACCTGAGTCCATGAGAAGCCCGAGATTCAGGATCAGCTTAGTTGAGAGCTTGCTGGGGAACCGTGAACCTCAAAAGGTTGTTTTATATTATTAGCGCTCACTATGCTGCTGCTGTTATACAATTTTGCCTTATACTTTCAAAAACCGCGTTGCGTATAAACTTACACATCGTTGAGATTGGAAAGAAAATTGTTGTTGATGGACCTCTCCTTTAGTTACTTACTCGTTACCAATACTGTTCAATTTATTGGCAAGACTATTGATAGCTCATTGGGAGAAATGTCAAGTATCAAGTCAAAATTCTTGGTATGCAAAACGATTGAAGACACTGAAGTGGATGCGAAAAAAAAACATGAAAATCGACTCAGCACTGGAATAGTCCTTTTTTTAGTAAAATTTCTTCCCAAGAATTATTTTAAATCGACTTATCTGTAGGATTAATATTTCACAAACAAGCTAAGTTTTTGTATTTTTCAATTAATTAGATGACATTTTATGCCATTCTGAATTTATTAAATAAAACCTAAAAGAGAAATTTTGCTGTCGGACATTTCAACCTTAGCTGACAATCCGCCAACAGATAAGTAATGGTAGGTTTCACTTGAAAAACACAACGACATGCCAATATAAGTAACGGATTTGCTACATTTTTTTATGCCCCAGACTTAAGAGGCCAACTATAATACGATTAAACGAACTAAAACCGAAACAAATTTGATTAAGAAAACGATAAGCTATTTTTAAATACATATGTATGTAACTGTAAATGATGTCAAATCGATTTTACGGAATTTCACACAGTATGGGAATTCATTTGGCTAACTATTGTGAGACCACATTTTCTATTATCATCTTTTACAAATCTTGACTGAATCTTGGTAGTGAATTTAGGCTTCGCCAAAATTACATAATCTCCTTGTAGCTTTGTTTTAACTACTAGATAGGTATGTCAGGTAAATTTTACGCACGAATGTCCAAAAATGAATTAATCCAAATAAAATGGACTTCTGGTACTTAATATTCGCTGACTTTCGCTAACTTTTTTTGTTTGTCATATAGGTCGTATAAAACTTTTACAAAACTATAAATATTTAAAAATAATGACAAAATATTAGTCTTAGAAATTAGTATTTGTGTTTGGACGTTTAACTAACTTTTTAACTTTTGGTATCACTGAAGATCTGTTGATTCCACTTGAAGATAATACAATGGAAGATCGAAATCATACCTAGCAGTTTGCTGTGATTGACATTTGGATTTAAAGTGAGAATGAGCTTGCTGATATTCGTGGCTTATTGCAATTTTCATGCAAGAAGGGGTGATGATTACTTTTACAACAGCTCACTGATAAACTGTATTAGGGCCGGACTGGGTCTTCAAATCGTCCCCGGGCTTATATGTAATAACAAACCAGCCCCAAAGGGTCAAAAATGATATTTTTATAAAAGGATAACTACCAAATTATTAGTCTGATTTCCTACTGAACCGAGCAAAAGGAAAGCCGGACAACGTTTTCTTTGAATATTGAATTCCATACTAAATAAGAAGAAAGAAAGAAGAAATTTATACAGGAAATATGTATGCACAGAATATGTGTAAGAGCGTTTGGCCTTTTCACACTTAAAATTAAAAATAAAACTGGGTTTGTCTGTGGAAACAGTATCCGAGAGACCAACAATTTACTTACACAGCTGTAACAACAGTAAGGCAAGTGAGGCAGACGTTGAAGCGGAGTGGCGCAGCTCGTTAAAAAAAAATTATTTCGGGCGAAAAAAATAATATTAACAACATTTGCCTTTGCCAAATATAAATTATTTTTGATTCTTAACTGTTAAATAGATTTTTTGTTCTCCATTTGTATTTACCCGCTTGATAAGGCTGAGGTTGGTTCGTGATCCTGCCATGGAGGAAATTTTTCCCAGTGCTACAAAATTTGCTTAAGATATGGTTATACCAGCAAACGTTAAAGAAACAAGAAAAAAAGAAGCGACTCGAACTTTTTGAATCACAAAATAATGAGTGATTTCAATATTGCCACAAAGCAAAAGCTTCGTACACAAATTTTTGAATCGATTGATGATTTTGTTTTATTCTAACTGACGAGGAGGTACGAAATGTTGGAACAAGGTCAAAAGATTTGGATTCCTTTCTGACGATCTTCTTAGCAAAATGGACGCTGATGGTCTGAGAAAAGCTGCTTTTGGATTTGCTTTAATCAACTATAATCTCCAAGAATCATATCTAAATGTTTAAATCGCGCTCCGACTTTTTCTGACATTGCCAATGACGATAGATTCATGTGAACGAAGTTTCAGCAAATTGAAGTCATTAAAAAGTTACATCTGATCTACAATGGGTCAAGAAAGATTGTCGAAAGTGGCTAGTTGTTTTAGCAGCCGAAAAAGAATATAAACTTGTTCATGGCGGAAAATGCTCGAAAAATCCATCTATAAAATGTTGCAAATATTTCTATTAAACTGATGCCCCTCCATGTTTTTAAATGTACATTACTCGCAAGAAATTAATATTAACTAATAATTATGAGTGCAATAAATATTATTTACTATTCTTCTCATGAGCAATTGTTGCTCAACTTTGTTCAGTTAGTTGATAAACCACGTCAGAATAGTTAAAGTTAAATAAGATTGTGTTGAGAATTTTATGGATCCCCTCCCGGATGGGGGGGAGGATTTATACATTTACATCAAGCGCCAAAACGAGTTGTTTGGCTCTGCGTGAAGGAACTGAGGAAAGAAGTGAACTCTTAACCCCTTCCCCTATTTTTTGTTTCTGGAATCTTTTTGTAAACGCTTAGAAATTCAATCGCTGCTTCACTTACTTTATATGGCCCAATATAGTAACAAAAACAATGCCAACGGTTCACCAAATGTGGAAAAATTCAGACTGTTTCTAATATTTTGGGTACTTTCTAACACTGGAAATTTGTCATTTAAGTAAAAACTGACTGTAATATACCATGACAATGCATATATTCTACTTCAAAATTGATTTACATGAAACAAAATTACTTGTTTTTTAAAAAAGAATAGAAAATAAAAACAAAATTTAAAAACTGTTTTTATATTTGTTCTTCAATTTTGAAAAGCAAATCTTTGAAAGCATTGTTTAACCCTTCTGATAAAAAGCACATTTACCGTGCGTTTTGCGAATTAAAAATGATATGATGTAAAAAATAATATAAAATGCTTTACAAAAAAGTGAATACTTTTGAAGCCACGAGAATGAAAAATTTGCCATATATGATGCTGTCTTGGCAATATCCACATGACTCCGGGTCTTGTCCGTGTTTATAAGTTGTGGGACATTTCTTCAACTCTCCTCTTCCCAGATGGCCTCGTTGCCGTGGGCCAATTAGCTTTATTGTATTAGGCTTTTAGGTTATGCAATAAAGTACTTTTTCAATTTCAATTCAATTTCGTAGCTCGCTTTCCACCGCAGCCGCAACATTCGTCCAGAGTACGTGGTAAATACGTGTGGTCCATCGGCCTAGCGCCCAATCGCCCGCACTAGCAATTCGGCTCTGACTGTATGGTCTGCATTAAATTTAGCACAATGCTTGTTTTCAGTGAATTGATTATGAAACGATTTCACAGGTAGGATAACAAATTTTGATACAGCATTTGATGTTAATTCCATTGCCGACAACTCTCTAGTCTAAGCCTTACTACACAGGTTTTAGTAAGTCAGACATGCAATTTTCGTAAATTGAATTAAATAGCGAAAAAAGAGATGTAGATCCTTTGCCATTCCAGCAACGCCGCTAGACAAATTGAGAGATGTTATAGATTCATCGTATGTGCTAATACCTGGTTGAAAAATCTAAGCTCTTACTTTTGCAGAAAGAAGATAAAGTTAGGCATACAGTTTTTGAACTTATACTGACATAGAGCTGGGAAATGCTTAAGTAAAAAGAGACTTAAGTACTACTTAAAGTACATTTCCGTTACTTAAGACTTATTACTCAATACTTTTGAAGTGCCCCTACTTAGTACTTGAACATAAGTACTAGTGTCTATTTACTTGTACTTAAGACGTAGTTTTGTACTTAAGTACCAAGATGTTTACTTAAGTATTTCTGAGTCTATTAAGTACCAACAAATATCTAACTCTTCGTAGAAAAGAAAACACAATCTCTAGCGCAACTGCTTTTTTGTTGAGTTTTAAAGCAGGAAAAGAATTGTCAAAGCATGTGCCGCACTCACGCATCAAGGCAGAACCTTAGACAAACTTATAACATACAAATAAGACTGGGCAAGTAGAACAAAAACCAGTAATGTCTCGCTTGAATATAAAATCGCCGATGCCTCGACGTGATGACATAACCACTGACATGTATAATATGGACTAACTGCGTTCATAGAAATACACTGCAGAAAGTGGGCTCACTTCTATATTCCTGACTTTCGGTCTAAGCACCAAGTACCAACTGAGAGAGAACTGAAAACCACAAATAAATTAGTGGATTCGCGAAATACATGATTTGAAATTAATCATTTAGGATATTATCATTAGATATGCAGGAGAAATTCTAAATGTTTTATTAAAATAACTTTTCGAGCTGCGTGCTCACTTTTTCAACTTCCCCCCAATGATTTTTTCAATGTTGGCACCGACGTAAGAACTCTTTTTGATACAAGCAATTGTGCCGACGTGAAATAGAAAAGTAAGCAGTCCATATTATGTTCGGCAGTGGACATAACCAAGGGTAAGCAAGCAATGCCTCGTTCCAATATAAAATCAACGATGCCTCGACCTGATGTAGGCATGGCTTCATTTTTTTCTTAGAAATGTACTGGAAATTTTTTCCTAAGAATTGTTGTGCATTATTGGGTAATAGGTGCTTGGGCGGGCCTCTAATAGTATTTATGAGTGTAGCAATGAGAGGTGAAAGTTTTACTCTACCTGCAGCGCCGAAAACTATAAAAAACTATAAATGGTAGCCACTGGTTACTATACATATTATAGTTTTCAAAAGATATTTATTTATTAATATCTATTAACTGAACTCGATATACTTCATTATATTACTGCCAACGTACTCAGTACTTTTTATAGACTTAGTACTTAGTTACAAGTACTTTTCATATATGCGGTACTTGTACTTACACTGAAGTACTGAGGCCTTCGGTACTTGTACTTGGACTTAAGTACTTTTCCTTTGGTACTTGCCCAGCTCTATAATGACAGTATAATTAATTTTGGAAGTTAACTAATTTTGGAATCATTCGTATCCAATTATTCCCAATTAATATATCAGGAACGTGTAAATAATAAACAAACTTAATTTAAACTATAATTTGGCCTAATAACTATATCCTAACTGTAGCCGTTAAAGAATTATTAGCTCCTAACTTATTCAGGTCCTTCCTAAAATATATTATGAACAATTTGGATTGTGTATTAAAGTCAGGATCTTTGCTCTTTGGAATTTTTATAATTGATTAAGTTTTATGAAAGTGTTTCATTGGAAAAGTCTTTATCTTTCAATATTACAACATATTACACTTTTTTCACTGGGTGCTGCATCTAAGATAATTTCGAACTTATCAATAGTAATTGAAGCAGCACACTACTCAGAAAGTGAAGAATATTAAATGAAAACTCTGCAATTCGAATATACAACTGTAGGCAGAGGGACGTAAATGATGTGAAAAGATCAGCTATGTTATTTTCGGTACTTATTTCTTTACAAATTGTATTCAAAGATGCTTCCAACGTTTTTATTCATTGTCATAAAATCTTCCATAAAACTAATAATTCTACTCAGATAGATTTGGAGATCATTCATATACAAGAAGGAATACTTAATCATATGTGATAATTCATTTACATATAAGCTAAAGGCAGATGACTAAACATAACTCCCTGAGGAACACCAGAACACATATATGAGCTGAGCATTCTTAAGAAAAGCTATTAATTTTAATATCGGCGAGTGATTGAACGGAAGGTACCTAGATTTTAAGCCTTGAAAGCGGCATTGCTCGATTAATGAATTTAAATACCTTGTAACTGTTATGAAGAATAAACTATGCTTCTTCGAAAATTAGTTTTCCATCCTCGGACTAATTAACTACGAAAAAGCATCGCTTACATAACGTTGTCTTTCAGAGAATATTATAATTTAATATATATCTTACAGATTTAGTTCATAAGTCAAATGACTCCACAAAGTTGCTTAAGTTTGACAAAGAACTATCACTAGATCAAGCAAATAATGTTGTTTTATGAAGCAATTACAAAGAATCTTCTAGCACGTACCAACATAGAATGTATCATCAATCGCTAAAACTTGCCTCATTTTACCGGTGTAGCTCGTGCCGCATTCGAATTAAATACCTCCAAAATAGAAGTTATGTTTTGATGGCAGTTAACGCTTCCAGTTTATCGTCTTCATCAGACATTAACACACGCGGTCTAGTCTCGGAACAAAAGACAGTTCTCCAGAAAAAATTAAGTGGGTAAGATTTTTTCAGATTTAATTAGACAAATGAAACGCGTCCCGTGTCGTTAGCCTTTCTAGAAAAGATCATTATTTAAATGTTTACAACACTTTATGAATTTTATTTTTTCTCTTGAGTAGAAGTTATGAAGAAGACTAACGTAATTGTTGGTAGAAAAAATTACTAAGAGATACCTGAAGTAGAGGTACGTATATGCACAATAGGTAATAATTTTGCAAATGTTCATAAGATTGATTGCGCTAAAAGAAATGTATTTTTTAAGTATTTTTTTTTGTTGCTGTACAAAAACTATGAAATGTATAAAATTGAATACTTTTTTTTGTAGTTAAATTTAAATAAATTTATTACAGTCACGTACTAGAATTCGAAGGTGGTTTTAAGAAACTTGTTACTCGTAACTTTAATTCCAGAATCACATACACAACTTTTATAATTGTTATTGGGATAAGCTTCGGTGATTAGTATCCTTTGGAGCAGTACTATGACTTGAGTGAATCGGTTCTTGAAAGTTCTTTGGGGGTCAGAATGGGGGACTTATAGTGCTCTGATCGAATTCGATTATATACAGCAGCGTCGCGACTGTTACTGACCTTATCATTGCCTATTCCTGGTAGCACCTGGTAAAAAATTTCTTAATCCTTTTCCTTTAGTCTCAGAATAAGGCTGGCTTAACCGTGACGACCATTAATTTTTATACAGGGTGTTTCCACTTAGGTGGCCTATAGAGAGCAGGGGGTGATAATACTCACCTAGACAAATAAAAAACTGTATGACAGATATGCCCCCCTATCAACCATTTCAGAGTTAAAGGGGACAAAGAAAAAAATCTGGTTTTTCACAAAACACCCAGTAGCTTAAAAGGTGTACGGTCACCGTCTAAAGCTGATTGTATGCAGAACTTCATGGCCTTTCCAACGACTCAACTCTAGTCCCTTTTTCCTCTCAGAAGTTATGGTAGTCTAAACTAACAATTTCGGATATTCTTACCTTTTTTTTTACTTTGATCTCTTTTTTTCACAAAGAGGTGCTTAGCATAACGTTTTTTTTATAAAAAACTATAAGCCGCACGGCCCCTTCTTTTTAATTTGACCTATAATAAATATGTATATACAAATCCAAGCAATTTTTATGATATCTACATAGAATCTGCATCTGTATATGAATAGAAATATGTACAGCTATTTATACGAATTTCTAGGAACTTGTCAACAAAATTTATAGCAAATTCGGGATGTGTGATGTTGTTCAGGTTTTGTTAATGAGAAATCTACAAGTAGTTTAATAACATTTTCTAATAAGGTGATCCATGCTATTGAGTCAGCGGTGAACAGGTAGATGTAATCTGTACGGATCTCCCGAAAGCCTTTGATAAGATTAATCACACACTTTTGATTAATAAAGTTAGAACACTTGGCTTTCGCCCTTCCTTGTTGAGATTGCTTGGTTCGTACTTAGTTGACCGTGTGCAGTTCATGAGGTCTGACGGACCTCAGAGAAGTCATTTGGGACCTGTTCTGTTCATTCGATATTCTGTTTCTCATCTGTTAACTGCCACCTTTCCGCTGATAAGTTAAAGCTTTTTATGATTATAAATACTATTACATTCAATGGAATGAGACAAGTGACATCTGTTGGAAATGGAAACTTCGCGTAAAGTGTGTAACAAGGTTGGGACACTAAACAAATTTAGGTGTGGAGAATCGATGTTTCTAGGAAAGTTCTAGCGCCATTTCTAGGTTATAAATTTGTCGGCACTAGGAGCTCGCCGTCGCTCAACAAGCTGTAAAATAAAGACATCGCGTAACTAATAGCCTTTATCTTTTTCCGACAATTAAAGTGTTAGTTAAAGTGTTAGAGGGAAATAAAGTCATGTGTGGATTCATGGCCTAAATTATAGCCTGTAGGAAGATTTTAAACAAATATCCTGGGATATCGGTTTGGTAAAATTGTCATAGTTTGAATAATTAGTTACGTAAACGGGTAAAATGTTGACTTGACTTGATTCGACTAGAAACGAGTCTTGTCTTAGATAGCGAAGCGAATACAAGTGAAAGTGTATAAATAGACGAAAGTGTTCTAATTGGATTGCGATGATTTGAAGTAGCCAGTGATAATTAAAATAAAACTGATAATTATCGGGGAGCTTAAAAAAGTAAAGGATAGATTAAAATAAAAAGAATTTGTGAATTATATCTGAAATATTGTATTTTGACTCACAAATCAAAGTCACGCACGCAACAATACCTTTATTGATTGCATGGATCTTCCATAGGATTTAAGTATTTTGGAATCTTGGTGTGTGGCAAATTCATTCGAACTAAATGCCCCAAAATATAAAGCAATGTCTTTTACCGTTTGGAACATCCCGATCGCGTATCCTTTCGTTATAGTGTCAGCAATATTATTCTTGACAGATTTCCAAGTATAAATGATTTAGGTGTAATACTCGATAAAAAGATATCTTTTAAAGAGCATATCGATTATGTTACATCTAAAGCCTTTCAGATGCTGAGATTTTTTATAGAGGTAGACTGGTGACTTCCAAAATATTTTAACATTAAAACTTTGTACTTTTCATTAGTAGGTACTTATGATCCGTTTTAGAATATGGGGATCCGTCGTTTGAATGTCTCTACACAAATAACTCATATAAGACATATTGCGCGAATTTACAGATAATTGTTGAACTATAGTCACGTTGTCTCTGATCGCTGGGTCGAGAAGTTCGATATTTTTTTCTGCAGCTCAATGCATTTTGTAAACTCATTGGGAAAAAAACATTTGTTTTTTTCCAATGAATTTCAGTCTAATAAAGACGAAAAATTTGCAACTTTATTTGGCTGGCATTCCTTACAATCTAGACGAATCATAAGTTCAATAATGTTGTAGGATTTCATGTCAAGAATTGCAAGTTTTAATCTCCATTTATGTGCCTCAAAGAAATATTTATCCTAGACGTTTATTGGTTGTATCACACATGCTATTATTAATTTCAATTTAGTTGATTGATTTTAATTTATTTAGAATTTAATTTAAGAATATTTTCTTAGAATTTTTACGCTTGTACTTTGTAGGATATTTTTGTGGGTATTTTAAATAACTTTTAGATTTAAATCTGAATTCACTGAATTCAGTATTACATGGATGGATGTACTGAAACGAGATTAGGATCCGGACTAGGTTCTTTGAACGTAGGCCACAACGTCCATTGTACACCCTCCCGACTTATGAGCAATTGCTATGCAATTGCATGACATATGTATATACTTATGGCTGTATGTAGATTGGAATAATAAATAAATAAATGGCCCAAAAATACATACATAGACGTGACAATAGCAATTTGTCAACCCACATTAATGTAGAATTCATAACCTGTGTAAAGAAATTAAAAACGAAAGATCTCCTGCAGACTATATCATTCCCAGTGAATTAATTAAGTAGGATGCCTTGGAAATATGGGGCTAGATAAAGTGTGATATGAACTAAGCACAGAGTCCAATCGATAGCTATACCGTTCCGGAAGTCTTCTCCGAAAAGGATTACTAAATTTAAAATAGAAGAATTTTAAGAACTTTTATTTTCAACGATTCTAAATCAAATCATAAATACAAGAGGAAAAAACAACCGCCTCGTCCGCGGTTTGAAGCCGGAACTTGCTATTCTCCATCTTTGACCGATTCTAAAAAGTGTGGGTTTGATTCACGTATGGGTAAAATAAATAAGGATTCAAAAAGTCTAATTGTGGCAATGAATGTACTTATATCTACCTATATTTTCTGCAGTATAATCTATTTCATTTATTTTAACGGGATTACCTCGTCGTCTCTTAATGCCATTTCTATAATAGGAAGGTTGGGAAACATATTGTTCTAATTTACAATTTTGTCTGTATCGTTTTTATCAAAGTATCCACTCTTACTCTCAATTCAAGAGAAAGAAATATGTACATAAAAATAAATGAAGGATAAAATCTCCACATTTCAAGCAATAATTCGATCTTCGACGAATGAACTATCCGGTGGGCTCGATCTGCGATCAAATCTGAAGTAGACCGACCTCATCTTCGGCACTGATCAGCTTTTCTTTGCCGCCGCATGTCTCATACATATGCAAGTAAGTCCTTTTTCGTAGGCTGCCCCATTGTTCTCAAACCTAATTGATTCAACTTCAATAAATTTTACATGCTGTTCGCTTGACCCTTTGTGAAATGTGAGCACGAACGATGTATCTTGTTAAGAGGACTGGTGCGACAAAAACGCAACAGTTTCGTGGTATTTTTACACTTTATATTTGTATGCCTCATGAGTTGATTCCATGTAATAAAATGGAAAAACATATGTTAACATTGCACCAAGAATTTCTTTCTTTTCCATACATACTCGTATATGCATATGCGCCAGGTGAGAAATTATGTTCTAGAAGTAAGACAAAATGTTTAATAAATTTGACAAATTCCTTGAATATTCCAATGAGATTTCAATGGATACTTGCTATATGTACATGTACATATATGTATATATTTGCTATTTACATACATATTACTGAGATTTTGCTTGAGAAAGATCTTTTTGCAGAGAAGATTCAGAGAAAAAAAAAAGGAAACTATGTATGCACATTCACTAGAGCAGCCATGCAAAACCGTGGGCGTATCCCTAAATTACTGGACAGAGCAGAACACTTAACAATCTGAGAGGTTCAGCGACTGTTAAATGTCCGAGGATATCATATTAAAAGAGGGATAGGAAAATAAATGGGATTTTAATGATTTAACCTTCCAATTTTGATATCTAATAAAACCACTAATTCGTCTTAAATAATGTTCGAGGGTATCATTAGCGCATTCATTCAAAAAGTCATCAACAACACGCGATCTAGAAAAGCGGATAAAACTCTATAATTAGTGCGGATTTTATGAAGTTGATTAATTTCAACTTTTGACGGTTTGCCTTTTGATTTATGTTCCGGTGGATTCACCGACATTCAGACATTAAATGGTTTAATTTCCTGCGCAAATTTTATGTAATGCGAACTACCAGGAAGCTCTTCTCGGCTCTGATGTAGGTTGAATGCCAACAGAACTTGGCGAGATCATAAACAATATAATTATTACGGGACGATGCAAGAGAACTAGGAGGACATTTTGCCAAGAAAAATCTCAGAAATATTTGAATTTTAAAAGTAATTTTATGAGGGAATCTTTATAAAGTAGTCTGGAAACAATCCAACTTTCAATGAAATTTTAAAACTTTTCTTGTTTTGTTCGATTTCTGTGTTGAAAAACAGAGGTTTCTTTAAACATACATACATAAATAATGAATTTATTTTCTGTTTCAGCATACATATGTATGCGGCTGCATACACAGGTATTGGGAAGATTAAGGTAAGATTGTACGTCATAGGATGGGCGATATTAACCCAGGGTCGAAATTGTGGTTTGGAGATTACGATTTTGGTCTTTTAAGCTCTAAAAAATAATGTGGTTTCGGATGATAATTTTTCACTGCGAGACATTAATCTTTAGAATAAATTCACTGAAGTGTAAGTTTATTTACACACAAAACAAATACAACGCGTGGTTCTAGCATTTTAATCAACAGATCCGAATCTTACTTAGTAATAGTAATAAAATTCCAGAAAAATAAACATATGAATGTATGTATGTATGGTATGTATATACATATGTATCATTCATCATTACTGAAAAATCTCACAGTTCTCACAATAAAATTTATTTACTAGACATTTCCCACATTCTTTTCGCTACAAAATCGTCTGGCAATGTAATTAGAATGCGAGAAAAATATTTTGTGGTGATAAGGTGTGGGAAATTATGAAAAAAATAAAATTTTATATTGCTTAGATTTTTAGTTTTTATGAAAATGTCAAAATAAAGTACAGTACAATTTTACTTTTATTAAAACAGGCGTTGATTCATTTATCCAGTTCTCTTCGAATCGTTGCACTAGTTTGTACTAGGGTAACACAAAGTTGCATAATTATTGTATGTAGGCAAGGTTCTTCTAAGATGGGGCGGCAAGTGAGCCAATTGAATTGTCGTGGTACAAAAAACATGTATCACGTATTTATGTCTCTTTTCTTACATTTCTGTACTTTTGTTTTATTTATTAAATTTATTTTATATATTTTAATTTATACATTTCCTTTATTATTTATGATTTATTTATCACAGTATATATAATTTTTCTTACGGCTATGCAATTCAAGTACTTTATAAAATATATGATTAATTCAACTCATTAAAAATGCAATATTTACTAAGCCTACTTTATCTCTACTTTAATTCAAATAACCGTACTAATTTATAAAAATTTAAAATGAATCCAATTTTTCTAAGTTATTCTGGGCCTCCACTGGCGTTTTACGAATCAATCTGTAATTTAGAGAGAGACAGAATGATTATTAATTAAATCATTGAAGTGGGGTTATGTGGGTACAAATGAGCGTCAGAGAACTGCTCATACAGGAAATGGCTGGGGTCAAAAAACTCCCAATAGGATGCTGAAATAAATATTTGAATATTATCAAAATTTGTAAAAATGAGGTTAGTAATGAGAGGTTCATATACTTCCCTTGGGTTTGGCTAAGCAAGACTTAAGTGGCTTCAATATTACTGTCGATCTGTCTTGAAGCTCAGTCAGAACTAGAGTGAATTGCTAGTTTCAGCAGCTCGCTATTTATAGCCCCGAAAACAATGGGGGCTGTGCGTCTGTCGGTGGCTTTAACAATGACGCTCTGCAATACCATACGGCTGCTAGTGACGGCATGTCGGCTGCATACAATAGCCGAAGCGTACACGTTGCAGTGTACTGCATATTGAGTCACTGTGAATATGGCATGCAATGCTTTGTGCGTACACGCTGGCGTATACTTCGTGTCGTGTTACTCTGATAACATTGTAGTATGAGAAATGTTAGGAATTGATAGCGGGTGCCGTCAATAGGTAAGTTTGTTTTTATTTATTTGTAATTTATTGGGTTTTCATTAATGGTTTTAATATATTTTTAAGGACTATATGAAAATATTTTTTTTTTAAAGATTCTGACGCAGCATTGGAAGTGGTTTACTTTGATAGGAAAATTCGTTCTTTGGTTAAAGTCTCAGGTCATGAAATGATCTGAGACTTTACCATTTGTTCACATTTTATTAATACCTTTCATTTGTTTCTTTTTAGATGATAACAGCTATATCATCGCGGGAGAATTTTGATTTTTATTATTAATGGGTATTGTCATCGTGGGAAATCGTGAGCGTTTATTTGTGAGTTTTAGTTTTTAAGCTCTATATTTATAGGTTTTGTTCCGAGACGGATGTATATAAATATCGATCGTTTAGTTCAATACTTGACCAAATAAAAATTAACTGTTTCGAGATAATTAACATTTAAGTTGTAATGCAATGGTTTTTTTTGTTGAACCAAGTTCAGTTCTGTACTGGAATAGGATTTGTATCCTGGTATCATTAGCAAGTCAGCATTTGCAAATATAGATTCGAATAGTCAATATTGTACTCTTGCAATATTTAACTTCAAAACGAATATTTCGAATTGTTCCAATATTGAACTAGACGATCGATATTTCCAGTTATTTTTTTCTTTTACTTTTATTTCAGGCAATATTGCGGATAGTACTTAGGACTTGGATTGAATATAGTTTTTATTTATAAATAACTTTTAAGCTCTAATTTAAGTCTAATCTACAAATATGTTCAGTCAGTGGCATCTGTTTCACTTGGCCGTCCATATAACCTCTTATATACATAATTTAAAAATAGCACTATTTTCTTCAATTATAGGAAAATCCTTAGGACACACAGGAAAAGCAGTGATTTGTAATTTTGTATGCTTCATTTAAATGAATTGCCTTTTAGAAAAGTGAAAATTGCCTTCGATGGTTAAACTGCTGACCCTAATTCTTTTAGTGGACAGATTGGGAAAAGTTTAATATGTAGGTTATCATGAATTACCAGTCGTGATTCTTATTAAAATGGAAATTGTTTTACCAGAGGTAGATGTCAATAAGTTACGTACTGATTAGACATACCTGTGGGATATATAGTAACATGTTGTAATTGCAGATTCATGTCCTCAAGATTTAGCTTGACTAGTGAAAGCATCTCTAATGCAAGATGGGCTATAATGGGGACCAAAATTTTGCGTTCATCCATTGTATCAGATGATCCGAGCTCGCAGCTAATTAAGAGTTTTATAATGAAGGTAATTGTTCCTTTGTGGTTTACTGTAATATTTAAGTCAAACCATCGAAATTCGTTTTAAAGTGGTATAATGCAGTAAATAGTTAGACACTAATTTATAGCTTCTATTCAAATCTCCAAAGTAATGCTTTTATGGCTCACCCTGATCATTTTCTTTTGAGAATGTTGGTTGATCCACAGAAACATATTAGAATATTTGCAAGCAAGAGGATCCAGAAAGCTCGTCAAACAATTAAGAAAGGAAGGAGGGTCACCAAGCCACAATAAGTCAATTTTGATGTAGAAGATTATATAAATCTGATTGCTGCAATATTGCAGAGTTCACCCTGTACATTAAGCAATATTTTTTTCGAATTTCATATAAATTCTGCTTGAGTTTGACTCCATTTTATCAATGCATTCCTATATGTGATATTTACAAATTATTATGAGTTATCTGAAAAATATAAGTAACCTATCAGCTTGTAGGTAGTCCGTCTTTCCATCGGTGCTTTTATACTTTCTCCATCTAGAATGAACAGATATTTATTAAAGTCCTAGCCATTAATTGTAATAAGGACTGGCCACACATCTCGATTTTGTAGCCAACATTATTGTTGTTTTGGTACATTTAGGAACAATTTGCTATTGTGTAGTACAAGAACTCAGCAATAATAGTCGTACAAATCAGGGAAACTCTTCAAGAACTCATCAGTAGGTGACATTCAAGGCTCCAATAACTGGAAAAGAACTGCATCAGTATTTGGACATTTCAATTTTTAATGTAGATACTGATGATTGGACTATTAGTTTAAGGCTGCTCTAGAACTGTAATTTAAGAGATTGGGTTATATTAACTACAGGCTATAAATATAAAATTTAATAAATCTCTGTTTGCAAATGGAGATAAATTAAAGATAATTGGCACAGCTACTTTACCTATAGAATTAATAGGAATAATGAAAGTACTTGAACAGGAAATAATACCCAGGCATTGACCAGATTTTTGCAAAAATATGCAAATTGCAGCAGATCCAAAGAAAGATGTGTGGCATTTCAAAAATGAAGTTCAAGCTAGTTTGATATTTCTTGTTTAAAAAACGTAGTGTACGTTTACAGATGGTCAAAAGTATAGATTTGATAGATATAATAATCCAAATGAAGCAAATAGTGGGTAAAGGAGTATGTAGGACAATGTATTAAAGCACGGCATAAATACAGATTCCCCACTAATCAAGCGGCGGTACTGTCAGCTTTCTCCTGTGTGTGAAAAATGTATTAACACCTGGTTAAACAAATATTGGTGGATGGTACTGTTGAATCTTCGTGATCTGGCTTGATCAAGGCTGTCAATGACTGCCATTTTTGTTAGATGAGTGTGCAGCGAGCTGTCGCCGGTGATAATGCCAAACACAGTTCTGCATTGCTTTTTTCCGAATTCCAAGGTAAAGTCAGAGAAATTCCTATTAGGTGCTTCAAGAAAGAGTTTTATAAACCTACA
Organism: Dioctria linearis; assembly: GCA_963930735.1. NCBI lineage: Eukaryota > Metazoa > Arthropoda > Insecta > Diptera > Asilidae > Dioctria > Dioctria linearis. The sequence continues at coordinate 324,399,597 of OZ005741.1, read as the reverse complement.
AGTACTCAGCATCGCGAGTCGCTGCTGATGCTTATGTACTTAATGACCTGTCACTGAGGTGACAACGTCTACAGTGCGTTCCAGTCTAAACAATAGAACTAGAGCCGGATCTGGCTAGCAGGTCAGCCCTCTCATTCCCCATGATCTCCATGTGCCTAAGTACCCACTGTAGGGACATCTTGTTGTGGAAGCACACACAGCTCTATTCCATCCTTCCACGTGAGTATTCGAATCCAATGTCAGATTCAAGTAAGTAAACCCCGGCACCAATTCGCTCATCAGTGAGAGAGCTGTCGGTGAACATTTTTAGACCAGAGAAGGCTCGATAAGGCAAGAGGGAACACCCTTAGTCCAATACTTTCAGGATACCCCATACAGAAGCCACGTCCAAAACGAAGTTACGGTACCATAGCTTCAAATAGCATGCAGGTCAGACCATTTTCCCATTCCATCCCTACACCAAAGAGCAATGTGCACAAGATTCCCATGAGTGCATTCTGCATGCAGGCATATCCCTGTTAGATTGAACTTTTGAAATGTTCTAAATTTGTTTGTTCACATTTTTCACTTCCTCCCTCAGCCAATTTTTCATCAAATCCCATTGGTTTTTTTTTAGAAATACAAAAACACTAAAACAAACTTGGCAACTAAATCTTACATTTTTCTAAATTTGGCGTTAAATTGAACTCGACGAAAAGTAGAATTTCGCATAAATTGTGCGTTACAAATGTTCAATCTGATCTCGGCTTGAGACGTAAACCAAGTCGAGCTCTAATGAGTAATCCACATTTCTTGACACAAGTATTTCTTCAGATTTTTGGGATTGCTTTTCGCAGTGGTTTGAGAATCGCAGGTCTGGGAAAAATAATAATTCAAGAAAACCATGTTCCATATAGAGAAGAGAAATAAGTAGACCATTTATACTACAAGTCAGCATTTTGAACAAGTCTCAATTCTATTTTATTACAACAGAAAACTTGTAATTCTGCTCTTTTCTTATAATTAAGAAATAACTTCTTTTTACACACTTCAAACACTAATAACATTCCTATACCAGTTACGTTTATATGCATGTCGGAATAGTAGTTAATTTCGTTTTTTTCTCTCAAAGGTTTCTATATTTTATTACGTTAAGCAGACAACCGCGTTTACACACCATAAAAATGTCAAAATGCTATTCAAGGAAAGGGACGTTAAAAATAATTAGGCGTTCATTCAAGCTGTGGTCCTCCAATAATCCATTGTTACCGAGCGCACCATTTATATATTATAAATATCTCTCGAGTATTAACCGAGTTATCCCATTTTTCCAAACATAATTTCAGGTTCACAGGTGGGGGCGTCAATTAAAGTGACTCAATAATAAAACATGTTAAAAGATAGCCACAATAAATGGTAGGAAAACTAACACGTTGCCCTGTTACCCTTACCTGTTGAGGTGTAGGGTCATCAAATTTATTTCGTGCTCTGAATTTTTATGCCTATCAATTCTAAGGGTCATTGTTGATCTTACATAGCTGACAAAGGCTATAAAAGTTATCAAATTATTTTTGAGAAGCCCACCACATGAAGCAACCCTTGTTCTAGGAATGATCTTTTGGATGGTGTTAGGGGAATTGTTAAGGGATGTTAAGAAATAATTTATGAACATACACGTTAGTGTACAATGTCGCTCTATCGTTTTTTTTTTTTAATCTTGATGAATACATCTACCGTTCTTCGGCAAAAAATACGCCATTGTTGTTGAGCTCCTGTTGAGGTCTAAGAATAATTCTATCAGTTATAAAAGGAGAGAAAAAATTTTAGTTGAAAAGAAAAAATACATAAATTTTATATGTATACTTTTTGTAGACGTAATGGCGCTAGGGTATTGTAGGTGAAGAAAATATTTAACAGGTTCGGACAATTAAAGGGAATTAAATAAACCTTACTTCATTCAATATTATTTCTGACTATTTTGTCTCAGAAATTTATTAATGATTCTTATGTCAGCATTGAAGCTTGCAAGGACTTATGTATATGAAAACTGTACAAAAATGTTAATTAGGTTTGAACGCTCTGAACAACAATTTTTCCTAATTTATTTTATATTTAGAGTAATTCGTGTGCTCGAAACTTCTATTAAACTTACCGAAAGTAATCCAAGGTTGATCTCTGATTTGATTTAAAGCAATTTTTTAATAGATAATAATAATCATAGAGCACAAAAAAAAAACTGTTAATAGCCGTCATTTTTATGTTAATTGCCAATCAATTTCAAGGAAAAACAACAAAAAATGCAGCGCCCGCAAAAAATGCGATTAAAGCTTTACACATAAACTTTTATTAACGAGATTACGCTTGTGAAGACTTTTTTTTTACAATTATGTATTATCGTGAGTATGATGATGTAGAGAGTATTGTACCAAAGCTGACGAGATTTCCTGCCTGCAGCAACAAGTGTATCAATATAAAATCAGAAAAGTTCATTCAAAATGATCAGAGCGCTCTGATTTGCATATTTCTTCCGTGCTAGGCAAACTTTTTGATCTATTGTTACATGCTTGTGAAGTAATCCTACGATGTTTTGAAGGTTGCGAGTTCTATTGGCCGTTCTGAGTTGACGCGTAAAACAACGTTATTTTTGTGGACTTTTACGCTTTACTTTCTCTATGCAGTTCGAACTGACCAGAGTTATTCTTTACTGCCAACCCATCTGCTCGAGTACTGCATTAGTACCTCGGAAGTTGATTTCTTAGTAAGTTGTTATTCCTTCTTTCATAAGGTTCCCTGATTTCGATAACGAAATGTCGCAGTCTACATAGTCCTTGCTATGCTCACTACTTCTTCAACAGCCACTTCTTACACACTTGTTACTAATTTATATAATTCTTGAAATTCTTCAATTATGAAACAGGAAACAGTTTGTCAAGAAATAAAATACATCTTCAGATCGAAAGTAAACAACCGTATCGAGCACTAAAGTTTTGTCGGTACAGCTTAAGGCGGTTTGGTTTAGCAGGTGCATAAAATCACTTACACACAATTTAGGGCAAACATTTTTTCAATTCTCTGCAAAGCACAAAAGTAACTTTCAACGTTCCACGTTAGCTTTGTTTTCAAAATATTTTGTTTACCTTAAACGACCCATAGGCGCTGAAAAATGGCATATCTGTAAAACTTCGGAATCAATGACAGCATGTAGCTTATACGGCTAGACAAGTCTGCTTGTAAGAAACGCTCATTTGAAAGCATCAAATTTTACGTACACGAATTATCAGCAAAAATGTGATCTACGCCCTGAGGTGGGCAAATACTACATGTTCTTAAAGTGTAAGAAAAATTAAAACCTTTGAAATTTACTTTAAGAATTCACCAGAGATGCTAGTTAATATGATAACAAGTAAAAAGCTAGAATGGTTCTAAGATCAATTTTTATGATGCTCTAGATGAATGCCTCTTCTCAGGCAGTGCCGAAATATATAATGAAAAATGAAATTTTTGATTGGTCTATGTGTTCGACCAACCTAAAAAGAAAGGAAAAATTAGACTAAAAATAAAATTAAAAAAATCGTACCAGCATCTGGGAAGACACAGATGCTAAGGGTCCCACGATGACCTGAAATAAACAAAAAAAGAATTAAAATATGCACTCAAAAGATAAACATTAAGGTAATAAATGAATTTTTACTCAACAAATTGTGTTTACATACATAGTACCTCACCATGCATACAAACAATAACAAAAGAACAAAATGCACTAAACTTTATGTTCAATAACATAAAGTATAAAGGGATCTTAAGTACCCACGTACGGGCACATAATAAACCCATTTTCAATACATTCGTGAATACCTGAGATGAGACTTTTGTAAACAAAAGCTCACCTTGACAGGTAAACACGGTATTTGAAAATTTTGGAATTTCACATGAAAGTATATATAAATTAAATAAATTTACATACCAACCTGTAGTTTAATGGATAATTCCCTCGCTGAGTAATTATTCACTACACAAAACACACAATTTAACACAAAATTCAACATTATTATCACTCGCGCGCGGCTGACATTTCGCATAAAAATAAACAGTCAAACTCCATACTTTCGCGATGTTTGACATATCACCCCGGGGTGAAAAGAGACGTAGAATTTAATGGGCGCGTTCGCGTCGCGATATTTTTCACGAGTTACGGGTAATTCGCGAATTTTCGAAATTCCCTTTACACCAATGAGTGCGAAAGAGACACAAAGGTGTGAAAGGGACACGAATAAAGATGAACGAAAATGAATTCTGAGAGGAATTTAGTAAATTGAACTAAAAGATGGCGTATCGATAAGTTATGGCACAGATTCGGAAAACTTATCATAATTACGTGAAATTAAAACCAACTTCTATGGGAAAGATGTCAAAAAATGCAATTTGTAATTTGGCATCAAATGACTACAATAAATTCACACATTGTAGTCAAATTAAGCTCAAAAATTGTATAATTCATTTTTATGGATATGAAATCGGCACAATTTTTTCTATAAAAAGGGGGTTCATTCTTCATTCTGTCTTCTTATTTTCAAAGTTGTCAAAGTGCGAGCACATGCAATAGCATTCCTCCCACAATTTGCAAGTTTATTCAAAGTGTCATCGATCAAAGGGAAATAGAACTTTCAGCAACATTACCATTTTTCAACAATTGGAGCAGTACAAATTTCAAAGGCAATTCGTAACTTCAACAAATTTCAAGTGAATTTATTGATTGAAATTTTATTAGCAACAAATTTCAATCAAATTCAAGGTAACCTTGTGAATTAATTATTTATTTTCAATTTGAGTTAAATTTCATTGTGTCCGCATGCCACACATGTATGAATTTAACAAGAACAATTGAATTTTTTGATTCTTAATTTTTTTTCTTTCAGCCATTTAACTAATTCACTCAAGTAAATCGAAATTTCTAACAATTATTCATCGTGTAAAAAATATCCCATTAGGTCATTTTTACACAACATAATAATTGGAAATTAGATCTACCTTGAGTTCTAATTACTATTTACTTTCAGCCATTAGGAAATATATTAGTTAAGACATAGAAAGGAAAATTGTTTTTACCCTATATATATATAGAAATAAAATTATAACGTAGCATAATTTTCTAATTTGTTATTATTGAATAGAAAAGGATAAATTCGAGTAAAATATAGTTTTTTTTGTACATTTCAATTTCCTTTAGTAATTAAATACATAACAACACAGTGAATTAGTGAATTGTAAGTGAAGTTTCGAAGCTTTTACGTGTAAGTTGAAGGAAGTAAATTTGACATATCGAAATAATTGTTCAAGTAATTAATTTTCTCATAAAATCAAAGTTTGTTTAGTCATTAGTATTATCGTTTACAATAAATAATTGAGTGAATAATAGAGTGACAAATTTCTTTTTATTTAACCGCTACACTCCACCAAGATATTTATTCCAGCATACATCATATTCTCGTTTGTAATCATAATTTGTTTGAAAGATTGGAATTGACAAGTTTCATTAAATTGTGTTTTGCGAACGCAGTTGTGTGTAGACGTCAATTATTGGAATTGGCAGTCAGCTGTGATTAAACACTATGTTATGTCCCAATGTGGGCTTAATCATATGAAGGGGAAGGTAGCAGTTTTAAAATGATATGACTGGAGAATTCAAATGAAAAATTCAATCGTTTATTATCACAGTTCTTTTGAACAAACTTGCAACTGGGTTATTCCAATACAAAATTCATTCACTAATTCTAAAAATTGTTCTAATTCAAGAACTTTAACTTACAATTTGATTTTTATTCAGAATTCAAAAAAATGTTTATATTTACTGGCGTTACGCTTTCACTGGCGTCTTATACTTCTTAGTCTGTGGACCAGAGAAAAAATGAAAATGATTATTAATCAAATAAATAAAAAATGGGGTTAGGTTGACAGAATTGGCGTTACAGAACTGCTCAGACATATCGTCGCTGGGTTCAAATGACTCCCAGTATTGGACGCTGAAAATATTTTATTCATATATTAATAAACTTATTTATTTTAGAAAAGAGGTTAGTATAGGAATTTAAAATACCTCCCGTCATTTTGGTATTAGGCCAGACTTAATTTGTCTACAGAACTGTCAATCTGTCATGTGGCTTGGTCAAATCGCAAGTGATTTGGTACTTCCAGCAGTTATTTATAGGCAGAAACACAATGGGAGTTGTGTCGGTCGGTGATTTTAACAATGAAGCCCTGCAACTTTGTATCGAGTCGGCGTGCAGCTGCGTGTAATATTGAGATCGAAAGTACGTCATTCTGTGAAAATGCATACATTAGCGGCCGAAACTACGTCATCGCGTGTTTTAATGAGAATCATTTTTCTGTTTTCTGTAATGTGATCTGCCAAAGTCTTTTTGGCAGCTGACGAAAATAGGTAAGCGTTCTAGATGAACCCGGTGGTGTACTGGATTGGAGTTCTTTTTAATGGGTAAGTTTTGTTTAAGTTAAAGTTTCAGATCATAAATGATCTGAGACTTTACGATTTGTTTATTTTTTATAAATTTTAGTACTCTAAGTGGATATGTTCTGGAGTTTGACAGACAGTCGGATACACGGACGGACAGATGCGCGGACATTCTAACAAATGGAAGGATAGACGGACAATGCAAAAATCAAAATAACTTTTAATATTATGCGTGGGTATCCAGCGCATTTTGCACTATCATCAGCAATATTTCTGGGTGTTACAAACGGAATGACAATATGGACAATAAAACTATGAAGACTAAAAAGTGAAACAAAATGACATGAAAAAGTAAAACAACCTCAAATGTATTTTCAGAACTGGACAAATTCAAAGGAGAAGAAATTTAAGAACCTACTGGCAGAATAATAGTTTTTTCTAAATAAACGAGATTTTAACATAGCATTTTGCAATTTCTAGGCGAAACCTAGGCCCAACTAAAAATACCAAACTGAACGAATGAAAAACTTACCTGAAATTAAAGAATCTCGCAAGGACAGCCTATAATAATATAGACCTGTATAATCTACATACCTTCAGCATCACTGCAGCCCAAATTTTAGAGTTCCCTTCCATAGGACTTGCAATGGTTCTATGTTGGTGATAAGCCCTGTAGACTATTGCTGGTAAATGCTGTGGATTGTTATCACCAATGAAAGACAAAAACACAATCCTGCATCGAAAAGAGTGAATGGTAAGTATACCTACATAATTGCAAGTGCTATCTTCATTGACACATTACAAATTGCTCCAAAAATAAATAAATGAAGCCAGTCAGATCGCAGAAATTAAAAAAAACAACGATATAAGTGATTTCAACATTTCTTTTTCGAACTAAGTGATTGGAGGAAACACCCTATTCTAAATCCATAAATGTAAAAACTAAAATATTTAAAATCCTGAAAATCTCTTAATCGCTCACGTAAATTGTAATGGCGGCCTATAGAGAGTAAATCGACTCCTGGAATATTCGGATGGTATTAATAATTTTCAGATTTTCAGGGAATGTTTTATAAATAATTACCGAAAATGTTGATAATAATTAAAGCTTATTATTATTTTTTCTTAAAATGAATTAAAACAAGAAATGTGAACGATCTTAGTGACTGACCTGATACAATTTAACTCTAGAAGTTTTTATTTAATCATAGATTTCCCAAAGAAATTGTCGGACTTTTAAGTTAACCTATTCTATTGAACAGTTAAAATCAACACAGACTGGTTCATTAAAATAAAAAACCGTTGACAGTGAATGAATTTAATGCAAATATTCCACAAGAACCCCAGTAATTAATCAATAAATTAATAACTCGACAATAATGAAGAAAGCAGGATATTTAAGCTCCTTATACAATCCCCACACAAAGTATGCAAATTAATAACCGTGCAACATTTTTGGCAGCTATTGAAGAAAGAAATATTCAATGTTATTAATACAAACATCAAGAAATAATTTTCATGCATTTATAAAGCCCCTAACAACGCTAATAAATAAAACATTTCAAGTTAAAGTGTTTGGCTCCCGGCAGGGGGCTCCACGACCAGCGGATTCCTTTCAGTTGTGGTGCGAAGAAGAGAAAATAACGTAAATGGGCTCTGCAAGTGTCCAAGAGCCTCTCGGATTGAATACTCACCTTGTTAACCAGAATTAAAATATAAATTTCAAATATTTCAAAGGTAAATCTCGCGGTTTGGGCCTTTTCATTGGGGGTAAATATTCGAGTCGAGTCATAACCTGCTTTCGGAGCTATCTTCGCACCAACATGGTCACGCAGACTAAATGGATCCCGCTGAGTTATTACGAGACAAAATTCTTATTTATCGCCCCTTGATTTATTTGAGTTTTACCTTTTTCCTGCTCAGTGTTTTTCCTTGTTAATTAGTCAACATACCTCGCATAATAGTTGTCATATTATTTTTGTTAATTTGTTAATGACGTGCGATGACTTAATTTGTGGCTTTTTATTCGAAAGATATCTTAGAGTTTAAAAACTTCAAATCTTCATATGTGCGCGTAACTAATTTTAAGATTATAACATATTTCAGTAAATTATGCTAGGAAGATTAAATCGGTATATATATACATACATACATATATAAGTGTAATAAAAAGATTTCCATTCTAAATATTTAGCTGTGCTAAAATTTGAACATCTCCCACAGTGCATCCGTAAATGAAGGTTTTCTTATTGAATGAATTCCATTTAGTTAGGTGTCAAAAGTTTTCTCATTATTTGCAAAACTGTAAAACAGCCAATATGGCCTTTACGATAACCAAACATAAAGGTCGGAGAGGTGCGAATCCTCAACGAATGTTTCATACAGGAAAGAAATAAAACAGGCACATTTCTTTAGGCGCAACAATCTAAAAAGAAAGAGTAAATGAATTAATTAAGTGAACTTATGCACATTTTAGTTATACATAAAAAACAAAACTAAAACCGTATCAAACTTTTCCATGTAAACCAAAACGTATAAACAGCACAGAATGTACGAACCGTAGTTTCTTCAATTTTGGTGAGTCAATAATCGTTGGCCTAGATTAGATAATTTGAAATGCATTTGATAGAATTTGATATCCTGCTCTTGGTCTCTCCGCTTCTCTTTTATTATGAATTGAAACTTTTTTATCTGGTCATCTAATACTGGTTATATTAGATGGCGTTACACTTGAACCTCAGCCTATGCCGGTGTGCCACAGGACTCTGTTACCTATCCGCTTCTCTCTTTAGATTTGATTAATGATCTGTTTTCCATTATTTTCAATTTTATGCATATTGCTTTGCTGATGACAATACCCTTGAGTTTTTTTACTGCTTTGATGCTCCTGCGGTATTCTGACGGGATATCACATGTATTCTTTGAAACATGATCATCAATTTAGCGCTCCCGTTTCCATTGATGAATACACAATCACTAAGAATTCTTGGCATCTATATTTTCAGTAAGCTAAGTTGGACTGATCACATCTAGTCTGCTGCAAAAGAATCATCGAAATGTCTTGGTTTTCTGAATAGGCAAGAGAAATCTTTCAGTCGTCGAATTTATCTCACCTCTACAAAATGCTATATAGTTCCCAAATCTTAGCCGGGGTCCGAAAGAGAGCCTTGATGTTCATTACTGTCTTATAGATTCACTCGAGCACATCCGCAATGTTGGAGCCTTTCGCTCATCTATCGCTACATATGCTTGGTCAATGTTCTGATGAAATATTAACTCTGATGCTTTGATTTTCCCAGATGTCTTCTGTCTTTTCTCAGGATTACAATCTTCGAAGGTTCAAGAGTGATATAAATCAGCACCTCCGCTGCCCTCCTGAGGTCTCATAATCCTTTTCTTATACCCTTCCTACGACGCTGTGCTTTGCATCATAAAGGATCCCCTTAGCTTGGCTGTATAATATAGAAAAACAAGTAAAATAGCTATAATTGGTCTAAGACCAATACTTATGATACCCTAGATCAGGGGTCGGCAACCTTTTGAGTCGGAGGAGTCAAAAATTACAATTTACAAAATTTCAAAGTTTTTAAAGAGCTACACAATTTTTTTTTGCTAACAATAAATAGTACACGCATAAATAAAGTTTTTTGATAAAAAAAAAACTAATCTATTTATTCATAAGAAAAAATATCTATTTATTCATATATAAGTAGTGTTTTTCACAACAAATTAGATAATATATATATGGCATTATTAGATAATTACTTATTATTTATGTAAAAAAATTTAAACAATTAAACATTTACTTACAACACTAACTTGTATTTCAATAACAAACAATTGAGCAAACAAATTCAATAGGAGTGTTGGCTTTGCATGGTTTTAGAAAGTTTGGATAAATTTGGCTCATAACATGTTGTTTTAAGTTTCAAACACGACTCTAAATTTTCATTTGTTAGTTGGCTTCTTACTTTAATTTTAATTATATTTATGCAAAAGAACGCTTGTTCGCACGAATATGTCGATCCGAAGATAGTCAGCACTCCAAATGCAAACTTCTTTACCTCACTGTAGCAATCTGGAAGACTACTCCATGCGTCGAACTCGTCTAGACTCGCGGCATTTCTTTTAAAGCTGTCCACTTTTGTTGCGTTACGTACATACATTTTTGGACCTCTAACTCTTCGAACTTGCTTTTCATCTCTGTAAATTTTTCACTCCACAAAGCTTTACTTTTTAAATGGATCAATTGCATTTCTACAGATCCAGTATCAATTCCAAATGGCTAAATGTGGATTTCGGTTACTATTTGTGTTGAGAGGATTTACTATGAATGCTAGAGCGGTTTTGTTGGTTTTGAATTGCTCAAATCTGTCAGCAAATTCATATTTAATTTTTTTTATAACTGTGCTGAAGTAATTCGTGTCAAAAGTTGCACTGGTTTTATCGCGATATTGCTTTAGAAATTGAAAATGAAGTAATTTACCGCTCTGAATATCTTCTGCAAAAGGAATTAATTTTTCTTCAAAACAAACCAATTCTTTTACGAAAACATACGCTGGGTTTCCCTTTCCTTGCAGTTTTAGATTCAGCTATTCAATCGAATTTTACAATCATTATAATTTTTAAAATACAAAATAAATAAATATAACCTTTTTCTGGGTACTAACAGATAACTAATAAAAAACTAGAAAACTCTTTTCCAGTTGAGCAAAATGTTCTGATTCGAGTTCTTTCGCTAAGATTTTCGAATCAATGGTTGTCAACGTCAAGTATTAGACAATTTTTATTTTTTAGTAGGTTGATCTGAGCTGTACTATGCGGTAAACTTCAAATACGCAGAACAAAATTACATAAATCTGCATGCACCGATTGATCGTATGTTTTCTGAATGCTTAAATTTGGCAAACAAATTCAATATCGTTGTTAAAATTTAAATATTTTTCATTAAAAATAGCTTTCCAATTTGTAGTAATGTTTGGAAAAGTATCAATTAAAGGAAGAATTTGTTTTTGCTGTACGCAAATTGTTTCAGGATTCAAAATTCAAGTTAAATGAACATTTAATAAAAAAATGTATCCATCTCTAAAAAAGCTATCAAAGTACCCATTTCAAGAATTTCAAGTAAAATGTATCCAAAATGATACAATTGTATCCAAGTGGCATCACTGAGTACAAGTGGCTGAGAGATAGAATCGGTCCCTCTCTAATCCTCGTTAATCGATGCAGAACGATTTTTAAAAGTTTTTTTTTTCTTTGATAAAATAAATAATATTTGCGTATGGAACTAAAGAGCCGCAGCTTCACATCTAAAGAGCCGCATGTGGCTCACGAGCCGTAGGTTGCCGACCCCTGCCCTAGATGAATACCCGTATGTAATTTTATTTTTCGCATATATATTTCTAGAACGGTTCGTCTGACAGAAAAAATCATTATAACCAATTTTATAGGATTTGATATTCTGAAGAAGTTTTTAGTACAATAAAAACGTGTAGGACTAATCGTTTTTACAGTATACGTAAGAAACTTAAATTTTTATACGGCAACACCAAGAAGGCGTTGCCTGATTTAGTCCATTTCTCTAAGTGAACGCGTTCTCCAGTTATCGTAAGGATCGACAGACAAATGGACGGTCAAATGGACGGATGGACAGACGGATATGCAAAAATCAAAATAACTTTTAATATTATGCGTCGGTCTTCGACCCATTTTTCTCTACTAACATTATTTATGTGGGTTACAAACGAAATGATAAACTTCGTAAACCCTTTCGATTTCATCTAGGGTATAAAAATCTCGACGGCAATAGAAATATTTATCTGCTCGATATTTACGGCTGATATAAGATAGAGAAAGGAAAAGCGTTTATAAAGAATTGGTAAGCGAAGGAGATATTTGTTGGAAGAAGTTAGGAAGCCGGATTAGTATTCAGTACGGATTTGATTACGTCAGCTTTTTGAGGGGAAACAGTTCAAGCCTCAGCACGTACTGCAATGCTTGTGAGACTACACTGGTCAACATCGAAACTTGGGACGAGCAGTCAGTTGAACACAGTTGACTTTTGATCATGCGCCAGGTATGTATGACATATTTTTGGTAGATAAATCGCCTTTTTATACTATCAAGCTATCAGTCGACTGCCAATTGATTTTCAGTCGAAGTCGACACTGAGGTGAAATTTGTAATTAAAAATCAAAGTTTTAAGTGGTTGAACAAACCAGAAGTGCCGGCAGTAGTAATTGAACTGAAGTTGGCCGCAGCAGACACCAACTTTGCACTTTGGGCAAAGTTCAGTTTCAGTTACAGTCACATAGTCGCAGTCGAAGTTACAATTGTATCTTGACAAATGTATCAGTCCCAATTGTAATTCAGGCCTAAAGATTGAAAGCATTCGATTGGAAAATTCCAGAAGTACAAATTTTCATATGGTTGAGCGCCACCTGTTGATTGCAACTAGGGTTAAGAAAAGTTTAAAAAGTTCAATATTGCGGTGGCTGTTTTGAAAATGAAATAAATATTGAAGGGTACAAAGAATTAAAAAAAAAAAGTTCGACTATGGGAAAAATTGAGGTGTTACACTTATTGTTTGAAGACCCAGTTTCGTCTCTTCTGCTCCTAGAACTTTCCTTGGTATGGGTCTTATAATTCAATTCAAAAACAATGCTTAGTGCCTGTCGGAGAGTTTTTTTGGTGGATTTTATAATGTCCTGCGCATTTGTTTTGAAAAACTGATATCTGATCTTGTGTCTACTCTTTGTTATTTATTTATTTATATATGTATTACTATTGTGGCCCGTCTTCTAGTTTATAGAAACTTTCTGTTATAATTATCATACATAAGAACTGAAGGAGAACCGACTCCTCGAAATATCGGCTAATTATCAATTTAGTTTGTATTGCCAAATTATACCAAGTTTCAGATTGATTATGACGTTCTAATCTTTCAATGCAAGCTTTTATAGGATTCTTTTAACATCTGCCTTAAAAGCAAATCTACTACTACTAACCTTCTTCTATATCCCTGCATTGAGGCTATTAGGCTGGTTGATTGCATCTACATCGATTTCATTAAAACATTTTATAAAATTTCTCAATTCTGGTTTTCAACCTTACCAACGTTAACTTTTCTATTCTGTCTGTTACATGGTTATGGTCTTATTTGTCTGACCGTTCACAGCGGTTGAGGAGATATTTTCACTGAATTCAAAAATTGCTCTGATATGCTCTTTTTCATAATTTTATTTTTCAATGACGTTAATGTGGACTAATTAAGAGATTCTCCGCTATTTTAATAATGGCTAGATTTGTCGTTTAATTTGGATAAGAAGCTGTGATTTAGATTTCTGAAGCTTGGTGCTCGACCAATTTTTTAATTTCAAATGGTAAAAAGTTCACCATCATATTATTTTTTTCTATAAAGAAATGAGACATGAGAGAGATGATGAGAAATTCGTTGACTAGACGTGGCAAAAAAATTAGAGATTTGGTAGTCGTTTTTCTTTTGAGGATCATGTTAACTCCATTAAGAACAAGAGTATTGCTAATTCATGCTTTATATGGAAATGGTTTAAGGATCTATACTTTGTCTTTATCAGATCTATTTATTTCGGAGACTAAATAGTTCCTTTTTACGTGGTCCATATAGTGCAACCATATTAAAGCCATTCAACAAAGTTTCCTTAGATTTGTTCCTCGTAGCCAATATCTTGGAGTAAGCTCAGATTTTAACGTGTTTGATGGAACATTGATTGTAATATTTGGTGAAGTTATTTTCCAAGCTCATTGTTTTTTCGAGCGTGGGAATGAACATTTTTCAAATTCTTGAAATATTTCATTTATTATAAAATAAACAAAGAAAAGATTTTGCAATGAAAAGTACATATGTAGGTATAGTAGGAAAGTAACATTTCTACAGCTAAGAGAGGTCACTAACTATTGCAACCACATCAATATGTCACAGTATAGCTTCCGAGATGCCGTTTAGCTGCATAATTGCAATTTGCAAACCTCTAAACGAGCTTGCCTGCAACATTCCCGCAACGTTGAACAATACATCACCGAGATCTTAATCGTGAGTTATATATCTTGCAAGGAACGTTTCTTGCTTCTGCTAATGGTCTACGAGGATTTCACATGCAGGAGTGTGAGAGAGAATGAGGGAAATTAATTAGCTTTGGTAGACCATCTGTGACGATCAGCAAGAACAAAAAGAGTTAGTCAGCCATAGCATAAGACAAAAGACGACAATTCTTAAGATGTGGACGGCAAAAAGGGGGCAATAAAGAGACCTCAACATAATTGGTAAAGTTACCTTTTGGCATTCCAACATATAATGCGGCTGGTGTCAAATTTTTTAAGGTCTCAATTGGTTTGCCGGTGCCGAAGAAAAGAATTCTTATTCGCTCTTGTGACTGTATAGCGGATTCTCATCACATCACGCGATTTTCATTATGCCCTTGCGGATCAGATTGTTCATATGTGTACATACATATCATGGGGTTCCCTACATAACAGTTACGAATCATCCAGATAAATGTTCTGTTTTGTTGTTATTGTTGTTTTGGGTATAAATTTAAAAAATTTGTTAAACAAAATTCTGTGCCATGAGCTCTCTGGATTCCACCTTGGGCTGTTAGGAACCCATTGTTATAGTTTTATTGTGTGCAAATTGCTCGTTTCCTCGCGTTGACAACCGAAATGGCCCAAAAGCAGATCGTTCGGTCTCCGCTTTGATGAGACTTCTCCAGAAATACCGAAAACAACGCAAAAAACAGTATCGACGGACACCGAAAAACTTGCCCTGAATTAAATTCAAGACAAAAACGTGATATTTTGTGTGTTTAATCTGTCAGATAAATAAAGCCAAGTTTGATGGATTTGATTTATGGCTCTGCTCAAAGCAGAAATATTTTAATGCTGACATTAGGTTCAGTGGGAAGAGTTTTTTTCGTGGAATCGAACGGCTCCAAAAGGAGAACCGAACCGGAGGAGTCCTTTTAAAGTACCATAAAATCGAGATAAAATTTTGAAGAGAGATGATAAGTAAAAAAGGAACTTAACTATGTATGAAATGTTTGATTTTGATGTTATTAGCTCTAATTAATGACGCACGCTGTGAACAGTCCATCCTTTTTTTACTTTTTTTTTCTTGTTTTGTTTTTGTATAATCGATCACAGTGGAGGAAATGTTGAAGGGTAATTTTTGGAAGTTTTCATTATGATTTATCTAAAAAGATTTTTTTTTCTTCTTTGTGGAACTATAGTCACAAATTGAATAAAAAAAAACTTTTTTTGCTCGGATTTATTAAATTTTATTGATATGTATAATCAATAAATAAAGATTACATCATAAGCTGTATAAAGAAGTCAAAAATATCTATAAATACAGGTGTGTAGTTCTCATATAATTTTATGCGATTTAAGAGATGAAATTTGAATTGTTTATTGCCAGAAACTTTGGTGTTAGAATATTTTAATTACTATGGAACCTCACGAGTACCTCTTACTTCATTCTTATTTCGATGTTAAACGTTGCGTATTTAAATAACATTTTTTATATATTTAAGAATTCTATTTATCGGTTGCAAATATTAATAATAGTTTTAAAAATAAGTGCAATAGTGGATCTGGTGTTGCCCATGTGTTAATGAAGGTTTTTTTTTTTTGGTAGATTATTCCCCTGTCAAAAAATTATTTTTGTATAGGGAAGATTCATATTAATCGCGGGGGGCACTGGATGGCATCAGATTTAAAAATTATAAAAATTAAAAAAATTCGATGTCCATGACAGAAATGGTTACATTATAGATTTGGACAACCAAAACCTGGTTGGAAATTTTCTCAATTCCTTTAATCGTGGCAGTTTAAGAAAATTTCAATAAAAAAAAAAAAATTAAAAAAATTAAAAATAATATCATTAATTCCATGACTATTAGTCAGGTTAAACTCTTTCTCTGGAGGACTTATAGACTCTCATATCATACATCAATTTCTTCATCTATTCTAAAGCATTGCCAAATCTACCTTTTTGCAGGTGATCTGTAGATGTATCGCTCTAGGGCCTTTTATGTTATAATTGTGGATTGGCATTGGTTACTTGTATAAAGACCTCGAGAGAATCCAAAAATGAAGCGTAATAAATGAAATCCAATAAAATTCAAGGCTTTAGTTTTTCTGGGGTAATTTTTAATGTCATCTTGTCATGTATAAAATCTTCAGCGGTCTTCGTTTACTTTGTGCCAAAAAGCTTCTTTACACTTACTGAGATCAGATTGCATTCAGTGCGCATACTACTGGTTCTTGTATAATAACATATGGGTTTGAGGTTTATAGTGGGTTTGATTCTGTTTGCTGGGAGATGCTCATAACCACATTTAATTCCATGGTTAGGTATATATTATATCTAATGTAATATAACCTTCGTGGATCTGATTATGTCTCGGTTGTTCTCTTGAAGCTTACATGCGGCTTCGACTGATTGCATACGTGGCTAAACTAATCAAGCCGCACAAGCTAAGTATTTGTATGACTTAATCACGTGCACTCGCTCGATCAATCCGGACAATAACTCTTATTGTGCCAAAATCTAGTTGCCTTATTGTTAGATGCCTATTTTTTATCCAATCTACATATCATGATATTGATTTCATTGCCAGTTCCGTTACAAAGATCTCTTATGTCAAGTACATTGATCACCTTCAATAGAAATGCTTCCAATCAGTAACTTTCAACCGCAGCTTCGCATTTGAGTTTGAAATGTTAGGATTTTCAATAAATTTATCCTTCTGCTTTGTTTTTTGGTTATCCTGGAGAAGCTCTCGACATCTTTCTGGATCTGTTTTTGTTGTTTACTTTCGTTTTGGAAAATCACATCTTCAATATTTTCACTTAAGTGCACTGAGAAAAATAAAGGACTGAATTTAGTCCATTGTCGGTTGACAGTTCCGAATATTATGATTGTGATAAAAAACGTCTCCAATTGAGGAATATCAATTTGCAAGGTAGACAATATAAAGCTTTCGATTTGACAATATTCACAATGGACACCTTAGTGCTTTGACCAATAATTATTTACATTAAGTAAAAGTTATGCTCTATATGGCGAAATTTTCAATAAAGTGGAAATCACGGCAATAAATGTTTTTTTTTTGTATTTGCCCCTTTATAAAAAATGCATTTTTATTTTTCTCGCCTTTCCTATATGATTGAAGGTAATAGGATTTTAGCAAGCACTTTTCAGTAATTTGAATTTTTTTAAAAAATGTAGTAGGTGCCTATGAGAGTAGGAAAATTTTGTGGTCAATGTACATTTTTAGTCATATCCATTTAATAAGTAACTAATAAAGAAGCGGGGTACCGTACGAATACAGTGTAAGTGTGTAAGCAATTCAATGACAGTCGGACTTCCCTAAATCTGTGACAATTTGACGTTTCCGAAAGTATTATTTCAGAGTCCTGGGAGTTCAGTAGTAAAATTTAGTGAAATTGAACGATTTTAATAGATATTATATATATTATATATAATTGGAATTGTATTATGTCGGAATCTTGAAGTGTTTAGTATTATTGAGCTCAGTTTTTTTTTAACCTGTTAAGATACTAATTTAACGTAATGCTGCATTAACAATTGCCGAAATTCCGGCGGAAAATCGTTTTTTAGATAAGTGAATATATTTTAAGAAATACATATATCATCTGTTTTATAATTATTCGTGTAAACATTTTTTAAATATACATAACAGAAACAGAAAAATATACGAAAGTTTAAATCATGTCCGATTTGTTAATTTAAGAAATGCCAGAAGATTCTTTTTTCAATGGCAGACCTATATTCCTTTTACCTAAAGAAAGAGGGCGCTAACGAATTGTTTATTTTACACAGCAATTTGGATTATAAAAAATGTTCCTCTTTAAAATGTCACGATTTCATTACTGCCATGACGAAACTCATACAAACACACCACACTAAAAAATTTCGCCGAGTGGCTTAGGTTTTCACCCGATATGCTGTTATTTATTCAATGGTCATATCACATGGAATTTTGTTTTATAAGCTATTACTAAACAACGATAAAAAATGTCGTAAGTCCGATTTTATGCTTGTTTAATTATAAATAGATAATTAGCAAATTAGGTATACAACCACTGCTCAAAATTTATGATTTATTATCAGAAGGTATATTATGTATCTACATAAATTCGTATAAATATTCCCAAATTAAGATGTGAAAACAGGTGGCCAACAAAAAATTTATCAGATAAAAAAAAATTAATTTTGTTTTTTACACACGAATTACTTAAAAATAGCGTGATTGAATCCCATCTCTGCTGTCGCATGGTAAGTCAAATTATTTTCTGAGATGGATTATCTGTGAAGCGCCGCATGTGGTAATCTGGGTAAATTCAGATACACCAAAGACTCTACCAAGAAAAAATGTCCCGATTATGATATATTAATAAATGGCTCAAGTTAAAAAGTTAATCAAAGTCATGTAGTATGACTAGTATTTAAGAGCCCTGGCTTGGGCCCAACTACGGTTAAAGACTAAACGAGAAGACGTTAAACACGCACTCGTGCTCAAAAAAACCAAGCGTGAAACGAACTGTCAAGACATAGTTCTCATAAAATCTTCTGGTAAATTGGTATCTTCAATGATGTGCTAAGAGGGAAAGATATACAGATTCTATACGTTTTTTTTTGTTCCCTTCCATTTGATATTCTTTTATTTTGGTAGGCTTAACCATTTATTTCTAAAGATTTTGTGGGAGCGACCAGAACTTAGCTCAGCAGGAATTTCGATGTCACGCTGTGACATCTTTATCCCAGCTGCCAGATTCATGTTCAGACCTAACTTTTTTCTATTAAAACCAACAACAAGTGCACGGTTCTGATAAATTTTTATCACATTCTTACCTGTTTTCAGATTAAAATTAAGGTGTAAAGTGTACACAACAATTTTCGTTTATTAATATCGAATGTTAACGAGACTTTTCGGTGTTTTTCTTATCCGCATAAGGAATGCAATCTTATGAGGTAGGTAGCTTTAAGGTTGGATGGCGTTTTATTGATTCCGCCATTGTTAGCGGCATTTCAACCATTTCTTGACAATGGCACATAATGAACTAATGTTGTCAGCATGTTTTTGTTTTCATAAATTTTTGTTTTGAGTACCTACTTATTTTAATGAAAAAAATATTGATTATATGGGGATGGTTTATGAATAGTCTTCCTTTCACTGTAACTTACTAAAACTACACTCAAAGAAAAGTTGTATAGATTCGCATAGTTGTACTAACTATATTATATGTTATTCCAACTACATATAATAATGAATTTCTAAACTAAACTAACTATAACAAAGTAGTTGGATGATATTTTTTGCAATGTAATCTTATAATGGGGATAGAGAAAATGCTTGAACTAAATATGATAACACTTTCAAATTATATAAAGTTAGAAGAGGCAATTAAAATATTCAATAATATAGTTGCGCTTAGTAAAAGATGTTCTGTAATGGAAATTTCTATATAACATACTCGTACTTAAATAAATGTTAGAAAAATATAAATAAAATAAAATTTGTGTGAATATGTCAATGAAGGGCTAACTCTTGGATTTGGATGGGACTTTTATATATTGTGATACAATTTGATGTGTTAAATATGGATTTATAGTTAAAATTTGTCACCAATATTACTTATAGGTCAAAATTCATATAGTTGGGACTCATCCAAAACACATAAAAAATTAATCCACGACTACGATCTCAGCATCTAAAAACATAGGTGTAAGCAACTATATTCATGCTTACTTGTGAATATAATAGGTATTTAACTATATTTGCTAGTGACTATTATATAGTTACTGATAACTATTATTATAGCTGCATTAATAAAATTAACAACTTAGAATTAATATCAGTTTATTCAGTGGAGTCGGATCGTTGTGAAGTGAAATGTAAAAGTACAAAAAATGATTTTAGTAATTAACTAATTGTAAACTGGTAAGTAGGAACTTTCCAAATTATTGAAGTAAAGTCATATATTGAAAACAAGACTATTTTTTTCATACATACGTATGTACTTACATAGGACACAATATTTGCACTTGCACTTCAGAATACATCAAACAATTCTTAGCATTACGTGAAAAGATGGATATAAACTTGTAATTAAAATTAGCTTAATTCTTTAATGTAAACAATTTAATTTAATTTTTATAGAACATAAATATGAAAAAGAGTTAGTTTTCCAGTTCTGAAGACAAAGCTTTTGATGATCTACTGAATAAAGCTTTCACCAGAAATAAATCTTTACAAAATATTTTATCATTCATCAATCAAGAAACTACTGGTAACCATTATTTAATAATTTCATTAAAATTTGTATAATAGTTTTTGTTTAATAGGAGAAAATAAAAAAATATGGGTCTCTCATTACTGCTATAGATATGTTGTAAATAATTCTCGGGAAAAAGGGAACAGCACCTACTACAGCCGATAGCAATTGAAGTACAGGAGCCTTTTCACAATAACATAAAAAGTGTTCATTATTTAATTTAAATATAAATTAAAAATTTTCGAACACTAATCTAATTTTATTTGTAATCCGCAGACTGATCACGAAGCTGATAACTATGAACTGAGAATTTTGGAAAAGTCCAAAGGAAAAAAATTCAATTCAACCAAAACTGATATTAATTGATTCTTAATTATATTTAACAATTGAAAAGAAATTATTATAAATCTCTTTATAAAAATTACAAAGTTTTTGAAAATATTTTTAACAATTAGAATAAGCTCTAGCCGCCATATTTTTATTTACCTAGTAATTAAAATATGCCATTAATGAATATATTTTAATTACGAGGAAAGTAAAATATGTGATTGCTGATCTAAAATAAAAGTAGTTAGTAATGACTATACTTTAGATGTAGTCAACTACATTATATTTAGTTGCTAGAGCTTAATTTTATAGATACGATGTCCCAAATGTAAGACGCATGCAACTACAATATAGCGGAATGTATATGAAAGTAGTTGCTGATGACTATTCTTTAGATACAATTAACTTTAAAGCAGTTTATTACAACTATATTTATAGCTAAACACAACTGCATAATAGTCGTAACTAATGGAATAATTTGACATTAAATTATGTTGTCGCTCGAAACTATATTGTTGTCAATATATAGTCGTGAAATCTAAAAGCGTTGTAACAAATATAGTTACGAAAACTATAAACCATGTAATAGCATATAGAACTATATGCTAATAGTCTACTTTTAATAGATATTTGAAATTATAGACGTGGCATATAGATTATTCTTTCAGTGTAGACTTAGAATGAAACCCATGGTAGGAGTATTTGTTGGGTAATTTTTTTACTTATGCTAAATGCTAGCTATAATAATTTATAAGAAGCATGATATATCACAATAGAACTTAAATATCAAAAGTTATAGTATTGTACAATTATTAAGAATATATCTTAATTGAGATTTATTAAAATGAAGTGTCGTGGCCCGTGAGTGTAAATAAATTTTGTCAAGCATTATTGGCCTGTCACCTTTCACGCATTGAAATTCAAAACTTATATCAGATATTTTCCTACCAGATTCAAGAGGAAATAGGTGTATTAAATTAGGGCTGGGGCACGAAGAATACTTTTTGGTGCTCAAGGAATTAAAGTGTTTCACATAAAAATTCTTTTCTTTTTATTGGATTAATTTACTGAATAAGAGTATTGAAAATATTCAAATAATCAGCAATACATTACTTTAAGAAAATTATACTAATAATCAGTAAAAGCTCAAAATTAAAAAAAAACAGTACCATATTTTATTAAATTCAGTAATCCAAAAATAACCAAAAGTTAATTTTTATTGATTCAATTGTAATATATTACTACTAATTACTTAAAAGGAGTCAGTACCAAGATTTTCAAGTTTCATACATTTTCCAATGCGAATTTCTGGCAAACTATTTGTACCAGAATAATGATTTATATCTTAAATTAAAGGCAACGAAGAGTATAGTAAATAAAGTCGAGAAAAATAAAAAAAGAATGTATTGGAATGGAGATATTAACTCGGAAACTTGTAAAAAATGGTAAAACTTAATTTTTTTCAAATCAAATTCCTGTTATTAGGTATTCTTATATCTTTAGATTGCGACTATTTTAGAAAGATAAAGCCTAAAGCTAGCAAATAACGTCGAGTTTTTTTCATTTTTAGTGGCGGTTTGTTTAATTGTTTAACTCTAATAGTACCTACTTGTTTTCTCTCTCGATATTTCACCGACGAGAAATTGCAATATTTCGTTCAAAGCTGTTGGAATATAAAGCAAAATAGTATATTTAAAAATTATGTGCAAAATAAAATTTAGAAGAGTTAATTCTCGTTAAAAATTTTTAATTATCGTCTTAAATTGTCGCATGTTTGGTTTCTGTCTTTTACGCTAGATGTCTCTAATGTGACTTGTGGTCTAGGTCTAGGTTAAATTTTATATGAATTGTAATACTTTCAGGACACAAAACTATGTATGTATAGTACGTTTTATTGCCTATAGGCTCGCTGGTATCTAAATTGAAATTTTTGCTGAGTAGGTACTGACTCCTCTTAAGTAAAGCCTAGTATCGAGTTTGGGCAAAGTAAAATTTAAGGCGGTCTCCAAATTTTTCACATTAAAATCGCTGGTAAAATTTTGACGTTGATTAATTTGGAGAAAAGAAAGTGACAGATGTTAAAAATCTTATCACTGAAAAACTTCAAATAAAAATAAAGTTTAGATAAACGTTTTTACAATTTAGAATTAAGGATGGACTTAATTAATCTGAAAATTGTTAAAAGAAATTAAATCCTCCAATAAATAAATAAAACAATCTAAAAATTTTCAATTAAAATTAAATCCTACAATAAATTTAAAAAACAATCTGAAAATTGTCATAGAAACAGAAAATGTCATAATTTTACCAGCATTTTAATACTCCACGCATTAAAATATTCAATAAAATAAGTGAAGACATACAATGCGCCATCTATCTTGAAATAGAGAAACATTCACTTTTTACCAGTGAACTCCGTACTGCACTAGTAAAATCATCAATAAAATTTTTGCTTGAGATTTTACCAGCGCTAAAATTTATATGGAAATGTCACATTTTACTCGAACTCGATACTAGGCTTAAGGAATTAAATTTTTACTGTATTTCAGTAAGCGTTGGCTTTGATTGACCAATTCAGAAGGTATTTAGTGACATCCAGTTAAAATTGGCCGAAGATCAATATTTCAAGAATTGAAACAAAAGTCTCGTAGAATACTTCAGAACAGTTACAGTTAAACTTGTTCGTATATCATTTGGTTTTTGATATTTGAATAGAAAGGTCCTACAGAGGCTAAATTCTATAGTGGTGCTTCATTTAAAAAATGTTTATTCTTGTGCAAATATTACTTAAAGAGCATTTAATTAGTTTTTCGAAATTAATAAATTTACGGTTACGGTACTAACAATTTTCAAGACAAAGTGCACTTCAGCCCACAGGCAAAGGAAGAGGAAACCTTTTATTTAAGAAATGGGAGAATTTTATTGGAAAAATTACACCTATACTACAAGATCGCATAAAGGATAAATTAAATAAAAAATTTCCTAAGAACTTGGGTAATTCTAGTAATACTGATAATAATTTGCAATTATTTTAAGAGCAATAAATATATCTAATTTGAACACCGTCCTTTCCGCAAGTGGAGTTGCTCTAAGCAAGGAAGTTCAGCATTTCAGATGCACAATAATTTATGATTGTTAGAGCGGCATCATTCAACAACTATAATAATTGTATTAACAACATAAAGAAATCATTGCCATTCATTTTAGATGTTTTTTCCTGAAAGGAACGTGCAATGAAATAATTTTTCAAAATATTGAAGACTTTCCTGATAAGCCTGTTCAAGCACATATATTGCCAGATGATAGAAAATTCATAAAGAAAAGATTTCTGTAAGCTTTGAATTTATCTTTAGATTATTATTTTCTTTTCAATTTGATTGAATATTATTTGTTTTAGTATTAATTTTTATATGTTTTTAATTAAATAAAACCATTTTACAATAAATCCGCAGCCATTGTTTTTACTTTTTCATGACATACGTGTACAAATATCACGTCTGTTTTGTTACTTATATAGTATCTTTATAAAACTGGAAATTATACATCAGTGTGATTATTAATAATAATAAACTAGATAATATGTATCCAAATACTTATGGAAAAGTGGCAGACAAATTTCTTTGATGAATCTTATCTTTTTCTATTTTCAGTGAAACGATGCCAAAATTCAGAAAGTATTTTACTAATAATAATGCAAAATTTACTATAGGTATATTAGAAAATAAGTTACTGGACTTCTGCAATAACTTTCTATAACTTAGTGAGAGACGCTAATTTTAATCATATGTATTTGATGTTTCCCCTTATTTGTTGCACAATACTGTTTTTTGGAACAAAATTGATTTCATCGTATCCTTGGTAGATATTAATCCAAATTTGGATGGGCGCCGAACCACTTGCAAATTTGATTGCTTTAATCCGCATTGAATTGATTTATCTCTTCGTGTAGGAATAATAGAAAGACTAATGGTCATATTACGCTAAGTATTTTTTTGCTTGATTATTGTATAGTATAGCATTTCAGTATATTCTGCACGGAAAAATCACTGAAAATTCATTCGGATAAATAAATGGCTGGTTACTCTTACTAGGCTCCATATCGTAATCTGAAATTCTTCCACGAGAGGTTGCATAACCTTAGTACCAAGATTTGCAAGTTTCGTACATTTTATCAATGTGAATTTCTGGCAAACTATTGGTAGCAGAATAATGATTTATATCTTAAATTAAAGGTAATGAAGAAATCTGGTATTTAACATCGTCAAAAAATAGAAAATATATATTGGAATGGAGATATTTGTTCGGAAACTTGTAAAAAATGGTAAAAATTGAAATTATTTAAATCATATTCCTGTTAGTAGTTATTCTCATTTCTTTAGATTGTGACTATTTTAGAAAAACAAAGCCTGGATCTAGCAAATAACGTTGAGTTTTTTCATTTTTAGTGTCGCATTTTTTAATTATTTGACTCTAATAGTACCTGTTTCTTCTCTCGATATTTCAACGACGATAAATTGCAATATTTACAAAGCAAAATGGTATGTTTAACAATTATGTGAAAAAAAAATTTAGGAGAGTTAATTATCCTTAGAAATTTTCAATTTATTTGAACTGCAAATATTCATTTTTAGGTGTTCAACGAATTAGATGCACGTGCAATATTTGGGAAATTCTTCCATTAATCTACCTAATTGCCCTGAAAAGCGTCAAGACGTCATGACTAATAATTTTTGCTTGCGAAAGGTAATGCTAGATCATTTTTAACAAATCTAAATAGTAGGAAAATTCATAAACCTACCTGTATATACAAGTTATCTTATATTTATGATTTGCATTTCGACTAATACCAACCGTGAGTGAAGTAACTTTCTTAGATTTGTGTGTTTTTTTAAGCTGGGTGCATTGAATATCAGAATTTAATATATTTTTCAAGTGTTCGGTGAAATAATTGGCCAAAATTATTGCAGCGTTTATAGATTATTAAGTTTTAAAAACGGACTTCATTTGATGATTAAAATTTTTGAAAATGGGACGTGTAAAAGACATTACTCATAAAAAAAGGCAAATTATCCTAGCTTTATTGAAAACTGAGAGGTTTTCCTACAGAGACATTGCAAAAGAAAAGATAAAAGTTAAGTGAGGTATAACATATAATAAAAAATACATATATTAAAATATCTAGGAGGCAACGGCTTTCAAAATGAAAAGTAATTTTTTTAAATAAAATGTCTTTTACTGCAAAATTTTCTTATATAAATGAAATTTTCTGATTTCTGCAGCTGTGTCTAATTCGTTAAACAACTACTGTAATTTTGTCGCATGTTGGGTTTCTGTCTTTTATGCTAGATGTCTCTAATAAGGTCTGTGGTCTATGTCTATGCTAATTTTATATGAATTTTCTCACTTTCAGGAAACAAACCAAAGCATAATAAATTTTATTCCCATAATACATAAATCTACTGATTTTACTCGCTATAAATGTTACCAAAGTACTCCACAGAAGAAAATTTACTAAGGCATCGCTATAGACACACACCACGATCTAATGAATGGAAAAAACTCTTTATGCAAACGAAAAATCTTTGAAAGAAGAAATTTCATTGCAAAAAGAAGGCGCTTCATATAAACAGGAACCGCATAATCGTCAGTACGGCTTGGTTCCTGCCTGCCGTATATGCCAAGCAAACAGCTAAGCTGACCTCATATATAGACTTAAAATACATTTTATGTATGAATTATTTGAGGCGAAAAAATACGTATTTACTTGAATGCCTAGCAAGATTTAGCCCTATGTGGGACTAGCATTTCATAGAGAGTTTTGCTATGAAAATTCATAGCGAAATAAGTCAATCTGAAATTGACTCAGTTTCCTACTAAGTCTGCAGCTCGAGAATTGAATGGAAAAAACTCTTTATGCAAACGAAAAAACTTTGATTATACGGTTGCTGCTTATATTTAAAGCCCTCTTTTTGCAACGAAATTTCTTTTTTCAAAGATTTTTCGTTTGCATAAAGAGTTTTTCCAATCAATTTTCGAGCTGCAGACTTAGCAGCAAATTGATTCATTTTCAGATTGACTTATTTCGCTATGAATTTTCATAGCAAAACTCTCTACGATCTAATGAATCATTTGTACTAACTATTCATTAAAATGCCGTGTGTCACATACTACACGTCATTATGGCTCGAAAATTAGATCATAATGAAGTGCTTTCTTCGTTCATTATAGATATAATGAGGGAAGAAAAATGTGCTAGATTTGGCATATACCTAATATACATGTGGAGCTCCGCTGTGCATCTGCCGATTTGAAAAATAAGAAGAAGAAACACAAAGAAATGCAAATCACAAACTTATTCTTTTTAATATAATGTTTTTCTCATTTGTAAATTGTTACATTGAAAAGCAAAATAAATAAAATCAACGCGTTAATTCGATCCATATCGCTTCTTTAATGTCATAAGTTTATCAAAACAGTAAGACAGTCGAAATGGCTGTGTGTCTGTAGTTTATAATGAATCACTATAGACTAATCAGTCGTTAGTTATTTCTTCATTAAGAGCGCAGTGTGTCCAGGACATAAATCTTTTAAATTCACCCCAGTCGGGATAAATGTTACCAAGTCACCGCACAAAAGAAATAACAACAACAGTAAAATTTCCTGTGTGCAGCGCTAGACTCAGAGCAATGGTTGGGATGGGGGGCGATGCAAAGTGCGGTGCGCCACTGGCCATTTCTATTCGAGATAAGGGATAAATTTTATCATCGCACACAAAGCTCAGGACGATGCGATGTGCGGTGCGCTGTTGTGGCCATGCCCTAAGTGTAACTGGCGCAATGCACACAACATCTACTAGCGTTATAGAAACGCTATTAAATCTACATCCACTGAGCAATATTATTGATAAAAGCCGAATTAAAGATATACAGAGCCCTGACAGATGGATATAGTGAAAGTCTATTGACTATGACTAAATGAATAAAAGCAAATCCAATACTGGAAATGATATCAAACAAAATGGAAGTTAAATACAACCTTTGTCCGCCATAAATAAGATAGGATACCAAATAGGGAGGAAATAGATACAAATTTAGAAAACGAAGCCCAAATTTGATATACCGGCGGTTCTAAAACCGAGAAAGGTATTGAAGCAGGAATATATGGTGCTAAGCTTAGGAAAATACGCCTTAATATGCCAGGCAGAGATATATGCTATTATCAGATGTGCATAGGAAAACTGCAGCCGCTGTTATACTAACAAGAAAATAGCCAAGCGACATTGAGAACTATTTCATAACCTGAGGTAAAAATGGAGTTAATATGGGAATGCACCCAAGCATTAACATACTTTGGCACAAAGAACTACCCAATACTTCAATGGTTGCCAGGATGCTCGGAAATAGATGGAAAGGACAATGCAGACACACCATGCCAAAAAAAGGAACATCCATGCCCCTTATTGGAGCGGAAGCAACATATCTACTATACTACCGAAGCTTATCATATAAAACTGTATCCACAACCAAATGGACGGGAGATGGACATCAATGATAGGTTCCATATAGGCTATAAAGTACATTCATCAAAGAAGAGCCTGGATCTTAAGAGGCTATTTAAGAATCAACTCAAATTCATTAAAGCAGTCTGAACCGGACAATTCATACTTAACAAAACTATGCATCGGATAGACATATCACCTACCAAAAAGTGATTGCTCTTTCGAGGAAGAGTGGAATTATTAGATGAGGTCTAAAAGAAAGCGGTCCACAATAAGCCAATGATGGTTGCAGTGCTAAGGCCACTCCCTCCATTATAAACGTAAATCTAAAATAAAAATCAAAAAATATGTACAAGTCTTCAACAGTGTATTGAAACTGAAAAAAAAAAATCGGTGAAGGTGCGATTATATATATATATAATTTCCGATGTGTTTCACAGCAACATCTGAGGCTTGAGCCTTCGAGATGACGGGCTTAAGTTAAGCTTGCTTTAAGCCAGTGATATCACTTAAGCCTTTACTGTGAAATCATGTATCGTTCCATTTTCATTAATGACGTAGTTTCTACTTGTCCAATGTCAAAAACTGGCAGCTCCAAAAGTGACATCTACCGAAATAGCGGGCTAATTAAAATAACACCTCTTATTGGAAAACCCTTTATATATGCATAAGGTCTGAAACACAATTGGAGATTTTCAGCCAGCTTGAGATTTGTTCACAATGTAAATCAGTGTAGAAGAAGATAATTAGAGCTTAAACTTTTTTGCTAGCTTCAAACTGGATTGAGATTTGGTCAAATTTATAGTCAAATTTCAAGTCCAATACCTGCCAACTTGAGAGAATTTCGAACGCTGTCAACTGTGCGAATGTCAAATATCATATGTGAATGGCTTCTGTCGACAAATTTTTGAGACAGTTCAGAAGTGAACAGCATTTCGAGAACTATCCAAAAAAGCATGAATTTATCATAATTTAGATTTAGAAGAAAGCTGGAGATGAATGGCTCCAATTGTATTTCAGGTCTAATGCCCCAGACACACAGCGCTCTTAATGAAGAAATAATTAGCGACTCATTAGTCTATAATGATTCATTATAAACTGCAGACACACAGCCATTTCTTTAATTAAGTTGTACTGTCAAACTGGTTTTGATATAATTATGACATTGAAGGAGCGATATGGATCGAATTAATGTGATAAACTTTGTTTTTATTTATTTTGTTTTTCATTTTAGCAATTTACACATGAGAAAAACATTATATTAAAAAGAATATTAACAATATAATTTGTGATTTGCATCTCTTCTTATTATTTTTTAAATCGGCAGATGCACACGGAGATCTATATTATGTGCCAAATTTAGCACATTTTTCCTCAATATAGCTATAATGAAGGAAAAAAACACTTCAGTATGCTGATTTTCGAGCCATAATGACGTACACTATGTGACACACGGAATTTTAATGAATAATTAGTACGGATGATTCATTAGATCGTGCTGTGTACCTAGGGTATAAGACTCAACAATATATTGAGTCAAGATAATTCGAAGTCGCTCGATCAAGTCGGTGTAGGAGATTCAACAGTGTACTGAATCTATGTACAACTGCCCTGCAGGCCGAGTTTCTTACTTGACTTGTATTGTTATGAAGAATCTAGACTCGACAGTGTACAGAAACTTGATTCACTTGGCGTAATTAAGAAAACAGGCTCTTTACTGTATGATAATGCATAATACCCTAGACACACAGCACGATCTTATGAATCATAAAAATTCCTTGTGTCACATAGTATACGTCATTATGACTGGAAAATCAGATTATAATGAAGTACACTAATGAAGTGCTTTCCTCCTTCAGCTATAATGAAGGAGGAAAAATATGCTAGATATGGCACATAATTTGGAGCTCAGCTGTGCATCTGCTGATTTGAAAAATAATAAGAAGAAATGCAAATCGCAAACTATATTTTTAATATTCTTTTTAACATAATGTTTTTCTCATTTGTAAATTGTTAAATTGAAAAATAAAATAAACAAAAACTAAGTTTATCACGTTAATTCAATCCCGCTTCTTTAATGTCATAAGTATATCAAACCAGTTTGATAGCACAACCTAATTAAAGAAATGGCTGAGTATCTGAAGTTTAAAATGAATCATTATAGACTAATGAGTCGTTAGTTATTTCTTCATTAAGAGCGCTGTGAGTCTGGGGCATAAGATCATTTACTTAATTATTTATATAAAAATCTTAAATCTATCATTATATAAATACATATTGCTTACATTGCAACGAAAGTGCAACAATTTTGAGCCTTGGCACAAATATCGTGAAATCATGTCTTCGAAAGGATATTTAAAGAATGGCTGTAGATGCAGCATAAATAAATACAACTTTTATGCTACGACTCAATTAGTTAAGTACTTGAAGAAATTTAGTGATTTGTATTATAAAGTAGTTAAAAGTTTAGTATAAATCAGACAGCGAAAATTGTGTAGTGGATTTGCTAAAATCAGCAGAGACAACACCAGTATCATCCACGAAAAACTTAAATAGAACCCAGAAAGATGATGCTAGTTACGCTCTTGATTTTAAGGAGGTCAATCTTCTTAATTGAATGCAGAAACAACATATACCTATTATGACGATAAGTCCACTACAGGAACTTGTAATGAAGTATTCATAAAGCGTTTTTTTCTGAGATGAGATTATCAGCCTTACAATGAAGTCTCATCCTTCAAAAATAGATAATTAAGGATAGAAACACAATCTAAACTAATTTCGAAATTAAAAAAAAAAAAAATTGAAGTTTTGTATGGATATCATACAAAAGTTTTTCCAATTTCAGCTAATTCTGAGCCTTGAAGAGGACTTGAATTTTCTAATAGTTGCAGGTGTTGATATCACACAACATCTGAATCGCGATGAAGTAGGACCAGAAGACCAGGAAAAGCATAAAATAAAAAAAAAAAAACATACTCGTTGAATATGAGAAAAGTTTGATAACTTTATTATAGGCTTCAGTTGCTGACTGGAAAGTAAAACCGGAGCTGGGGCCCGCCTCGAAAAATCTCTTCACATTTAACATGAGGTAACTAATCATCACACAAGAAAAATAATGAAAGCAATTACGATATGATACTCACCTTCATTAATTTCAAATCAAAAGTTGGCCTCATCAATCCATGATGCCTGAATAATGTATCTGCCTGGAACATCTTGATTACACATGAAGTATAGATTGCCTCAGAGGAATAGAGTGGGCAAATGATGGCCAATAAGCATTAATCATTATTTATTAGTGTTGCGCAGCCTTTAAACAAACATCAGTTGTTGTACGGTATTCATACCTGGCCTGATGGTGTCGACCGCTTCTTGTAATATCTGCGCGCATCCGCAGGTATGCTCATGAAGACTTTTCTAATGAAGTGCTTGACGTTGATTTAAATTAACTGAATACGGGCCCGTAGTTCTTAGACTGTTTTGAAATTTTCACTTTTTCTGTTTTCGAATTATTTCATATCGGTTACATGATTAACTAAGGGGATGAACCGTGAAGGGTTTTTTGATGGAATTATATCGTTACGTGTTTGTTCTATAATAATGACTTTCGAAATTATTACTGGATGCTGGACGGGTATCAATGACGAAAAGCCGACATGCTCAGTCTTACCTTTATCGATATGAAGATAAATGATTGTTGTTAGTAGATAATCCTCGGGAATCATCGTAGATGTTTGAAGCTTTTTTAAACTGTTTTTTTTATTCTTCACTTTACATCTTTCCGCTTATGTACTTTCAGTGTTAACCTTTAAATGAACTCTTCTTTTGTATTCATGCACGAAAAGAAATCATCAACATTTGACATGATCAGTTTTGTTTTTGGTTGTCGATAATGAGTATAATGGCAATTTTCTTCCCGATTCTAAATCATCTGATTAATTTAAATTACTGCTGCTATTCCTATGTTTCAGCATAGTTAACAATCATAACTACGATTATTACTTCAGCCACAATTTTTTTGTCTTACAGCTTTGAAATCGTTTGCGCTGCACCATGGTAAATCTTTTGGATTTTCTTACATTCTTCTTATAAGAGGTTAAGACCTTCTCGTATATTCGCCCCGCTGGCCGTTTGGCTTAATTGAACAGATTCATTACTTTTATCCCTATAGAGTTTTAAGCAACTCGTTCCATCATAGGATACATATTTATTTGGTTATATTTATTTAATCAGAGCTTTTCCGGAAGCCATACATAAAACTGTTCTTTAATGCAAAGCAGGGAGTTTGCAGGTCTCCGGGTCATGTTAATTCTTCTAGTTCATGTTAATTTGAAGGATCTCAGTTATTAAATTAATAGGGGGGCAAGATCTAGTACCTACTTCTTTCCTAATCCCTTTTATGAAGGTTGGTTGATCTCCTTGATTTACTGTAAGTAAAATAGTTCTCACTTATGACGGATTTGATATTTTACAAAAAAATGCTTATAACAGAATTTATCATATAAAGATCCCTGGGTTAGCAAGTCATTCATAAAATGGTGTTTTAGAAGCGGATGGAATCATAGAAAAAAGTATTAATGTGAGATCGAGATTTCTCCATCACCAGTTCGTCAGGGTTTTTGTTTTACTTCTGCAGAAAATTCAATGCCTGCCTAATGTCTTGTGGGAACTATATTAAAATGCACAGTTACAAATAGTTGGATTTTTATTATTATTAAGTAGGGGTTGGGGGGAGGTGAGATTTATAGGAAATCCTGCTTTTTAAAGCATTTTCTAATTGGTGTAGCAGAGACTAGTCATCATGTCTTACTGCTAGCAGTACGTTAATTGAACTTAAGAAGTCAAACAAAACAATTTCATTTTTCAGAGCAATAAGTTGCTTCCATATTAAATTCGGGCTGTAGTGCAGTAATAGCTCCTGAGGTTACTTGTGACATGCTAGATCTACAATTAATATCACTTTACGTTTTTATACCCTAGATGAAATCTATAGGGTATGCTAACGCATTTGTAACGCACAGAAATAATGATGGCAGAGTAACATGGATTGGACAGTTATTTTGATTTTTGCATGCCCGTCCGTCTGTCTGTCTGTCTGTCTGTGTGCACGATAACTCGAGAGCGCGTATACTTAGAGAGTTAAAATTTCATACACGGACTTAAAGAAAAAAGAAAAATTATGTTCGAAAATGAGACAAATCGGGCAACTCCGTCATGGAGTTGCCATACAAAATTTTCGTTTTACACTATATATTTAGGTTCTGCCTGAGAATGTGGCCACAGAGAGAGAGCTGAAACTTGGCACATGGTGTTTTCATAGTAATAGCAAATAAAATTTCAAAAATGGACTAAATCGGACAACCCTATCTTGGTCTTGCCATATAAAGTTCTTCAGAATGTCAAATCCTATGAAATTCGTTATAACCATTTTTACTGTTCGATGAGCCGTTTTAGAAATATATGCGAAACAACACTTCATAAATCATACTTGCACAGAAAAGTGACCATAAAAAATTACATCCGGACATTCTTCTAGGGTATTAGAAGAATTGGTTTTAAGCCAATTCTAGCTTTTTTACTTGTTCTTTATTTATTTGATTACTGAATTCTTTCAGAACTTACAGCCAAATAGTGCAAACCATAAAAGATTTTTGTGCCTGGAAATATGGAATATAAAAATTCTTTCCTCGCAGGCACTGATAATTTCTTGCTCTTTCTATTGCATAAACACATAAGTCTGTGGAGACATAGGTACACTTTTGTCACAATATGTAACCCATTCAAATGAACTGGTGTATTGACCTTAGTAATCAGGTAGTTTCCAAATGAAAAAAAAAAAACAGTTTGTACTGTGGAATAGTATTTTGCGCAGAACTATAGAGAAGGCATATTAAATTGTAAAGTTAAATGTTGTTAGTTTACTAGTCAGTCTAGTTTTGATTGCCAAGTTGAGAAGGCTAGCTTCCAGACGAGTCATCAAATGGAGTTCCCGATTGTAAATCTCTACAAGCTTCACTAGAATTTAGAGACCTTAATAAAAGATACATGAATTGAAGAAGCCCATTGTTGTCCTTTTATTCCCAAAACGGAGCTTTAATCGTGCCTCCTTTGTTAGCTTTAAGAACCACTTCAAAATCTAAATCCAGTCATCAAGGACTGTCTGTTCAGACACCTATTCTCAAGATCTTCCTACCCCGAGTACTGTCTATGCCAACTTTTATCCTCATGAATCGACTTTCAGGTAGTACATGCCAATGATCGTCCTTTTTCAATCCATTCCTGAAACTCCAAGAACTGGATGTCCGGCGTCATCCGAAAGTTCTAGGCTCCCCAGGATAGCCCGTTAAGAAGCCAGACGTCCTGGCCTGCCCTTTACAGAAGATAGTTCCTGAATCCCTGGAACTGTCCGCAAAAAAGCCAGTCCTCTCATACCGAGTCCTCAGCTTGCTAGAACTGGTAGCTACCTCCAGATCAGTGCAAGTCGACTGCAGGTACCATTGGCATCTCTTAAGTCACAAGTCTTCACCTGTCGTATTGCACAAAAATAATAAGGTTAACCTGTTGTTTTGTATTTTTTCTTCGGTCCTTGTCTAGCTGATGCATTATTTTGAAAAGCACAATATAAAGAACTTCTTTCATCTACGTTGTATATATGTCTACCGGTTAGTATTTTCTAAATTTGGCAAAATTTGAATTCTGTGAACTGGCTGTGGGTTGTAGTATTTTGGGCATTCTGGATGATCATCTTGATTAGCTAGCTGATCACGGATGTACCATACAAACCTAAGTTAATAACGAAGTAAGTTGATAACGCGTTCTTGGTGTTACCAGTGGATAGGATTGAAGAGACACTAGAGATTTTGAACAAGACGCATGAAAACATAAAACTTACAATCGAAACAAAGCAGAGAATCATAAAAGGTCTACTATTTTTTGACATGATTCTTTTTTTTTTTATATTATTAAGCCAAGCTCAGGGGATACCCTATGATGCAAAGCACAGCGTGGCAGGAAGGAGATAGGGAAAGGATTAAGGGATATGAGGAGAGCGGCGGAGGTGCCGATGTATGTCGCCCTTAAACATTCGCAGGTTGTATGCCGGAGGAAAGACAGAAGATGGTAGACTGTTCCACATTCACACAGTTCGGGATAAGAAAGCATCACGGAATTTTAGTGTACGGCCGAAGGTAATTTGAATGGTAAAAGGATGAGCGCGGGATGCAACGCGAGTATTGCGTGCAGGAACTATTCTACAAGGGATCAGACTAGATATTTCATCAGAACATTGACCATGCATATAGCGATAAAGGAGCGAAAGGCATCCAACATTGCGACGGTGCTCGAGTGAGTCGATATGACGAGTAATTGCCACATCGCCAATGAGCTTGCAGGCTCCCTTTTGGACAATATCCAATGAAGCTAAGGCTGTGCGACCAGCCCCGGCCCAGATATGGGAATTGTATTCCATTCTAGGTCTGATGTAGGACTTGTAGAGGAGCGCTATATTTGATGGGCTGAAATATTTCTTACACCTTTTCAAAAAACCAAGACATTTTGATGCTTCTTTGGCAACCGAGAAGATGTGATCTGTCCAGCTTAACTTACTGGAAATATTAATGCCAAGAATTCTTAGTGACGGTGAATCAGAAATTAATGCTCCATCAAACGAAACAGGAGTGTTTAAGTGATGGTCTTGTTTTAATGAGATGAGACAGCTTTGGGTCTTAGATGCATTGAATTCGACGCGATTCACTTTGCCCCAAGCGAGAATATTGTCAAGATCGTTATTCAATGATCTAATCATGCAGTCTCGTTTAACACATGTGGCGTTCCCTCTGGAATCCGCCAGGGTGTCAAAGGAGTATGCGAAATCAAGGGTACTGTCATCAGCAAAGCTATGGATAGGATTGAAAGTAAGGGAAAGCAGATCATTAATGAAGATTAGAAATAGAGTCGGAGAAATAACAGAGCCCTGGGGGACACCGGCATTAATAGGAAGAGGTTCAGATATAACGCCATCTAATACAACACGTATTTGGCGACTAGATAAAAAACTTTCAATCCATAATAGAAGAGGAGGGGAAAGACCAAGTGCTTTGAGTTTGGCTAAAAGGGCTGGATGCCAGACTCTATCAAAGGCCTTTGAAATATCTAGAGCAACGATTTTGGACTCACCGAAATTGTGAAGACTACGATTCCAGCTTTCCGTAAGAAAAGTCAGCAAGTCTCCAGAAGAGCGTCCGTGCCGGAAGCCGTATTGGCGATCGTTGATGAGCTGATTGGTTTCCAGATACTTCATTAATTTGGAGTTAATGATAGATTCAAAAACCTTTGAAAGAATCGAAGTGATTGCAATTGGTCGATAATTTGAGGGATCGCTACCCTCTCCTTTCTTGGGAATAGGCTGAACGTGAGCTAGTTTCCAAGCAGTTGGAAATTTTCCTGTCGAATAGGACAGGTAGAATAGTTTGCGCAGAGGTTTAGCCAAGGATGAGGCACAGCTTTTAATTAATAGGGGCGAGAAACCATCAGGTCCTGCGGCTTTAGAGACGTTGATACAGTTTCGCAAATATAACACCATTATTCCAGATTGGTACTCTAAATCGGTAGCCACTGGTTGGACGTTAAATCATTACTCGGCGTACCCTAACAGTATGAAATTTAATTTAATACAACGCCTTCACTTTCCCTAAAAGGGTAATCTAGTCCAGCCCAGTATTTCCACGATAACAATTATAATAACTATCCCCGTCGAACCCCATTAATGGCCGGAGGGTGGATGGATGGAAGCCCAGTAGAAGCTTTTTAAGAAAATTTACATACATATATTGCAAGTGTATGATTAAAGCAATTTTAGTACAAAAATGAGTGACCCATATACTCAGCTCTCTCTCTTAAATATAAAGTGCAGTATTTATCTGTTTACTTCCTAATTGGGGAAACACTGATAGTCTCAAACGTTTTAGTTGCGTTGTGTATTCTGTTTTGTGCTGACCTCTAAGGACATGCAGTATTAAAAAATATGCAGAGGTGTACGAAAAGCGAGCGTTCAATTCTTCTATACGAGCGCTCTTTTATAGTTTTTGGAGTGCTCCATTTTCCGCTGGATACCAGAAGTACCAAAATAAAAATTTCCAAACCTGATTCGGGCGTTATTTACAAAGTCAACTGTGATAATGTGTATATTGAGGAAACGGGCCGTGTCATCAAGATTCGGAAACGCAAGGATATTGACAATGACAGGAATTATTTGAAGAAAAACACTTTCGACATTTTAAAACCCCCAATCTTGTCAATGCTATAAAAAAACAACAAGAAAAGGACACAAATTTAACTTCGAAGAGGCAATCATTCTACACAAAGAAGCCAATTAGAAGGAAGAAAAGAATCTAGAGTCCAACTGCATACATACATATATCTGAATAAACCACATACCGTCAATTTCAGAGTCGGATATCACATAGTCACCATTTAAGCATACACAGTGAAAATTTGTTCCCTAAACTGAGTGGTAGCAATATGTGCCACAAGCCTTAGGTATTTTTCGATAAGATTAGGGAAAGCTTCACATTGGAAAACGTAGATTTAGCTTTTTTATCCCTAAGCTTCAGGTAGGTTTTTGCCCTAAAATGTAGGGAATATTCCCTAAAATGTAGGGAATAGGTAATAGTACATCGCGAATACACCTTTATAAAACATAAGAATGGCATGAATAGCTCATTTCTTATGTGCCATATACTACCATATAGGTATGTTTTTTTTTTATTAAAACATATGGGTAGTATGGAAGTTAGTGCCGGAGCTCTGGGCACGCTCAAGCAAATTAGTAAAAAACAATATATGATTTGTTTTCAATAACAATGTGTGAATAATATTAACGAAAATATATTTGTAAGTGTTCCATAATAAATGTAGAATAATACCAAAGAACATATACAGACGTTCCTTGGTATTAAAATATCTATTTGTTTTTAATGTTCTCTTCCTTTTATCTGAGAAAGCTTAACATTTTGGGAATTCTACTTATTATATAGGTATTCTGGTGCCAAATACCTACATCCATTAAAGGTTCCATCGATTTGGGTAAATTAAATTGATTTTCCCCGTTATTTATTTATAGGAAAAAACGAGTCTTAAATTTAGTGAATTGTATTATTTTTTTACAATGTGGGTGCTCAAGGTGCGCACAAAAAGTGAGAAAGACGAACTTAGTGCGATAACAAAGGTCAATCTCATGACTGACCCTGACAAATGGATTTATTTTTTCTATGATAATATAGTATTAATTTTCAAATTTTTAATGTTAAGGTTTTAATTGGAATGTAGGTAATATTAATATGTTAACAGCCCTAATGATGGCATAAAAAGAGGCCGAAATATTGAAATTTTTTTCTCAAAAATAAAGACAAGGTAAAAATACATGTTTTTCGTCTTATTTAACCCGTTTAGAAAAGATCAACAAAATAACACTCCAGTTTGAGGCTATTTCTTTATCAGCTTAATTTTTCTCATCTTGTTTTGTTTGTTTAAGTTTTGCTTTGCCACCTATTATAGGCACCCAATTGTGGATTATCTAAATGAAAACTTTGTGAAAATTGTTTGCAAGCGCCTTGTTTATCTAATCGTGGTTACCTGTTCTCTGCACAAGAAAATATGCAAACTGTCGAAATAAATTTCATTTTATAAAAATTCGTGAATTTGGTAAAAAATAAGACATTAATTTCTTGAGTGATTTTTCATCTTCATGACCCAAACATATCTTCTTCTTGTATGCTTCATAGTGGCTGTTTCCATGTGATTGAAACATAAACATGTCATCTCTTATGCATACTGTGTACATAATTTTACATAAAATTTTAGATGTTTAATACATACGTACCTAGAGTCCCACATTAATATTGTATTTATGAGACAATATTATTTTAAATAGCAAAAGATGTCATCTTTTTAAAAATATATTTAATCATAGCGGGGTGCTTCAAGGAGAGTTAGAACAAACGGGGCATAATAGGAGCAGGTTATCGTCAAGAAATTTCTCTTGTTTTTCATATAAGATGGTTGCTTTTATTTGGGCACTGTTCAATTATTAGAAAATCTAGTATAATCATTTAGACATCGTTATATAGAAAAATGCAAAGTATTCTTCTAAAAAAGTTGGAATTTTTTTTAAATTTTTTGATTTTGACATTCTAAAACTAGCGACATAAGGGAATGGATTGATGATTCGACATTCGTTAGAAAGTTTAGACGAGCTAAAAATCATCTTCCTAGGTTGTATAATAAGGAAGTTACGGTTTACGGCATATTTGCTTAATCACCCTGTAATTCGGAAACGGTTGATATGCCCCCCCCCTTTCGGTCAAACAGTTTTTTGTTCCTAACACCTTAACCTATCTCCCATTTCATTTAAGATGACCAATTCAAAATCACCCTGTATAGAGAAATGAAATAATCGGCCCCTTTCCACAATTTCTTATTTTGCTTACACGATTTGATCACTTCGCCAGACTTTTTGTCGCCATTAAAACAACCTGTTTCGACCAATTAATTAATTCAGTTTTTGGGCCAACAACTTATTTTACATATGTCTAATTAGTTGTAATCTGAGATAAGACAAAACAAATGACATTTGGCGCGGAATTTGCATATCGAACTGAACAGAGAGCAAAGAAATATTTTGTTGTTCTTAGTTTTTGCTTGAAAAGATCGATCAACCTTAATTCCCTACGTTGCGCTGCTACTCTGGAATTGTTTTTATTTCCAGACTTGATTTTGTTTTTTTTGTTTTTTTTTTGTTTTTTTTTGTTTTTTTTTGTTTTTTATTAAGGAGTCTGCATTTCTTGGTTAAGTCGTCATATAGCAAAACCTTTAATGCGAAAATATTTTAATTAATATTGTTTTCGCGGAATTTTAAGTCGACGAAAGTAGATGCTTTGGCAAGGTCAATAAAAGTGATATACCTAGCTTGAATAATATTAAGTTAAGCTAAATATACGTCTTTAAGAATTGGAAATAATTAATCCATGCTAAACATTTTCATAGCTTTAATTATTTGCTTTGTTCAAAAAGTAGGTTGACTGATTAACTTCGTTTTTATTAATCATGTTTGCTCAAAGTGTTATTTTACTTGGGCTTTGTTTTTGTCGGAGACACGAATTAGTTATTCTCATGGTTTGCATGGCTTGCTAGGTCAGACCAATTATAGTGTAAACTTTGAATGAATGAGCACATTTGAACAGGCATAAAGACTAATAGATACATGATTGAATTAGTTGATCAACATATCAACTCGCAGATAGACATGTCAACTTATGTGTCAGTTCTAAGTAAAATGGATCCAAGAAAAAGTTGTCTCTGATGCTGGCAGGAACTGTTACAAATATTAAGAACAGAAAAGAATGTAAAAAGTGAGTGAAAGATTGACTTTTGATTCGTGAAAAATAATTGACAAGAATGGAAAATGACACATTCAATTATCTACTAAAAAAAGTACAATTTTTTCATTATACTGGGTGGCGTAAAAGTACTGGTACTATGGAAATTACTTATATTTTTTATATATGACATCTGCTGTCATTCTGATATTGAAAATTGTGTAGTAAACAACTGTAAAATTACTGAAAATAAACATGGACCGTTATACTCCCCAATGTAAATGTTTTTACGGAATAATTCATCGATGATAAAAACACAGCGTGAATTTCGTCGATGATTTCCCCGCCGTCCGGTACCGGTTGGGCGCACAATGCGACGCTTTGCCACACGCCTCGAAGCAACTGGCGCAACATTGGATAGACCTAAGTCTGGCAGACCAAGAATAGGCCGTTCAACCGAAAATATCAATGTTGTGCGCGAAGATGTCGAAGAGTGTTCAGAAACATCAACGAGGCGGCGGGCGTGATACGCAATTGGGCATTTCCAGGCGGGCTCTGCAGTGTTTTTTTGGTCAAAGACTTGAAGATGTTTCCGTATAAAACTCAGATGACTCATCAGCTGCTGCCTACTGACCACCGAGCTCGTCTAGAGTACAACCAGCGCGTCATAAGCTTCAACCTTGAAAAGGATAATTAATTTTTCAACATTGGCTATGAGTGACGAAGCCCATTTCCATCTCTCGGGGCATGTCAATAAGCAAAATACACGCTTCTGGGGCACTGAAAATCTGCGCATTATACAGTAGCCAGTTTGGATGAATTGGGGCTGGAGCACATCTGGTTCCAACAAGACGGCACCACGGCACACATAGCGCGCAACAATATGGACTTAGTGAGGGACGTTTTTTATGTGAACAAGCCACAGACTCTCGCAGCCCTAAAAGAAAAGATTCATCAAGAAATAAGGAACATATCCCATCCCAGGAAGTGTTACGGCAAGTTATGGAAAATATCATAAATAGGGCTGAAATGTGCATCAACTCTGGAGGTCACCATTTAAGAGACATCATCTTCAAATCCTAATGCGATGAAACTTCATGGCACAAATATACATACATAAAAATTAAATTCTAGTTTTCTAATTTAGAAAAGAAGTTGTAGCTGAACCAAATAGGGTCATGACTTTTGCGTCACCCAGTATAATAAAATACTAAATATATTGAGAGGCTGGTAGTCATTATAGATTTCCTGTTACTGAGGGAACTATCAGTGCAATACATTATCTCTCTAAGGCAATCGGAAAAATTATTCCTTTTCCGGCATATACACATTATATATTATATATACTTGAAGGGTTAATTTCAGTGTAAAAATTTAGGATTGATTTAAAACAATTTATTTCATAATGCAACTTAATAAAAACTTGAATTCTTAGGGAGAATTGGTGATGCTGTCACTCGAATCTTAATAATTGGCTCCTCTTCTTCTGTTATAACTCACGAGATTGTACATTTAAAATTCCATATTCTGTTTACATAAGGCAAATGTTATATTGTTCGGTGGACGTTGAAAAGCATACATTTTTTTAGCAGTATTTTAAGAAATCATTGTAAAAGATAAATTATAATACGACAGTTAGGAAAGAACAATTTTGGCGATATCTAGAAATATAGTTACACCTTTGATTTGAAAATATTCAAATATATGGTGAATGTAAAAACTTTTGTATGGTAACACACTGCAGAGAAGTTGTCCTATTTTTTCTTGTAAACAGATCTTAAGAAAAAACGAGGAAAATCCAAGGAGTTTTTCCAAGGATTGAGATCCTAGGAATAGTCTAATCTCGAATTTCCCTGCAAATATACTGGAAATTATTATGGCAACAGCAATACTTTCTAAGGACATTTAGCGGATGTATTTTGAAGGAAATCCGTTGGAAAACGTGATGTAAAAAATATGCCAGCAGTATAAGGGCCTTGAGATTAGTGTACAACGGTGGGAAGGATTTTCTTTTTAGGATACACCTGATATGTTTTATTGTGAGATAAAAATCGAAAGTGGAGTACTTTTATTCTTTTGGATCCCGAGCACAGCATCACTGGATGCGTCAACTCATAAACTAGCCTTAGTATATGGGTTTTGGTGAACGCGCATGGTTGTTCTTTGCAAATTATTCTTAATTTCTTTCAAAGCTTCGTTATATATGTGGGATTTTCAATGTGAAAATGTGCATTATACCCTAGACAGACTGTCTCCATAATGACTGAATTTGTGATTAAATGGAGTTAACTGTAAAGAGCGCCACACTATTGAAGTCACTTGATTTTGAAATAGAGCAAACCTTACTTGATTTCTTAAAATTACATTAAAAGTGCTGCCATCTACGTTGTTAAAATAAACTAAGTTAATTGGAAAGTGGAAAGATTTTTTGATAAATAATGATAGCTATAAGTTGATCACGAAATTTCTTTTCTTGCAGCTTTTCTTCTCTTTTTGGCATTAAAAAAAAAAAAACAAAAACATAATTCTTCTGCTAAATGCTTTGCAACTAGTCGCGAATTTTCGTGATAAATTAAATGATTGATCTCTGCCATAATCTTTACTCACAGTGAGAAATTATCAATGACATTCCAAATGAAGTAATTTTCGTACACAGTCTGTTACTTCTTCAATTCCTTGAAATGACTGAATTTCAAATTAAGTCATTCTGGGGAGAGTCTGTCGGTGGTAAACATTAATAATTGCCGAAAACTATTGAACCAGTTTGAATATTGACGGAGATGGGAAATTCTCTATTTATTGCATTTTTTTAGTGTAAGGAGATTGTATGTTTCTTAAGATGTTCTTTATTATCTTTAGGTATTCTTCCCTGATGGAATATCGTCAATTTAAGCAAAGGTGAATGAAACACCAGATAGAGCTTTGTTAATAAAGGGCTGAAAATGTTTTTATATACGACCTCGAGAGCCACCAATATTTGATGGTAGTAGACTCTCTCAAGGTCAATCTTGGAGATTATATTGCCTCCGTTTAGGTTCAACCTGAAATCATAATAAAGGTTTGAGTACATATACATATATGTATATATTACATTGTATTTTATACTTACTTCCACTCATCAAGAAAGCGTTAAAAAATATTCTGCGCCACATAAATATTTTACAATTCACACCTTCATTCAATGCCTATAATTAACTCAAATGCAAGTATGCACGTATAATTTCTTTAATTAATTATAATCATTTCGATTGTAAGAGGCAACAGATCTCTTAATACTAAGGCATAGTCTGTATTGTAGGCGCAGAATACGGAACTCCTTTCAACCATATTATCGAGCCGTTATTACTGTGGCATCATCATAATAATATTTTTTAATTAAACTCGTTCGATATTGCCGTGTTTCAGTTATTACTTGCACTTCGGAATTAACTAGGACCCCAGTTGCGTGTCAAGATCTGATTTGTATAAAAGCTTGCGTGGCGCCGTGGAATTCACCGCGAAATCCATCATTAATAAAAGAAGCAAAGCAAAATGCTTAAACTATAATAAATGATGCTTAATTAGGCGGTGGTTATATTTAATTTGTACGCCTTAAGTTGTTTTGTACACTCTCGGATTCCTTTATCGTTGCATGGTCAGGCCCAGACATGAACAAGCACCAGTCAGGACGGCACATGTGTTAATGGGTTATCCGATACAAGGGTGTAATTAAATTCAAATTAGCACAACATTCATCTTCTGGGGGAAGGTTCTACCTTTCGAAATCGATGTTTCCTGGGGAACTTAAATTTTTCAGAAACCTGCTATTAGGGAGGATTACTGCTGTACCTTGGGTTATTTATTTTTCTGTAGATTATCAAAGTTGCACGTATGTACGTACATACATATATAGATAGGTAAGGTAGGTATATGTACGCCTTTCAACTTTATAAAGTTATCGTTGCGAATGGCTAGCTGC
The DNA here is from genome assembly GCA_963930735.1 of Dioctria linearis. Lineage (NCBI taxonomy): Eukaryota > Metazoa > Arthropoda > Insecta > Diptera > Asilidae > Dioctria > Dioctria linearis. The sequence goes on along the minus strand of OZ005741.1, from coordinate 324,354,655 downwards.
ATCTGAGATCATATTTCATATTTGATTCGTACCGTGAAATACAAATGAAGTCAGGAAGCAAAAGAAGAACATTTTAAAATTTTAAAATTACCTATACTTCGCAGTTAAGTGCTCACAGTAAATTTGGATTTTATCATTCATACTATACATATTAGCTGATACTGCTGGAAAAAATACTCATAAAGCTCGTTTATAGCGTAGATTAATTTTCTAGGCTACCTTATGCTAAGGTATGTAAGTATATACAAGCAAGAATTTTAAAATTCGGCATTTATATGTATGTAATAGGACTAATTGCATGGATGTACTGAGCATATCTTGTAACAGTATGACGACCACACCAAGTCCTCAATATTTGTGCCAATTAAAAACCATTTCTTCATTTTAGTAGTTTTCGAAATAAAAAAATTGTTAGAATTTTTCATTGGAAATTGAAGTTCCACAGTTTATGTACAGAAGTAAAAGGATCGATTCCAAAATTCATGTAAATCAAAATTTTAAATTAATTTCCTCTTCACGACAGGGCTCATTTCTTTCATTACTTTCAATCCTGGGCGTTGATTGATATCTTTTGTCGCATATAAATTTCAATATAAGTACGACAAGATAGAATGTGTTTTTATTCAGTACAGCAAGTCTGGCATGATGTAGAATGAACCTTTAATAAAACTGCATTGCAAATAAAAAAAAAATATTCTTTCGAGATTAATCACCTGAAATTCTGTAATGCTGTAAGTAAGTGCAGAATATAATGACACACTTTCGGGAGCAGTTGAAAAATTTGCCGTACTTTTATTCACTGCAAATCCATTTTAGTTAATTTTGTGCGAAATAAATATGATAAATAAAAAAAAAAGAATTTTTGTGGTGAAAACCAAAGTACGACAAAATTGTGGCGAGATGTCAAAATATGCGACAAAAATATATAGATGGAGAATAGAAGAATTTTTTAAGAATTTTTATTTTCTTTTACGATTCTAAATCAAATCATAAATACAAGAGGAAAAAACAACTGCCTCGTCCGGGGTTTGAAGCCCGGACCTTCCGCTTTCCGAGCGACGAGACAGATGATTTTCCCTCTTGTATTTCTTACTTTGTAGTTACTCTATTAAGCCACGTTGCTTTCAGCTGGCATTAACCGCAGTAACGATAAAAGCGCACAAATAAATTGTAAATTAGATTTTTATTTATTTTTTCCCAGACGGGAATCGAACCCACACTTGTTAGAATCGATCAAAAATGGAGAATAGAAGAATTTTTAAGAACTTTTATTTTTTGAAATGCGAGATGGAAAATCATCTTTCTCGTTAGCTCAGTGGTAAGAGCAGTCGCCCGAAAAACGGAAGGACTCGGCTTCAAATCGTCTGAAAGAAAGAATCGTTCTTCTATGCTCCATCTTTGATTGATTCTAACAAGTGTGAGTTCGATTTTCGTCCGGGAAAAAATAAATAAAAATATATAGTAAGACAAAATATGTATTAGAATCAACACATTCGTCTCACCTTCAGAAAATTTTGCAAGGCTTTGCCAAATACAGATTGGGATTTACTTTCCAATTTTCTTCAAAGTATTTTGTGGGAAGATTGTTGACATCATTTAACTTTCGTAGAGTATACTGCGTATCAAGATGGTCTGTGCAGACCTTGTGTGTATTGTGTTTGTTTTTTCAAAGTCAATATTCGATCAGTAGTTTGGTTCTCCACAAATACGAATGGATTTTTTTTTTGTGAACGCGTTAAAGTGAAATATTTGCTCTTATTGAATTGGAAATTTCATTTTGAGGTTGGCGGCTTCAAGTACTCTCTTGCTTCATATGTGCACAAACGATGAAATAGTTGGCAGGAGATTTTATTAGATCTATTTGGAAACTGGTCTCTTCTCCACACATTACCTTTCGTTACTCCTTCTCTCGAAGATCCAAACACCACAGTTTAATATTTTACAAATAAAATTGATGACTGTGATATCTGGCCTGAATCCTGGTCGAGAACTTTTGTTTGGGCTTTGTATTTTTGGTAATCAAAAGAGATCGTAATAAGCTTTTTAATTTAGTATATTTTACGAAAATTACTTTTTTGAACTTGTGTTGCTCTTGATAGTTACAAAAACCCAATTGACTTAATTTTCTAAAATTTTAAAATTTTAAATATTATTGTCGCCACCAAAACACCAATCTAATTAGCTCCTTGTGACAGTCGGTATAGAAGATTTTGAACAACAAAATTTAAAGGAAATATTCTGTTGATGCAAATATTTTGAAGCGTTTTGTGGTACTCTTCAATATTCGTCATATAAAACTGAATTGCATAGACTATGTTTCGTTACGGTAGAACATAATGAGGAGTAAACTATGTACATATATAGAAAAAGAACAATCTCCGATGGAGAAGCAAGTAATGGTCATGCTTCAAATAGAGAGATAGTCGCAACAAATTTACTATTTTTGTTAATAACACCGAATTTTATGTCATAAGAAATTTTTTTTCTAATTTTAGAAAAAGAATAAAGAAGAAGTAATAAAAATTAAGAAACTGAAGATATTAGCTATGTAAACAGTTGTATAAGTTGTTTTGACTGACATTGTATTACCTTGAAGGTTAATAATATAACAAAATTTAATCTTGGCCACATACATATCGACGCATGAAAGGCAAAATGGGCTAAGCGACAATTTTTGGGAAATTGAGTTATATATACCGTTAGAATCGCACGATTTTTCTGCATCGAATGGGCTAGGTTTCATTCCGATACGATGACTTTTGTGTCGCTTAGCCCAACTGTGATTTGGAGACCGAAGGGTGTTTTTTTGTTACTAACCGAAAGAAATTTCGACAATTTTGGGAATTATGGCGGTAAGATAAAATGCATAAATGAAAATTAAGTCTTAGGCCTTTTTACCCCTTCTTTTATTGTGTTCGTACCCAACTTATCTAGTTTTACTTCGATGTTATTCATGTGACTGATGTCAGTTATATTCTTTTACTTGCAGTAAAATTATACAAATATTGTGTTTATCCTTTTTTACCTGACACCTTTGAGAAAACGTACGGCGTTTAGAACGTTTTTCCTATTTTTTATTTCCGGGATCGTTGTCGCTTAGATTGTTTTTCCTAGCAGTAAAATTTTAAAAACATGGCGTTTATCCCTTTTTACCTGCAAATCCAAATGCAAATAAGGCGCTTAGACTGCGTCTCCTAATTTTTATTTTCGGAAACGTTACCCCCTATTTGATTAAATGCAGGCAGGCATTTTTTTTTATTAAGTTATAACGGTTATTGTGTTCGAATCATGAACAGGGCTGCTTTTGTTTTGTACTTTGCCACGCATCGTACAACGACGATCAGAATCTAGGGCTAAGGTCAGTAGTACTGCGACACCGTCAACACGAATGCTGAGTACTTACAGCTGATAAACTTTTACCCGATATTTCTTTCCAAGTAAGTTTAGAAATTTTTACCATTCCGTATTTTCAGTGTTGTAATCGTAATTTGTGACTTTAGAGCAAAAAAAACAATAATGGATAAAAAGCCACGCGCCAATAAAATGTTGGAGCTAGCACTCCAGAAATGTGGAGTGGACAATAGATGCGCAGGTGGAATGTTAAGCTTTAATAAATCAACGGTATGTACGCAAAAAAAAAAAAAATTTGCAGTTGGGTGTCTATTTTTGAACTTTTATCAGGTAAATAGAAATTATTTGAATCAGCCTTTGATATCAGCCGTTGAACAGCCACCAGATGACGACTAATTCGACGAAAATTCAGGAACACCTGTTTACACTGAATTAAAGCCTTACATTCCTATATTACCTGCACCAGTTATGCTCATACCAGCCATTTTATCAGACTCAGCTCTATCCTCGAATGTGGATTTAAGTAAATCTATTGAACAGCCTTTAATGTCTCATGCAACAGAGACACATAATGATGCTGCTGGAATATCAACTAGTGTGTTGGATGAATCTACGATTTCACAACAAACTGAACAGGAACGTCCTTCGACTTCGACTTCGACGTGTCGTCGCGATCGTAAGGCAAAACAAAACAAGCAATATTTAGATTATCTGTCCGAAGATGAAGCTTTGTTAGCAGGTGTCTTTGGTGAAGACACTGATTCTGATGTATGCAACACAGATTTCGAATTCTCTGAAAATGATGATAATGAGGATTGCACACCGATCAAGGCTTTACAAGAATCAACGGATAAACCTGAAGAAGAGTGCGTAGTCGGAGAAGCCGGTGTTAAAGTAAAGCCGATGAATAAAAGATTGGAAAGAAAGAAATTGAAGCAATCTGGTCAGGAATATACCAAATATAATGGAGTTGTAGTAGCGGCTAAAAAAGTGCAACCCAATCCGTGCGACGGTAAGAAATGCGGCAATGAATGTGGTTCAATTACAGAAGAGAGGAGAAAGCTCATATTTGACCATTTTTGGAATCTTCCTACTGAACGAAGAAAGGACTGGCTTGTAAGTATGTGTCGAAAAACAACTGTAAAACGAAGGCGAGCAGGTGAGGCACGAAAGCGTAATTTCACTTATAAATACTTCATCAACGAATGGCTTCGACGCTAGATGTTACGAAAAAGTTCATTTACTATACTACAAGTTACGCTGAATTCGGAACCGCTAAAGAAGATTTACGTGGGAGATGTGAACCACCTAACAAAACAAAAGAATCTACAAAGGCTGTAGTTATGAAGTATATTAAAAGTCTTCCAGCCATGCCATCACACTACTGTCGTAAAGACTCTAGTCGTGTCTACCTTCCACAAGAATTAAAAAATTTGTCAAATTTGTATAAAATTTACAAAAAAAATTATATTGAACAAGGAGTCGATGTTGTAAGTGAGAGAGTATTCCGCAATATATTTCATGACAACTTCAACATTGGATTCCATGTTCCGAAAAAAGATAAATGTTTGAAATGTCTGAAATTTCAAGGATCAACTGAAGACAATCCAAGCCTTATCAAGGAGAAAATGGAGCATGAAACAGAAAAAGTCCATACCTATTCTCGCTTCAAAGCACATCAGAATATTCATAAAACTTATCCCAATACTTTGTGCGTTAGTTTTGACTTACAGAAAGTCTTGAATACCCCCCATGGAGAAAGCATGCTTTTGTACTACACACGAAAACTTGCAGTATATTATTTATGCTTTTATGAAAGTGGCACTCGTAAGGTTTTCTGTTTCTATTGGAATGAAGTGAATGGTAAACGGGGAGCAAATGAAATCGCAACTATACTAAATAAATACATTAATATCGTGGATGAACGTGGAACAGTAAAAAATTTACTGCTGTTATACTGTGACTGCTGCCCTGGTCAAAACCGTAATCGAGTAATTCTGGCAATGATTCATTCAACCCTTCAAATCTGTAATAACATTGAAACTATACAAATAAATTTTTTGTTGACGGGTCACACCTACATGCCTGTGGATTCGGTACATGCGGTTATTGAGAAGAATGTAAAGAACTGCATCATTTATGCACCTTCACAATGGTATACAGTATTTTCAACAGCGAGGCAAGAACCAATGCCATACAATGTTGAGTTGATGATACACAGTGCCTTTTTGAGATGGAACGTTATCAGCGAAAAATATTTCAAAGGGAACCTTACTGGTAAAATCAGTAAAATTCGGGTGGCTACATTTAAGAAAAAGGATGATTCAAAAATTGTGGTAAAATATTCTATGAACGAATCTACGGAATCTTTCCCCATAGACGTTCAATCAAAAGCGAAAATTGCACCCACTGTTTGTTATAAGTCACTGCTACCTATATCAAAAACAAAGTATGACGACCTTTATAAACTTTGCAAAGATAAAGTCATACCAGAAGCTTTTCATCAAGAATATTTGACCATACCTACTGCTGCTAACGTAAGGGACACACTTCCAGACACAGACGTAGAGGATGATGATTCCGAATAAGTTAATAATAATTATTATTGATATTATATTAATTTTTACAAAGTAATGTTACAAAAGTCTGAAGACTGTTTCTTTTTTTATGTGCCTTTACAAAGAGATTTTTCAGTTTTAGTAGCAGATATTTTTTTGTTACCTTAGCCTTTTGGGCACCTAAAAGCATTAATAATTATTCTTGTTTAAAGATGTTATTTTTTAATTTTGACTTCCAGAAAATCTTTAATTTAATATATTATTCATATTTATTACTAATATCTTTGTTTTATTTGCTATCACTAGTTAAAACCAAAACTATTAAATCCCTCCTTTTTCGTCAACCAGTTGTGCGTAATTATAAAGGTTATTACAGTTTACTTTGAATATATGCATGCTATTATTCCACTTAGATTAACTTGACTGTTCCTTAAAAAGTTAACAAAATAGGTTGCACCATTTTTCCAGACATAGAAAACACTAAATATGACAGTTGCGCCTTTTTACCATGATGCATATTTAGAACATTTAATCAGTTAGAGCCTTTTCCCTCATTCTGTTTTCGTGACCAAATTGCGTAAGCGACATTAATTCTAATAATAACTAATAGTTTGAAAAAATATCAATATCATCAATTAGAGGTGACGTTCAGGACCCTTTACAGGTATAAATTTAAAAAATCTAATCATTAGCTGGTTTTTAATGATTTTTTTTTCGAAATTTCAAACTTTAAACCGCTCTCCTGCAAAGTTTACATTTTGTCGCTTATCCCATTTTGCCTTTCATGCGTCGATATGTAGGCACCTATACATTTTTATTTTTAATGTTCACATTCATATATTTCAGAATATAAGAACAACAAACAAAACTTAACAATATTTCAACGAAAAAAAAACAAAAATAAAAAAAGACTAAATCATATTTTAGTGTTTGTAGCTGTTTGTTTTAACTTGCCTCACATCACAATCCAGGAAAAAAATACTGAAAATAATGAATACTTTTGTACAACACTAATACATGAAAAACATATGAGAATGTAATAATGGTTGGCAAGAACTTACCAAAACATAATGTATTTTACTTACAAAGTCAACCTCAACGTTCGGCAGTTTTTACAAAATCATTCCAAAAACAAGCTTTTTTGTACCTCTCATTTTCACATCCTATGAGAGACTGAATAAGCACATTGACACATACGACTTTTGGTTGAAATTGTTTCCGTGGAGCTAGAATCGCAGTGTTTTAAGTTGCCCATGTTGCAACTATCCCGCATTTCCCCTACATATACTTACGATGGTGGCATTGGTAATTTATTTTTAATATTGCAGTATATTGGGGATTCGTATATATCGCCATTTTGTTAAAATCATATGTTTTATCCACAAATTAGTTTTGGCGCTAAGATTAACTGAAAATTTAAGAAATCACTATGTTAATGATGAATGAATCATTTGTGTAAATAAATAAATCGCGTCGCCTGAAATATTCATTTCGGAGCGTAGAACATTTCTCTACTAGAGAAATCTATTACCTTGCCTTACCTATGATTTGTGTCTAACTTTAGCTTCCTGATAGATTATTTTTTCACTGTATACAAACCACAAGGAGTGTTTGATAAATTCTTGACATTAGAGTCGTGACGTAATTTTACATGGTGACTTATGGAGAAAACAAGTGAAGCAACAAAATTAGGACTGCAAAAGAACTGAGACATGATATATGTACATATTAGACGAAATAGGTTTTTTTGGAAAGGTTTGTAATTAAGTTTCGGAAATTCTACTTAAAAATAAATAAACAATAAGAAGTCGTGAAAAATTAATGGCGGTAAATAAAACTAAAACGTAAAACATATAGAAAACGAAGAGGTTCGATGAATTTTCATGTCTACACTTTCTTTCTTAAATTAATGAAAAAACTGGGTGTTCTTGTCCAAAATGCATCAATGAAATGCGCAAAGCAAATACTCTTGTTCAACAGTTCTTTCAGGCATATATATATGTGCAAATAAATCAGTATGATAATTGTAAAGAAGAGAAATTTTATGAAATATGTAAACTGCAAACGAAAATTTTCCAATATTATATGTAAAACGCTTTTCCGGAGTTTTTCAGACCAAGGAAGCGTTTGAGCGTTTTGCAACCTAAGACAAAGTTGTAGACCGACATGAGTTCCATAAAGTTGCTTTTGTGGAAAAACTCCGTGCAAAACCCGGAAAAGCGGGAAAATCATCGGACAAATTTTCATCGATATGATTTGTGATAAATCTGTTTCAGGAAAAATGCAGAATTTTCCAATTTTTCTGGAAAATTTTCCGACTTTTCCGGAAAATTTTCCGACAAAAAAGTTTTATAAGCTATGCGGAATCATTTTTTTCCGTCCTACTAGCATCAGTACTTTCTCTTCAACAATCAAGAAAACTTGCATGAAAAACGAGGAAAATTCATGTAAATTTTTAAAAAAATTTCATAGTAATAGGAAAGGTCTGTGGAAAACATGGAAAATCGGGAAAATTCATGTTATATGGGATCAAGTTGGAATACAGCTAAAAAGCGCTGTTTAAAACATAATTTGAATTTTAAAAAACCGTTGCACCTACTTCAACGATTTGATACTCGAAAAATTTTTGTTTTCGGATGACTTAAAAATTGTTTTAAAATATCTCTATGCAGCACGTAATAACATTTTAGTTAATATGAAAAAGGCAGAAAATAAAATAAGTAAAACACGAGTTTTCAAAACAAAACTGAGGCATGAAAAGTAGAAAACAAACTTTTCTTCACACACAGAGGTGGACTCAGATTTTATATTCGCTGACAATCACCGATATATTTCAGTATGATCAATCAGAGTTAATAAGTGATTTGATTCATGAAGATAAAAAATATTTAAGAGAAATGTCCCAATCAAAAAATCTGAGTCCACCTCTGTGTGTGAAGAAAAGTTTATTTTTCTACTTTTTCAAGCGGTTTGGCCTCAGTTTTGTTTGAAAACTCGTTTTTTACTTATTTTATATCATGTAGGCTATAAAAATAATTTTTACGTGTTGGCGCCTTTTTTTAGAATTACTTTATTTTTACATTTTGAGTTTGATTTTATTTAAAGTCTTCATTATTTACAATTTTCCGGTGTAAAAAGAGGAAACAGTTTTAAACTCACGATTGTAGAATAACACTAAGTCGTAGAAAATTGTAATGGAATGATAATTAATCGATACTCCAGACTCTTTCATACCCAATGGCCAATATATCCTATTTAAAACCTCCCCAAGTAGTGGACTACTATCTGCAACCTAAAATTTGTTACTAATAAAAGTCTTTTATTTCATGGATCAATCGGGGAACATTCGACTTCGTGGCGACAGTGAGATTTTCATGTTTTTAGTATACAGGTTGTTTCCTCCATGATGGCTAATAGAGCAGGAGGTGATAGTGTACACCTAGGCAAACGAAAAATTGTATAGCAGGGCTAGGGCGCATATCAACCATTTCGGAGTTACAGGATTATTAAGAAAACAAGCTAGTTTTTCACAAAACACCCAATATCTTTAAAAGGGCAGGGCGTACAGTCATAGTAAAGAGCTTATTTAATGCAGAACTTCATAACAAATGAATGCTCAACTAGCCCCGGTATTCCTCTCATGTCAGGAGTTATTGTGGTCTAAACTAAAAATATCGGATTTTCTTTACCGTTTTTTTTCTGAACTTACTTCTATTATTTTTGCAAGAAGGTCGTAAATATAACTTTCTTTGTAAAAAACTGTAAACTGTAGACTCTCTCTTCTTTAGTTTGACCTACTACAAACCCTATGAGCTATCTTCAGCCGTTAAGGAGTTATTAGCTTTTAACCAATTCTCAAAGATATTTTGTTTCCTTAAAAACGGCTGCAGATAGTACAGACCCCCCCCCCCCCCCCCCCCCCCCCCCCCCACCCCCTGCCTTAAAATTTTTTGTTTGGTTACGTGAGTACTACCACCTTCTGCTCTATTAACCAACATGGAGGAAATATCCTATATATTATGCTTTCATTATTTAGTTTCGTTTCACATTACTCCGTAACTCTTTTAGTTAAGTTTGGCCTTCGTTAACACTACGTTACGTTTGCGATGAATAGTTTTTAGGTAGTTTATGAATTGTGTAAATAAAAAATTGCTTTAGCACAATGTTTGTCAGTGTTGTTTTGATTGTAAAAGGCTAACAAAAAGTAACTGAGAATTTGTGTGTAAAGGCCAAAACACAATCGACGCACAAGCATCTTCGCAGAAATCATCATGCTGCTTAGCTAATAACTTCCACGGTGAAATGAAAGCATTAAATGTAACGCTGACCTCCATAAAAACATAACAATTTAACACAGAATTTCGTTTTTTTCTATAATGTTAATTTCTCAATATTCTAAAAAAAAAAAAAATACATTCGTAGCAAATATGGGAGCTATTTTGTTTGGTATGTTGCACATTTATTTATTTTTTAACCCCATTATATGTGCTCTGAAATGGATAGCTCCACAGCGATAGCCTATGTGAGTATCCCGATAGGAGCTCTAAAAGAGGAGATCATCAGGAGCGACTGCAAGCCTCCGGTGGATCACCAAGAAAATCTGCCGAATCGCGACGCAAATGTACCCTGCATTTGACAGAAAGAGGACAAGAGAAGTGCTTAAGTGCAGCAAAACATATCCCAGGTATCTAGTAGGGATCATTATGGATCATTTGGAAATAGGCGACCATGCTAGAAGCCTGAGTATAGCGGCGAACGATTTCTGCAGGAGATGTAAGGATTCGGACGAAATCGAATCTGTTCAACACGTACTTTGTTAGTGCCCCGCTCTGACGGAAAAAAAGAGGTAGGCTATCAGGTGGCTATCAGAGCTGTAAAGAAAGGAGTTCAGATGAATCCTGAGTCTCCCAAGGGAAGCAGGATGGATTTAAAATGATTTTTAAAGGCTATCCCATAAGGACAAGGGTACAGACTAGGTACTTTTAACGACACCCCTCTTACCTGATCTAACCTATGTACTCCATTATCTTGGCAGGGCCGTCGCAGCAAGCTGAGCTTTTTCAAACTGTACAGAGAGCATCTTCGCAGCAAGAATCATGATGCTTCGAAAGAGTCTTGTATCATATGCTCGAGCATCACAGCTGATGCTTGCTGCGTCGATTGTGTTTTTGCACTCAAAGTTTAATTTATAATTTTTTGTTGTCAACAGGCCTAACGGTAACTGTTGTAAAGGTTCTGATTGTGAATTGTTGTAAAAATGTTGATTGACAAAATTTTATAAAACGAATCCAATGAAGATTTTAAATAATATACAAAATGGTGATATAACACTGCGTGGTTTTTTTGCTTAAAAAAACTAAAAGTCAAATTTAAATGTAGTAAAAAAGGGAGTTGCTTTTACTAATTTACGAAGAATCCCCTTATTAAATCCATAAAAAAAAAAATCTTTCAAATTGGTTCACGTATTACGATGTCCTCTGTGAACATACATGAAAAAAGAGATCGAAGATAATTTAATTCTTTTTTGTAGCCGATTAAAAAATATCAAACAATGTCGAGATATATATAAAGTGCTTAACCTTCTTTCGTCCATATTAACGGTTATCTTACAAACAAACAAATTGTTTATATTGTTTGCGATCTAAATTACGCCAAAATACCAAAGATATTATAAAGCACAAGAACTGAAAGTACAGTGGTTATCTGAAAACAAGTTTTTCTATTTCTTCTCAACAAATTATGGTGGACTTATTATTGATGAATTGTACAGATATTTCGACAGGTATTAACGTCTTTAGAATTTGTTAATAGATTTTAGTTAGGAAATTCAACAACAGAGGACAATTTTTCGACAATTTTTCGACACTATTTCGATTTCTATTAATAATTTATATGGATTTGTTACTGATCATGGCAGTGTGACGGGATCAACAAATTATGCTTAGTCTAGGTTATTTAAAATGATATATGATATTTTTATAATTGGTTGGACTTACATTATTTGCTTGATACACATGTGTGCAACTTATGGCTGCAAACAACAACTTGTTAAAGATATCTTACTGCACAGTAGATCGCAAACTAGGGTAGAAAACTTTCAAGAAAAAAACCTGATATTAAACATGAGGCAGGGATTACTTTACCTGAAGCATGCTTTCCTTTCTAAACCCTGTTGTGAGGTCTCATTGTTATAAAGGTCCTAGAGTGTCTTGAATAGTCACAATCTCGAAATGGAATGAATTTCAATATTAATAATAACACCCATCTCTATACGATTTTGATTTAATATTATATCAAAGTTGCAGGAGAAAGGCAACAAAAAACTATATTTTGTATTTATTATATTTAATAATAACACAAAGGTTTCACGGAAACAGATGAAACTGTTCATAGGTCAATGGTCTAATACACATTGGAGGCTATACAAAAAAAAAAAAACACGCAGTTGTGAAAGCGTAATAAGTGTGTCCTTTCAAATTTAATTATCTTTCATTAGTTACTTACTTAAGACTGAATTCTCAAGGCAACTTAAAACAGTAAATCTACCTACTCTTAATGGAACCGAACGGGGGCACAGTTAAATTTGGCTTGTGACTATTGACTGTCATATTCAAATTGCACGAAATTTGCCACCGTTTTAATGTGCGAAAACAAAGCACCGAGAGTCGACTTTTTATTGAATTTTCATATTTCCACGTCAAATTACTCACGTCTTAATGACACCGGCAATGATTAACTATGTGCCGAGGATAAATCATACAATAAAGCCTGTCTGGCATGGTATTAGAAACGTTTAATTGCAATTTCATAGATAATTCATGGCTTGGTCTTTGCTCTGAACTGCCTGAATGCAGTCTTAACCCTGAATCGTAGACTATGCGAGTACACATTTATCCGAGCTAACTTCCAGATTGCTTCACATTAACAACTCTTGAGTGAACTGCACTGGAGTCTCCCATTACCCGTTCTGAATGTTCTCGGCTGAAGTAGTGTGTAATGGAGCCCCAGTATAGATTTTAGTAGACAGCAGCGTCTGACGGATATAAGTATATATACTTAGTACAAACAGAGTACATATTCCAAAGCTATGGAAAAGAGTTGAAGATGGAGAGGTGTGAGCCTGTGCAGCAAAACGCCGAATATGTATAAATCATACGAAAATGGTTGCAGTCATTACCAATGGATTGAGGCATGCATTGCAGTGCACCAGCCAAGAATGAATGAAGTGATGATTTCTTAATTGAACCCAACTATAAATTTCTTGGTTTAGTGGCACAGTCGGGGTACCGGACACTGGGCGAGAGGGAAGAAAATCGAAGTTCAACAAGTAGTTACTCACGGCCCTTTTTCTTTGGGCTTATAAATCATCGAGAATGGGCGCCTTAATATTGGTATTGGCTTTAGCGATAAGTTTCTTGGCAATCGACATTCCAGCAGTTTGTTGAACGATGATTTCCTTTCACTTTACATTGCCTTCTCCTAGTGATGATGATTAACACCTTTCAGTTACATATACGCCAAGCTCGTTGTTCGTGTGAAACCCCTTTTATAAATTGCTGCCTGTTCCGTTTTGGAGTAAGCAAATAGACGAACAAATTACTTTTACTGTTTACTTATGACGAGCAATCAGTAATTTTACCCCGAATTGTATAGTTCGTTTGATTTTTGTGTATACTAATTAATATTTTTGATGAATTTACGGTAAGCTTTCACCACGAAGACAAATGTTATCGAAAAATATTTTATATTCAATAATTTGGTTGTGTTCGAAAACTACGTAACTAAAATATCGAATACTAAATCATAATTTTTTCATTTATTGTCAGCATTTAGATTTAACTCAATTTGTGACACGTTCGTGTGGGATTATATAATCTTACAACCCGTAAAGTAGGTAGGTTAGGTACTACATATTGTCAGTGATACTGGATAACCGAGAAACTACTATGCCGCGTAAAATAGTTAAGTTCACAGCAGGCATAACTATTTTTTTTATTATAATGACAAAATTATTGCTACTGAGACACATATGTAGATGGGAAGAGAAATATCAAATAATTTTAGATATAAAATTGATAAACAAGTTATAGTTTCTTAGTTACATTTCTATTAACCGCTTTTTCTGCTCTATGCAGTTACGCGGTTTTGATATTCCTAGTCTCGAGTTTATGTAGTATCATCGACGATATGTATTTTCTTAACTTTCTCGCAATAGCTCGAAACTGCCCACTCTTTTCTTAGCTTTATTTTATTTATTTTGGAAACTATAACGATAGTGAGCACACAACCGTGCAGAGTAAACATTAGTAATTATTAAAAAAATAATGAGAAACTTGGTATCTATATAAATAAAAATCAATTGCCGCATGTACGTTACTTCATCACTTGAGAACGGCTCGACCGACTTGGCTCATTTTTCTTTTTGTTGTGTTCGTATTAGGGAAAGAAAAATTCGAATCGGCAACCCCTTCTTGGTGTTGCCATACAAAACTTTGACTTTTCACTGTATATTTGGAAACTGCTTGAAAACGCGTCGACGTGGAGAGCTAAATTTTTGTAGACTGCGTTTAAAAAAAAAAATGTAAATCTAAGTTGCCATACAAAAATTTCGTTTTTAACTATATATTTGGGCACTGACTTACGCGTCAACATAGAGAGCTGAAATTTTGTACACGGAGCTAAAATTTTGCGTTTTAAATAAAAAATGTAAATTTAAGTTCAAAAATGGGACTTCCTTCGTAGGGTTGCCATACACAAATTTCGTTTTAACTGTACATTTTGGCACTGCCCGAGACACCATCGACGTAGAGAGCTAAAATTTGGTACATACTGTTTTTATAGCAATGGTAAATAAAATTTCATAAATGGACCAAATCGGTTTACCGCTTCTTGGTGTTGCATTAAAAAATTTTTGGTCTTACACTATATACTTGGAAGCTGCCTCACAAGGTGTCGACATGGAGCACTCATATTTTGTACACGGAATTTTCATAATAAATGGAAATACAGGTCAAAAAGTAGAGCAAATCGGGCAATCATTTTATGGTGTTGCCGTAAGGAGCTGAAATTTTGTACACGGGCCTTTTTGAAAAAAAAAATGGAATTTTAGTTCGAAAATGGGGCTGATCGGGCAACTCGTGCATAGGGTTGCCATACAAAAATTTAGTTTTTTACTATATACATATATGGGCACTGCCTGGCAACGCGACGATGTAGAGAGGTACACTCTCACATACATTTGAACGTATGTACACACACAACCCACCCACCGACCCCCCCCCCCCCCACCGCTCGCACGCACGCCACGCGCATATACACACACGCACGCACACGCGCATATACACACGTTCAGAGTGAAACTCCAGAGTACGGAATCGCGCGATCGTGTAAGATTATAGCTTACATATTAAAAAAACATATATTTTTTTGTTAATTATAGTTAGAAAAAGAATTAAGCTACAGGAGTAAAAGCTTAAAACATAACTAATGATTGTAATAGTATAAAATAGTGAGTAAACAAGAATAAAATATAATAAATAAACTAATAGGTACCTACACATACTTTTATCCCGCAGCACGATCTAATGAATCATAAGAACTTATTATTCATTAAGATGCCGTATGTCACATAGCATTCATCATTATGGCTTGAAAAACAGATCATAACAAAGTACATTAATGACGTGTTTTTTTTTCTTCATTAGAGTTCTAATGAGGAAAAACGTGCTACATCTGAATGCATTTTGGCATATCTATAAAATAAATCTGAAGCTTCGCGGAGCATCCATTTTGAAAATAAGAAGAAGGAATGCAAAGCACATATATCAAATTACTTTTTAGTATATTGTGTTTTCATTTCCAAATCGTTAAATAAATCTTAAGTCTTTACTGTCATAACTATGTGAAAACCAGTTTGATAGCACAACTTAATTAAAGAAATGTGTCTGTAGTTGCCTAATGAACTAATGAGTAGTTAGTTAATTATTCATTAGGAGCGCTGTGTGTCTAAGGCATTACGGTTATCACGGGACACTGCCTTTTTGGCAAACATACAATGCGCATACAAGCTCCACACAATGATTTCTGCAGAAGCTATATGGACGAGATAGAGGTTGAGAGTGTTCAGCACCTGCTTTGCGAATGCCTTAACCTTGCTAAGCATAGGAGGAATATGCTTAGTAGTGAGCTGAGGGAATTAGCAGACAAAGAATTGGGGAACCTAGTATGGTTCATTAACTCTTGTGGCTGGTATTAGCGCACGTTCTATAGATAATTTTTCTAGGTAGGATCCCAATAAATTGGCATCGCAATGGACCATAGATGGTCTAAATGTGGCTGTTCGTATATGCTTTGATGATGGCAGCCACTCTAATCTAACCTATCTTAATTATCGTATACCATTTCTTTAGGATACAGATTCGATCTTTTGAAATTTGCACCGTAATCCCAAAAGGCTTTGTGCCTAATTTCCAAGGTGATCCCTTTAAGTAGTGACTTTAACTCAGTTATGTCTTTGAAGGCTATTAATTTGATGTTGCACCCTTTTCGGTAAAGTGTGCTGTAGTAATAGCGTTGATTTGTGTAGGAGATGAATAAAAGCTCCACTAATTCGAAACTCTGCTGTCTGGATTAACTTAGATAAATTTCAGGAATTCCAAGCTTTGAATACACGTCACATTTCGTTAGAGTGAGCGAACTTAATAGAGAGATAGAGTTGTGGGTGCCTTGGCACGTATATTCTGGAGTATTTTAGTGGCGAAGTTTTCTAGAAAATAACCTCTTGGCCACAAATCTTGGTTATTTGGTTGATAACCAATATGAGCGTCATTTAAATCGTGGATTCCATTTTGAGGCAAATATGTATTTATATTGTGTTTGGGTAAAGGACATGGCGCTTTTATTATTATCCTTCATGTTATGCTTTATTACAGCATACTGATGATTAGATGAAAGCATACCAAAATTCCACTGACTTCTATGCGCGTGAATCAATCAAAAACTTTCTATTATATGGAAGAAGAGTATCATTTCCGTGTGAAACTAAGGTTGTAATTTCTGGTAGTCTTAATTTGTTTTTGTTCCACAATTTACTAACTTGAGAATTCCTTAATACCGTCCTATTACTGTTTCGTCCTAAAGCACCAACGTCAATATAATAACGAGTCCATCCAGAAAAAGCCTTTATAATTGAACTTTTTATAGATTCCGTGTTAGGAAGTTTGTCTCACTCAAAAATTCTTCATATCAATAGATGAAATCTAGTTCGGTAGATTCCATAGTTGATGATATCGTCGCACGTTTAGCTTCCATCTATCTTCTGTGAATGGAAGTTTTCGCATATTGCATTATAAGATTCCTTAACGATTCAAGTAATCGTATTTTACCGTCCATTGAAAAGATAAACTTCAAAAACTACATCTTCTTGCCAAATAACTGCAAAACAAACAAAATTCATATTTTTTTCTAGTTTCAAATTATTTAGCCCATTGGAAATTAATGTGCAAGTGATATAAAGGTGTTCATTTAAAAGAAACCTGTTAGGTACTACCTGACAGACGCTTTTCTTCATACGGTAATTTGACAATGGAAATGGTTGAGGAAATTATAGAAGAACAAAATTCAAATGGTTAAGGAATTGAAGAAATTGACCAATAGGAATAATTCCTTTTCCAGACGAATTGACCATCAAGCAGAACGTACTGGACACTAAAATGTTACTTTCATCTTAAGGAAGATAATTCCAGTTTATCCTTCTAGCCCTATTATTTTCTTTCGAGAAAAATTTTCTAATAAAGTCTTAGTACGAGTACATAACTTATTTTCAAAATTCAGCGTGTCTTTTGTACTTTTTCACATTTGATTTTGACTGAAAAATTCCTTAAAATGGTTCAGGGAACCAAAACGACATGCATATAAGATCCTTAGGAGTATCGCCAGATCAAAACAGGACACACACTATACCGGAGAAGCTTAACATTGATTCTGTAGTACATAGATCATGAGCTCTTAACAAACTTTTATGGATTTATTTATGACATTTTTTAATTAGTTTATATACGGCAGCATATGTACATAACTGGATTAGTTTCGTATAGTTTTTTTAAAATTAAAAAATAGGTAAAATAGACGCATAGAACAAAATATGGGATAATGATTTTTGACACTTTTTGGCTTAAAATTCCAGAGACCAGAATTATAATAGTTACATGAAATCAACTCAAATAAAAAATATAAGAAATTCTCCCCAGTTAGGATAGGTATACCTAATTTTCTATTCTTCCAAATATTATATTCTACTGATAGCGAATTTCTCAAGAATTTATGAATATTGATATCTTAATAAAACACCCGTTATATAACTAATAATTAAAAAGACACAAACACAATATTTAAAAAAAAAAGAAACAAAATGGCTGTCCTAAAACACTAAAGCTCAAAGTCACCGCCGATTTCTAAGGGTTTCTTGGGCCAATTAATTAAAACTTACCTGCATGCCACGCTCGTGTGTGCTTTATAGCGGTCATTTTTATAGTCATAAATTTCAGAAATTCCAAGAAGTAAGTTGTTAAATTTTTATATATAATTTTTGCTTTTCACTTTTCTACCTTTTTCTGCCCGGGCCTCGTCTTTATCACGAACACATTTAATTTACCTCAAGTAAATGTGTGAGCATTAAAGTTTATGAAATTAATTTTATTACTTTTTCGGCAACTGTTTTTTGGGCTGAGCTGAGGAGAGAAGAATTTACGGTCATACCCATACGGCCAAGCGTAAGTCCACACCGGCCGGCTGGACGACCGCGTCCGGGCCGATTGCATACGACGAAACTGATAAAAGTTATTTTTTGTCTTTTCATTTTCTGGTTATGTTCTCGTGTATATGTATGTATGTAGAAATGTACACCGACCGCGGAGATTTATTATGCAGGAATTACAATCATTAAATTTTTATTAATCATCAGTGTAATTGGATACGATCCTAATCTTGCGAAATAGCTTAAACTTGATGTAATTGGGCGTGAAACATGATGAAATTTTAAAAGGGTTCGTTTTGGTAGAAAAAAAACACTAATGTAAATAATTCTATTCTTTGAGATTGATTTTACATTATAGTTAGAGAGATGATGTATACTTAAAACAAACTGGTTGGTTTAAGGAAGTACAAGACGATAATATTAATTAAAACGTAGGAATCGCTAACAGCTGACCATATACCTTGCTTGAGAACATGTTGACGTATGGAACTGAAATTTTCCACACAATAATTTTATTAAAAAAAGTTCGTAGATGGGTGAAACAACAACAACAGTTTTGATTTTATTTATTTATTTATTTAGAACTTTGTTATTTGACTTTTTGAAAGATGAACGTCAATGCAATCAAACTGGTGGTTAAAGAGACAGACAGACGAGATATTGACACAAAAAGAAAGATATATTGAAAGTATTTGAGAGCTTACGGGAATTGATCAATCCTTGTATATATAATCAAATGCAAAAACAGCTCTGAAAGTTTTTCGTTTATTTTTGAGAGAATCCAATAGATAGAGCTTAAGCCTGCCTATATATGGGCAGGCATGGCAAATTGAACGAATCTTCGCTGCACAGCCTCGATTCGATGTAGACAGCATAGAAAGGAGGCTAAATCGAATTGATATACTTTAAAATGGGTCTAACGAAAGTGCAGTAAAAGACCTACGATATGAACGGATCATTTGTTTGTTTGAACTTTGCTTTACAAAACCCAGAGTAATCCCTGGGAAAGATATCATTAATATGACCCTCGAAGGAAAGATGAGTATTAAGGAAGACATACCCAAATTTTTGGTTTAAGCAAATCTATTTATAAGTGTCCATCTAAATTATAACTAAAGTGCAAATTCTTGGTCTGACAAGAAAAGGTTATAGAAGTACATTTACTGATATTAAGAGGAATACCGTCAATAGAACACCATTTTATGAAAGGTATCAAGTCCAAGTTTAAAATTCCACAGTCTTTTCATTTATTTTTTTGTGTCTGAGCGCCTGAGAGTGCCGCTCGTGACGAAAGAAAGGGTTTTACGGTATGGGGCTCTTGATTTAGAATTTCCGATGGGGTACAATTTTTTTACGTGTTGGGGGTTTAGGAGTGGGGTTGGTAACTACCACACTTGGGGTTGTGTAATTTGGGCCGTGTGTGATATGAGTCGAGATACGAGATTCGACATTCGAAAGTTGAGATTCGAGATCGAGCGTCAAGTTTAGAGAGTTGATATTCGAGAGCCGAGATTCGAGAGTCGAGTTTCGAGAGTCGAGTTTCGAGAGTCAACATTTGAGAGTCGATATTAGAGAGTCAAGATTCGAGAGTTGAGATTGTAGAGTCGAGATTCTAGAGTAGGGCTTTAAGAGTCGAGATAAGGGTCGAGGTTTGAGAGTCGAAAATCAAGCGTGGAGTGATGAGATTCGATATTCGAGGATCGAGAGTGGAGAGTCGTTATTCGAGTTTCGAGAGTCGGGAGAGTGTATAGAATTTATGACTAAAAAGTAGAAAATAGCTTATATTAAAAAAAACTTTTGTAAATAATATGCATTAAAAATAAAATTTTTTTTTTTCAAATTTTCTGTCTCAGTGATATACACAAGAAAAGTTTAATTGCAAAATAAGAAATGCTACAAGTCAGATTAATTCTTAAAAGTTTTGGGCATCCATAACAATCATCATAACATCACAATTGTCTAACTGCAACTCATGCCCAACATGCTAACGCTGATAGAAATGAAAGCTTTCTTGGGATTTATACATCTAACGGGAATTTTTAAATGAGGCCATAAAGATTTCAGCTCTATATTCTCAATAAATTTGGCAGGGAAATATTCAAACTGACAATGAGCTGTAATCGATGTATATTCGTTTTAGAATGTCCCCGATTTGATGATCCCGCCAATAGAGAGGATAAAAGAAAACAAATTTATTAAATTTATTTAATATATTCATTCGAAACGCATAATTGAATTATACCTTGAACCCACATGTCTGCATTGATGAGAGATACTTGGATCATTTCGTGGCAGATACAAATTTAAAATATACACGCGTATGAAGCTCGCTAAGTACGACATTAAACTAATAATGCTTTGTGATTCTTAACACAGCTTTTGTTATAATGGATGCATATATTATGAAAAAAAGTCTGATTATAGGTATGATAAATGTGAAATTATAAGGATCTGAGAAAAACCTACTGTACCTGTTTTAAGGCTCGCTGGATGCATCAAAAACTCCGACAGAAACATCACTGCAAATAACTGGTTATCTTCGATTGAACTTGTAAACGAACTGGAAAAAAGGAATCTAGCATATGTATGTGGGGACTATAAAGAAAAACAAACGAGAAATACCAGCTGAATTTCAAGCCAGCCAAAATCGAGTGGTTGGTTCGCTCTGATATGGATTTACAGCAAATGAGAAAAGAGAGGAAGTTAACAATAAACATGAAATCATATGTTTCTATAAAAGCAGCACAAAAGTTGTACTAAACGCTCTGGACCAGAAATGTCAGACCTATTCGACGCTGCTGGCCAATGTGGGCTTTTTATACTATGTTAAACATTTCAGATGTGGGGCTTATCTCCTGAAAACAAAATTCTAAAGATGTGGTTTCTATGTATAAATCATTTGAGAGTTTACCTCAAATAATGTAGAATTCAATTCAAGTCAATTCAATTTAACTGTTTTCCTTTTCATAACCTAGATGATGATCATTCCATTTTAAAAATAAAGAAATAGATTTAAGTTCAAAAATGGAACAAATCGGGCAACTGCTTCGTAGGGTTGCCATACAAAAACTTAGTTTTCCACTATATATTTGGGCACTCCGTGAGAACTAGTAAATATTCAGAATATAAAATTCTATGAAATTAGTTATCATTTTTACTGTCCGATACATTGCTATAAAAATAGATGCGAAAATCCACTTTATCAATCAAACTTGCATGGAGGGATGACCTTACGAAATTACATAGGGGCATTGATCTATGGTATTGTAAGAATTAGTCTTAGACAATTCTAGCTTTTTTCTTGTCTCTTATTACCGTTGTTTTTATTTAGTTATATCAATTTCATTGTGTTTAGCTTTAATTTATCTTTAATTAAATATTACGTTTTCATTGATAAGGTATTGTATCTGTTATATTAAACACTACCGCCCGCGCCACGCAAAATGAACTATCCAAAGGGCAATTTATAAGTTCGTGCCAGAGTGAATATTCTCAATGGTAAACGAGCTTTCAGAACGCATTGCCAGTAAAAAAATGAAATTATTTTATTTTTGAATTACTATTGTATTTTTTTTTGTAATTTTAATAAATATTTGTGATTGCATAATATTTTCTTTTCTTTCATTCTTGCAAAAAAATAATTTATTATAAGTAAATCTTATCACAGAGCTTCTAAAAGTAATTTGTAATTATGATTTACAACCAGAATATAAATTAATTTGATGCGACAACATGGGGAACTTCAGAAATTTCATTTTGACAGGTTTCACTTGTGTCTCAAATAAAGTGCGTAATAAATGACAGTTCAAATATCCTAAATGGCTTGTGTCTAAACTAAAACATTTTCGCTTTAATGGAAAGCTTTAATTTTAAAATTGAAATTTATTATATATGTATATTTATATTTATTAAATACATCTATTATTTGTGGAGTTGCTTACAGACCTAGAGAATTATTTTACGGGGAAATCTTTATGATTTTCTCAAAAACAAATTTTTATTCAATAAGCTTCATCAATAACATTGCAAGAGGTTTTAGTATAGAATAGAAGATAAAGTTCAATCAGGGATTTTTTGTAACCAGAGACCAGACCAAGGAATATGTGTAGCGTATTTCCATATGTACAGTAAGAATATCGGCATATAAGTGATTAGAAAAAGCAAATTTATTTGTAAATAAAATCTCTAACTTAATCAACGCAACATAAAACATGTTTGCGAAAATGAAGTTTATCCTGAGCGAAATCTGTACTCTAATTACACAGCGAATTGGGTAGAGTGTAATGAAATGCAGAAACTCTTCATAGTTTTGTTCAAATAATTACAATTACGTTTTTTTCCTTAAAAGTAAACATTTTGACCTATAAATAGGCGTTAGAATTATCGTCACCAGAAGCGTTGTTTATTTTACATTAATTTTTAAACATGAAACGTGTTTGTTTTTCCATAATGCGCAATGCTAAAAGATTTCAAACAGCACGTTTCTCATACATATGCAAGTAAAGAAAAGTTTTAGCGCCATGGCCTGTAAAAAAGAAGGCAATAACATAACCCATTTTAATCATAGTTAATTTTATTAATTTTGAAGCGCTTTGTTTTTTTTCTATCTACCGTGCTAGATACTAACAGTAAAACTTTAATCGTTGTTAAATTCTGTTATATGCCTTGTGAAAAATCAATTTCAATATTAAGAAATATAGGTATATATAATATGGTATAATCTAATCGCGCATGCATAATAAGTTCCACATTAATATTAAATTTGCAGACTCAAATAGGATCTATTGTCTTTTAATAGGAATAGGATAATTTTGGAACAAATAAGTTATCAAATAGGGATATATTTAATGCCTATATAAGTGAGTTAGACTAATTTAGGAAAACCTACAATAACTTCATAACATTAAATTTCTACAATAGAGAATATAAAAAGTCTTATATAAGCTCTGAGCATTAATATGAGATTAAAATATAAGTACATTATGGGAATTATTATTCCTATATCAACACTAAATTTTATTCCCGGAGCATGATATGGGATTCTTCTCTTTATCGCTATAAGAGCCTAGTGCAATTCCCTGGGAATTCGGTGAGACAATAATCTAGGCTCTTATGACAGTTCGCAAGATTTATTTCCTAGCAGAGCACCGAGATTTATATAGGACAAAAATTATTCGTTGGGGTGTAAAATCGGC
Source organism: Dioctria linearis (assembly GCA_963930735.1). Lineage (NCBI taxonomy): Eukaryota > Metazoa > Arthropoda > Insecta > Diptera > Asilidae > Dioctria > Dioctria linearis. The sequence goes on along the minus strand of OZ005741.1, from coordinate 324,330,797 downwards.
CAAATGTATTTGCTAGAAATATTCCTTCATAAGCAGTAACAGAAACACCTCGATTGCATGGCTCCCATTTTTAATGGTTTATTCCATGTAACATATATTAGAACTTCAGAGTAAAGTAATATTGTTGGGATTTTACTGTAAATATTTTATTGTTTAAGCGTGTATCGGATCCTAGTATAGCTATAAAGGATCATCTCGACAAAACAAATATATTAGTTACAAGATCCCTAACAGACGCACCAAAAATTATATATATAAAGATTATTTAATATTATTAATTATTCATATAAGAGGACAAATTTCATTACTAATTGGCAATATTATAACAGTAGGACACTTTGGGTCATTTCATCACTACATCCGTAGTTATGACACAGATACGTCGCCTCCATAATCGGATTAAGTTGATTTTATAGTATAAACTAATAACTACCATTACCACATTACTATGTGTGTTATGATATCACCCATTAGATTGACGCCTTCTTCTGCCACTAACACCAATTTTCAGAAATATTTCATTAAAAGTTCAAATATTTTCAAATGTTTATATTTTCCTATGTATGTACCTACATATACTTGTAGATATATACATAGGTTTTAACCCTAATCTATCTTCCTTTCGAAAGTACAAAGGATTTACCTGCTAGACCTCAGCTCTGATTTGAGAAAACATTGAGCCTTAATGAAGGTGCAAAAAAATTCTCAACATTCATTTTAGCTTTAGAGAAAATTATTGTTCATTAACTGATTTATGCTCAAAGCAAAAAACTTATTTAAAATTTTGACAGAAATTAAATGCTCACAGCTTTTCTCATTTACCCCATTCTTGGCAAGACATGAAAACTTTTGTTTAGTTGTTCATAACTCTTCGGCGAGTATCAATATCTCAATCAAATCAAAATTGACCCGTGAACTTCACCCACTCGCACACCCATCGCCATCGAGAAAGATTCAAGGGGAGATAAATTATTAGATATCAATTATTTGCTTTATGTCTGCAACATTTAAGCCGGAGTAATTTATAGCACAGCTAATACCCGGAGCAGAGCGTATTTTGTTAATAAACCGTCCGAATACAGGTACAAAGTCGCAAGCAATGATGCGAGAGCCTGCGAGTACAAAAACGCATTCTCCTCGGCTATTTAAGAAAATTATTTATGACTTCACCATAGCATCTTGGAATTATAGGCTAAAGCCGAGTATACATGTGCAGTGTATGTATGAGCTGGGATGCTTGAGAGAGATTGCCCTGTTGATGGGGAATGTTGGGAGGCTAGGGTGCTGGGTGTTGATCTTGTGGTCACAGGATAAACAAAAGCAAGCCAAATCCTAGCCTGTTTTCTTCAGAATATCACTTTAAGGCAGAATGATTGTGTACAGTTTAACGAACGGCTGCTGGCTACCTCTCGAGTTTATCATTCAGTTTTTACCTTACAAATTTAGCCGTCTTCAATCCTCACCTTCAGTGTTGAGGGGGCCTTAGGTGTGGACGTCCTATATATATGTATATCTGTGCTGCTCAACTTCTTTGCGTTTTTTGCACAGCATGAGTCTGATGCGAAAGTGTTTTAAAATTTACATGTTGATAATTTTCAAGATTAACGTACATTCATGACATTTTACGAGACACTTAATGCTATTAATTATATTTTTATTAAATGCTCAGTTCTAAGCGTAATTAATTTCGTCGTTCTTCGAATATTTATTGCGTGCTTTAAGAGCATTACTTTGTGTTCGTACTCTATTTAATCACTGCGTTGCGAGTATTATAATGGATGGTAGTAAGCAAGAGGTAGTAGCAAATACTTTGGGTATATTATAAATGTGAGCTACCATGTTACATTTAGTACAACTATGTTTCAAGAACTATTTATTGCCTATTAGCTATTCTGATGTGGTTTTTATAAAAGTATAATGAGTAATGATTGAATGCATAAGGTGTTAGAACCGTTTCACATGAGTACTTTGCAGTTGTGCGACTGCATGTGCGTTTCAATTGGAAAAGTATAAAAAGTTGCAAATAAATATTTATATGTTGAGTATATGTTACAATTTTCTTATATGATCAGACATACATTGTTTTAGACTTGTCAATTTCTCTTGGAATTTTTTAAAAATATTTGTATCAAGGTACTATACTCATAATGCTTACTCAGACCTCTCCAAAACTGCTTTAAATTCCGAATAAATTTTCATGTGTTAGAAATTACCTCCCTCTTTTAATTAGGGGAAGGTATTGTACCTCGGACATGGTGGTACCTCGGTCAGTAGACTGTTTTCAAATATTGCAGCATTTGAATTTTCAAAAAAAAGTAAATTTTTTCGGGCTTGTATTGCCTTAATTATCTATAATATGTTACAATTAATAAAATTGCAAAAATACCTAAGTCTTTTATTATTTTATTAATCTTTTGAAATCAGTAGCCAAAACTGCTGAATTATAAATGTAATGTCATTATTAAATAAATTTTATCCATGCGTTGTACCTTGGATACAATAAACATGTAGTACCTCAGATATGTCCACAGTACAACGGCATTTCCAATGTCCTTCCTTACATATAACGTTATACTTTATAGCTGAAAATATGCCGCATAGTAAGATTGGAGTTAAGAGGGTACCAATGGATAATGGGAAATTGATAAAAGCTCTTCCATTATTAAAAAAATATACGTCAATTCTGCTGGGTGTGTCAAAACTGACAGCAGTACTCAGAAGCACCTTAAGGAGGCATCGCGATCACATCACATTGAAGACTAGGAACTGACGTGAAAATAATTCCTAAAAAGGTGTTGACAGAAAAGAAAGAGCTACTTCTCCTTACCTACATAAAGGAAGTTGCTACATTACAATATGGTTTAACTCCTACAAATGTAAGAGAATGAGCTTATCAATTTGCTAAATAAATTGGTAAAAGGACATTGACAGAGTTTAGACCAAATGCTGTCCAGAAGTGGGAGTATCAGACCGAGAGGAAATAAATTAACGTGTTTTTTTAAGAGTTGTTTTGAGAGTCTCTTATACTGTGCGTATTTTTGTTTTGGTGAATCTGCTTTTTATTTAACTCTCATTCAGCGTGCTCCCAAACCTAGGGGGGTTGCGTGTTGAACTTAATTGCGGGGCGGCAGACGAAGCCCGAATTTCGGTTTTCCCCTCAGAGGAGGGGGAGGAGATGGGAGAGTTGACTTTTGACTCCTCGGACAAAATTTGATGCGCTTCGGTTTATATAGATTAGTGTTGGCCTGAGGAACAAAATACACTAAGTGTTCATTCTGGACAGCGCGTGGTCCATCTCCCATAAAAAAACTGTTAATGTCCTTTACCCGCCAAGCATTTCTTACAATATCGAAGAAACTTCCTCGTATCGTAATATTCGACAACCATGAAATTCACATCCTTATTCCACCCAAATATAAGCCATAATATACAACCGCTTGATCGGGCAATATTTAGACCTTTCAAAACGTACTATAACACTGCGATGATCACTCCAGGATATGTCAGTAAACCTGTTATCATTTACGATGTCAGCCGCTTAGTTAGGAAAGCTTTTTTCTTAGCTTTCACTTTATTAAATATAGTGAAAGGATTTAAAGTAAGCGGCATAGGTATTCACTATTAATAGAAACATTTTTCGTGATCACGAATTCCTACCATGTGAAGATGATCCAATTACCACGAACAATGATGTTATGCCTCTAGATGTCCTTGCTCCCTCACAATTACAAGTCATATGTGATCAATCTTCAACCTTAACTTCTAATATTGCTACCCTTGCTATGAGCAGACCACTTTAGGTTAGTGTCATCTTAGTAAGCTTTGCGTTCGGAGAACAGAATATTCAGGAAGGTTCTAGGATAATTCGTAGAGTATAAATACGCCGCTCTCACATCCAGTCTTATTTCAGACAGTGAAGTGAACAAAGTAAACTATTTGGATTGTGATACTTAGGTTCAGTACTAGCGATAACTAAGGAGTTGATTTGATAATTGTTTGTGAATTGTGAGGAGCAAACAGCAAAGTTAAATAAAAAAGGAATTTTTGAATTATATCTGAAATATTGTGTTTTAAATAACGAACTAAAGCCACGCTTGTAACAATTGGTGTCAGAAGTAAAATAAAATAGCGAAATAAAGTGGTGGCATTTGACTTTGAAATTCAAAGAGTGATTAATTTGGTGAAATCGTAAAAATTCCGAAAGATAATTTTATATTAAACTGTGAGTGAATTACAAAAGACGCAACAATGGGACGCAAACTAGAGGAGATTCGCATACAGGAATTGAAAGTGGAGTTGGGGAAGCGGTCATTGCAAACGACAGGTCTAAAGAATGTTTTAGTCGAGCGACTTATGCAAGCCTTGATAGAGGAAGAAAAGAATCCTGAGACATTTGTTTTTAAGAAGAAGCTGAAGCTGAAAAAGAGCCTGAGATGAACATAGAACAGCTTATGGGTACATTAATGACCAAAATGGAGCTTTCAGCCCTGCAGATGAAGAATGCTCTTGAGGAACAAAAGCAATCTTTCTTGGAGAAACAAAAGAATTCTCTGCAAGTTTGTTTAGAAGAACAAAAGAATTCTCTGGAATCTCGTTTAGATGAGCAGAAGAATGCTCTTGAGGAACAAAAGAATTCCCTAGAAGCGCGTTTGCACGAACAAAAGAATTCTCTGGAAGCCCGTTGGGATGAACAAAAGAGTTCTTTGCAGAATTGTCTCGAAACCTGTTTGGAGGAACAGAAGAATTTTCTTAAGAATTCATTAGACGAACAAAATGTAACAATTGAAGGAATCCAGCAGGAAGTGCTGGAAGTTCAACAACAAGTGTCGGAAGTGCAATAAAATGTTACGGAGAAGCTTGACAACTTTAAAGCAGATTTGGGGAGAATGAAGCATCGACAACCTCGGCACGAAGGAAGTGAAATATCCGGTGCAGGCAGAATGAAACCTCCAATATTTTATGGAGAAAATTCGTGGCATATTTTCAAGAGACAATTTGAGGCAGCTTCCGAAGTAAATGGATGGAATGATGCACTCAAAGCTACAGCTCTGGTTTTAGCTCTTCGAGGTCCTGCGTCAGAGCTATTACAAACTATATCGATTGAAAAGCAACGTGATTACACTTCATTAGTATACAGGCGATAGAATTACGTTATGGAGATGAGCACATGCAGCAAGTATATCGCCTGCAATTACACAACAGAATTCAAAAGTATGGTGAGTCACTACAATAACTACAGGCTGATGTGGAAATATTAGCGTATCTTTCATACTCTAGCGTAAATGCAGAATTCCTTAATGAAGTGGCAACAGAAGCATTTGTGAACGCTATTGCAGATCAAAATTTACAGCAAGTACTAAGGCTAGCAGGAAAGAAGTGAACAGCAGAAGCGCTAGCCTATGCATTAGCATACGAATCTGCTAGACAAGCTTCTCGGAGTGCAGTACGCTCGTAACAGTATTTTACTCCAGCCTCTCTTCAGATGAATGTGATGTGTTTTACGTTCAAGACTTTGGAATTGGAGATGTTGTGCTACATATGAAGAGAAGGATCAACCTAAGTCACTTTTTTGTCTAAATTGAGATAATGATACCGTTGAAAAGGTGAGGCAAAGTACTTTAAGTATATGCAACAAGAAACTTCAAAAATCGCATTAATAAGGACATAAAAGGATATTTAAAAATATCATAAAATCAATGTACGTCCATGAGATTTTTGCATCATTTGGTTCATGTTATGAATCCTTTCCATTCTATTAGAAAAAAATTGCATTCACACCGGACGTATTAATTATGCTTTAATGATTTATCAGAGCAGCTGAATAAATTATCTTGTTTTACTGGGTTGAATGCAAGATGTGCGTGAACTTTATGTGGCGTTCTAATTGAATGAAGACTGAAGGATAATTAAAACGTCTAGTATAAATGCAGGCTTATTTTTCTTGTTCGTGGCCATAGCTAAGTGGAATGCGACAATATATGGAGCAAATAAAATTAAATGTATTGAGCTCCCAAAGGAAGTCATAGCCCATCACCATTTATTCTAAATAAATGTAAAAGAAACAATTTTAAAGCCTGAACAAAGCACCTTAATAATATTTATAAAACAAAATCCGACTTTGCACCTTGGCTAATCTCTGAATTAGTAATTTCTAAGGATTATCCTACTACGATACAGTCGTATAATGGTCCATGAGAGACTTCTATCGTAAGAAATAAAAAATCTTTAACAGAAATTGTCATAGTATACCGTCAAAATACAACGATTTTCAGGCTTTAAAAAAATTCTGTGGAGGTGTGGCACAGACATTTTTCGAGACTACCTCATTCTGACAACACTCGAGATTATGAATAAAAAGGCCTAATTTGGATGTTGAAGTATCACCTGAAAGTACTTAAGTTTAAATTACTTTCAACATTATAGGACTGGAACTGTTTTACTTTTGATTTTTCCTTTTATGAAATGTAAATACTTTTGTTGAAAAACTTAAAATTTTTTTATTGTGAACAAACTGTTTTAATATTTTATTAAAGATACTTGTTTAAATTTTTCTCTTGTTCTAATTTTTTTTAAAAACTCACTTAAATTGACGTTTACAGCTGAATACTAGTTTTTAAAACTTTTAACATTATATATCTCATTTTCAAGTAAATGTGACTTACCTTGTTCTTTCTCTGTACCCTTCATATTTATTTATGAAGGCGAATATTTTCCCGGGCGCATATTGTTGACTAAGAAGAGGGTGCCTCAATATCTTCCATGCAAAAGTCTCTAAAAAACTGAAAGTGGCGTGATAAAATTGATTGTATGCTGTACCGCTGGTTCAAAATTGTTCAGAAAATAAAACTGCCTAAATAAAGTGAATCAAAAAGAAATTGCCAAAATATTGGGATAATTTTCTTTAATAATTTGTTAATAAATAAATTATTTTTGAAGAAGTTAAATATTTGCTCTTTTGTATTTCACTAACAATACCGATTTGCTAATAAACATCTGTACAAATTACTGTTTTCTTTTAAATTCTAGGTAAATAGGCATTCATAAATCAAAGAGAGTCTATGCTGTGGGAGTATATAGCTAAAGTCTAAATATCCCTTCACTTCATCTACTTTAATTTTATGTCCTCGAATTAGACTAAAAATGCATTATTTATCTCAAATATTTTGTTAGTTACTCTGCTGTCCGAGGTATAACAGGATGTCTCCAAGGTACATTAGGAAGGTTGTATCTTGGACAAAAGTCCATAGTATAATATTTTGTTCAAGAAAGAATTTTTTGGGATTCTCCGGTATATAGCAAAAGCTATAAAATGTTCTAATTTGTTATTTCATCACACAACTCATTAATTTTTGGTGACAAGTTTCAAGTCTTGGTTTGACTCATCAACAGGTCACAAATAGCGAAATTGGGTGATTTGAAAAACAAATGAAAAAATGAAAAAAAAGAAGAAAGAAATGAAAAGTTTGAGAAAAATAGAAAAAACAATTTTGTTTTATTTTTATTTATTATTTTTATTTTTCCTCCTGGGCTCGTATAGGAGTGTTTTTTCCTCATACAATTCACACCCAGAATTTATTCTGAGTTTATATGAGAAGAGATCAGTTTGATCTATTTTCAAGCGTCTGCAGCAGGCAGAAAACCAAGCTGCACCGATGAGTGGAAGGTTTTCTGCTGACACGAAACGCTTCTTCTTCTTCCTTTTTTATACCCTAGATGAAATCTATAGTATAGGGTATACTAAGTTTGCTATTCCGTTTGTAACGCACAGAAATAATGATGGTAGAGCAAAATGGATTGGACACCCCCGCATAAAATTAAAAGTTATTTTAATTTTTGCATGTCCGTCTGTCCGTCCGTCCGTCCGTCCGTGCGCACGATAACTCGAGAACGCGTTGAATTAGAAAGCTGAAATTTTGTACACGTACATTAAAAAAAAAAGTAAAATTAAGTTCGAAAATGCGACAAATATTGCCATACAAAAATTTCGTTTTCCACGATATATTTGGACACTACCTGAGAACACGTCTACATAGAAAGCTGAAATTTGGTACATTGTGTTTTCATACTAATAGCAAATAAAATTTCAAAAATGAACTAAATCGGGCAACCCCTTCTTGGTGTTGCCATATAAATTTTTTGGTTTTTTACATATACTTTGAAATCGATCAGTCCTAGACATTTTTATTGTACTAAAAACTTCTTCAGATTAAGAAATCCTATAAAATTGGTTAGAATAATTTTTTCTGTCCGACGAGCCGTTCTAGGAATATATGCGAGAAACCAATGCAAAAAATCAAAATTGTTCAAATGGGTGTGACCATACGAAATTTCATACGTGCATTCATCTAGCTAGGGTATCATAAGAATTGGTCTTAGACCAATTCCTGCTTTTTCACTTGTCTTCTTTACTTTTCAGCCCACATACAGGTTCGATTCGCTTCGAATGAATCTGCTTCTTTAAAAAATTGTTTTTTCTATTTTTCTCAAACTTTTCATTTCTTTCTTCTTTTTTTTTCATTTTTTCATTTGTTTTTCAAATCACCCAATTTCGCTATTTGTGACCTGTTGATGAGTCAAACCAAAACTTGAAACTTGTCACCAAAAATTAATGAGTTGGGTGATGAAATAACAAATTAGAACATTTTGTAGCTTTTGCTAGAGAAGAGTAATCCTTTTATTTATAGTATAATATGTATACCGAATAAAGAGATAAACGATGACATTTCTTCTGTCAAAATTATGTACGTGGTTGTCGACTTTTGTAACGATAGAATTGGAATTAAGTTTGGTTTGTTAATATTTTGATAAATGTGAGTATAAAATAACTTTCAAAATTGTTAATAATAAACAATATTTATTACTTAACAGTTTTTTTTAAAGCTTTGGGACGTAAGTGTAGTAATTTTCGGTTTTAATGGAATAGCAATTCTGTTACGGACTTGATGGCTAGAAAAACTAGTTTGTTTTATTGGTATATTATTAACATTGAATCTTTTTTTCTAGTATGGCTATAACTTGTTGCGTAAAGGGTTGTTCTTCAAGGACTGGACGCGACAACGTAAATTTTTACATGTTTCCAGGAGTATCAAACAAGCACAATTTAAAGGAACTTTCGGAAAAAGAGTTTGACTTTGGCTGTTAGCTGTATAGATATTACTTGGATAAATACTATAGGTTTAGGTTAAAAATTTAGAATTTAGTTTATGATATATGTATGTTCACTAATTTGATTGTAATAAAAATATAATTAGATTTGTGTGTTTCCTTTACTCCCTTCCAGTAAGTTTTAAAATTCGTGATGAGTTTCATTTATCATAAAAGAAATTTATGAGAGAGCCTATCATAATACGTTCCATGTAATATTTGCTTAACTTGCATTGTTTTAATGAAAGAAGAGCTTTAACTAGTTCATATATTTGTTTGCACTTTTATTATTAAAAAAATTTAATCACATATTTCAGTCGAGTGTTATCACAATACTTAAATACAACAATATAAATAACGAAAACATAAAATTCATTCATGTTGGTCAACAACCACCCATGGTATTAGAGGCTTTTCGTTCAGTCGTTGTGAATGTTTTACCTGTTTAATAAGGAATATAAAATAGCTTTTATGAAATATTTTCTAGTCAAGCATAAAATTTCTAACATACTTTTCCAATTACAAATGGATCCGTTGGTAATTTTGCTGCAGCTTATTTCCTGGATCTGGAGTAACGCTAAGAGCATAACAAAATTAAAAAAAAAGCATAACTGAAAAAGTGGCCGAGGTACATCAGGCTCCCCTATCTCTACATTAGAAACAAACTGAGCTCTGTGAAGGTCGCTCCCAGTTTGTGATCCAATTTTCTGCTTTCCAAGACGTGAAGAGGTGGCTTCGATGTTTCGGATCATTACTCTCTTGTGAAGTCCAGTCATCCTTGTTAGTTCCATATAATAACGTTGCAGATTTCAGTAATCTCTTTTTGTAGAAATTCAGGAAGAATTCAGCATTCAGAGATTTAGTGAAAGTAATCAAATTTTCGAATTCCTTTAAAGAGAATCAGCAGCTGTTTAACCGTACGTAGTCGCAATATAATCTTCCTCTTTTTTTTCAAACTTTTTTCCAGTAATTTTAGACAACAAAAGATGATTCGTCGAAAAGTATATCGTTGCTCCAATTACGGTCCATGTCCAAGTTCTCCTTTGTCCAGCAATTTTTCTTCTCAGCTTCCGGTTTTCCCTCCTATTTTTGAAGTCAGATTCTTCGAGCTTCCATTTGGTTGTATTGATTGACTCTGATTTTAAGAGTTTTTCCTTGGCCTCCCTCGAGTTTTCTTGAACAATTAGTTGATCATATTTTCGTTTTTTGTTTAAAATACCTCTGTGGCGATATTCTCACAGCCGCGGGTAATTCAAATGTATTTAAGTGGCTTCTAAATCAGAAAAATTACATTGTTTGGCGTAAAAGAATTTTGATCAGTATTAGATGAGTAGGCATATTAAATTCTAAAGTTGAATAAGGTTAGTTTGTAAGTTTATCTAGTTTAGATTTTTAAACCGAGCAGACTCGATCCAGGTAAGACATTCAACTAAAAAATACCCTCGAGAAGCTGAAACCCCAAAATAAAGGACACATAATGAAGAACACCATTTTTCGGCTTTTCATTTATGAAAGATTGCATATATTTTACTTTCTCCTTTGGATATAGGAACAGCCCCAGCACCCGCAGGCCTTACGAGAACTGTCTATCCAAAAGCTCATTAGTGGGAACCGATCTTTTCCGAAGCAAGATTCTAAATTCCAGACACTTTCGACTGATTATTTCCGAAACAAGTTCTTGAAACACGGAAACTATCTGTCCAGAATCCCATTAGTGAGAGCGATCTTTCTGAAGCAAATTTCTGAATCGGAGAGACTGGCGAACCGTTCTTGATCGAAGCAAGATTTTAGTACTCAAGTACTGTCACTCCGGCGCCAGCCTGCCTGGACTATATTTTAAAAAAATAGGTTCCTTAGCATTGGCCGTGTAGAAACCAGACGTCCCGGACTACCTCTTTCTGAAGCGAGTTCCTGAATCTTCGGAACTATCTTGCGAGAAGCTAGTCCTCAAGGACTATACTCTCAACCCGAGTCCTCAGTTTTCTAGACCTGGTGGACAAAAAACATCTATAACAAGAACAACTCAAGCAGACTGAAAGTATAATCATAGTAACATAGCCCTTTAGCCCTTACCTGGCTTATAATATCATTCTGGCATCTTTAGAATGGATAACCATGAAAACAATTTCGGAACTCTTTTTATAAGTTTTGTAAGGATATTCTCTTCCGCGGAAAACCAAACTATTCTGATGAAATGAACGCGGAATTGGCAAGAGTATAATATAAATTTTCTAAAATTGAATAAATTTGAAAAAATGTTTGCTGATTACCACCACAAAATCCAGTCCACCGAATGTCCCTACTTGAGTATCATCGGTTATTTAGTATTGGATTAATGATAACATTAAATAAAAACAAGTAAAAAAGCTAAAATTACCCTAGATGAATGCCCTTATGAAATTTCGTATTGTCACCCTTCTGTGCAAGTTTGATTTTTGAAGTGGTTTTTCCCATATTTCTAGAACGGTTTGTCGGACAGAAAAAATTATTATAACCAATTTTATAATATTTCGTATTCTGAAGAAGTTTTTAGTACCTACAATAAAAATGTCTAGGGCTGATCGTTTTCACAGTATCCGTAAAAAATCAAAATTTTTATATGGCAACACCAAGAAAGACTTCTCCGATTTAGTTCATTTTTGACATTTTATTTGACAGTATAATGAAAACACCATGTACCAAATTTCAGCTCTCTACGTGGACGCGTTCTCAGGCAGTGTCCAAATATATAGTGAAAAACAAAATTTTTGTATGGCAAACCTACGAAGGACTTACCCGATTTGGCCCATTTTTGAACTTAAATTTACTTTTAAAAAGACCGTGTGCAAAATTTCAGCCCTCTAAGTGAACGCCTTCACGAGTTAACGTGCGGACGGACGGACATGCAAAAATAATCAAAATAACTTTTAATATTATGCGTGGGTGTCCAATCGATTTTGCTCTCTACCATAATTATTTCGAGGTGTTCCAAACGGAATGGCCAGCTTAGTATACCCTTTAGATTTCATCTAGGGTATAATAAAACAAGGAATCATGGATGTTTATAGATCTTTTTGCTTTAATCTTTCTTCATTTCTTTTCTGGACAGCCCTTGTATTTTTTCTTCTATTTCTATGTTTAACTTTACTTGTTTCCATTACAATAAGAAAATTGCACTGGGATGGGATCCTTCGGGCTTTCCTTTGTTGTAATTGGTGTAGAAGTCAAAAGTATACTAGATGACGTTATATTGTGACATTTGATGTGTAAATTTGAGCCTTTTTTAATTTTTTAGTAGTTTTGCAGAAGACATTGCAGTTACGATAATTTTAAAAAGTTAACGGTCGTTGCTCTCATTTTAAATTTGACTAGCGATGAGTCAGTAATATTTCTGATTACATGTTCTCCTATATCTAAAGAGCTTTATTTGGCTTTTTGACTTTCATTCAATATAATATTGGTTTCATTACTCCAGAGCCGGCTTGTCACGAAATTATCAAGGAAAAAGTTATTGAAACGATTCGAGAAATCTACTAATGTCTCAGATTGATTCAATAACTTCCTTAACAATTTCATGACAATTCGGCTTTGGATTCCGGGATTTAATTCCCTTTTGCTTTGTGCGTGCCAATATTATCCCTGACGGATTTAGATTAATCAATATTATCAGGATTAAAAAGAAATGAGCTCTGTTTACGAAAACCGTCTCGTATGCTTTGTGTTAAATTCTTCGACTCTAATAGTGAAAAGAACGTTAGTTTTGTTATGTTTTCAATCGTGTTAAACGAATTTTGCAAATGTACAACAAACTTTTTACATACCATCTTTAATTGGTATGAAAATACCTACTAACAGCTGCCGGTTGTAAAAGATGGATGTTTTCGAGTTTTAATGCATATCAGATAATGCCATTATTATGACAAAATTCATTTAATTCTAGTGATGCAGGCGATTTATGTTCATCTACAAAGAAACTATTTATTTGAACTACTAACAAGATATTCCAAGAATACGTTACCTTACATCCATCCCAATTCTGATTAGTACAAGAAACCACTTTACAGGAATAATCTTAAAAAATGCCCAGACTCTGTGTGTCAGTCTGTCTGTTTGTCTGTAACGTGTTCGAATCATATCATAGCTTGTTTTTATAAACTTAAGAACGGGCAACTTTAGCTAGGATTATCCTTTGTGGGACGTACGTACAGAAAATTTATATGAGGAGTTACTACCCAGCTACATGTAAGCAATACCGTAATGTTGGCCTCCTCATTACCACCATTTATTTCAAACATATTCTTGTATGCATTATTTTTGCAGCTAATACTTTCCCCGTTTTAGCTAAAGATCAGTTTCGTCTTCATTCAATATCCGCTGGGATCCTTAGAGCTCTTTTCAACAATTTTGCATCCTTCCTTTCCTTTATAATGTTTGCTCGTAATTTCGAAATTAATAATGATAATAATAATTAATTCATGGAAATGTACAAAAGACTACATCTTTTTTTAGTACAGTACAAATGGGAAATATAAAATTTAGTGAAAGAGAAAAAAAAAATCCCCATACAGAGTAAAAAAAAAAAAAAAAAAAAAAAATCAACAAAATAATAAAATAAAAATTTAAAAAATTGTAAGAACTAGAGTTTAATATTAATCTAGACTACGTAAAAAATTGTGTCATCGGCACGTTCATGATTAATTCAGAATACGCTTCAGCTCATTCTGAAAATCTAATGTCCGACTCTGCCTTCTAACAGTGACCGGAAGAGAATTCCATACTCGCAGGAAAACTAATGCTCTAATAACTAAATGGGTATTTAAAGAACATCCTAATATGGAATCTGTATAAGCAGAAACGTGATCGAGAAGTCTTAAGCCATGAACAAAACGCATTCAATCACTAAAAGCTACATTTAATTAACGACTGCACACGGAGTGTGAAAGTGATACGTTGAATTAGAAGCGCCTTAACAAGCTTTAGCTTTAACACAACCTGGAGCAGGCTACTCGACAGGCGAAGCAATCGAAGGCCACCATAAATCTTTTGTAATGAGGAATTAACATGGTCACAGCACCCCACTCTACTATTGAAATAAACCCCAAGATTCTTAACCTTGCTTGCATATGGCAAAAGTATTCCATTAAGATGTATAGGGGAAGATCTGAAAACTCTAAGTCTCTCCTGTAAGCAACCATACAAGAAGATTTCAGGGGATTCAACAAGTGTACATTGCTGGTAGCCCAATCAGAGATATTTATTTAATCACAGTTTACTCGGTGTATGCAGTCCTCAATTAACCCAATTGGACAAGATAGATACATCTGAACATCGTCAGCATACATGGGAATGTTTACGTCTTCAATAATAACAGGGAGATCATTTATGAATAAGCTAAACAGAAGCTGTCCAGGAACTGAGCCTTGCGGAACACCACATTTAACCTTAATCCACTTCGAATTATCATCCCCAACTTTAACATGCTAAGAGCGATTTAAAATGAAGTCTGAAATCATTCTAGAAGATGAATGACAAAAATTATACATTTTTTGCAGTTTTGATAAAAGTATACTGTGATTGACGGAATCAAACACTTTAGTGAAGTCGACGAGTACTAAAGCTGTTAACAAATCACTGTCAAGTGAATTGCGTATATCAGTAGAAACTTTCAACAAGACAGTTTTACTGCTGTGGTCAGAACGAAAACCGGACTGCCATTTCGAAATGAGCTTATTATCCGACAAATACTGGAGAATATGCGTGCTCATGAATTTCTCTAGAAGTTTTCTAAGGTAACTTAGTAAGCTTATTGGCCAATAATCAGAAACTGACCTTGCTCCAGAGCACTTAGACAAAGGTATAACAACTGAATTTTTCCATATTTGAGGAAACACAGAAAATGTGAGACAACAGTTAAAAATATATACTAAACTATCAGGAATTACAGGCAACAACAATCTGAAAAATGATGGAGCAATATCGTCTGACCCTGTGGCTACGGACCTAACGGACATGCATGCCTTGAAAACCTCTTCATGTGATCGGAAACTGAAACTGATATGATCTGCTGCCACGTTCACACTGGTATTGGGAACGGGCTTTTAGTTCGATAAGATATTTGAGGGTGTCTTTTAAAAAACAACAAATTCGAACCAAGTTCTGCACCATTTTCAAATGTTATTATATTTTCCTTCCATCAGCTCTTACCATTTTTTGGACTGTGTCAATCAATTGAGTCTTATACCCTAGACACACGAAACACATAAATGATCATTGGCGGAGCATGTGTTATTGCATCACTGGCGCAATGATCATTCGTTTCCTCATTGCACCAATTACGCTTCATCGTCATTCGTTTGAAATTATGCATTACTTGTCATTTCTTTTGCCGATAAGTGCGCTTTCAGTGGTGAGGAACTGCAAGTTATTGGAAAACTCAGCTGATTTTCCAGCCATTAGGGTCAAATGTCATTTGTGAAATTTACTGATATATTTTTCAAATTTGGAATATTTTCCAAAGCGAATTATTGAAAAAAATATTTCTCACATTATATATCTAATACAAGGCTCGAATCAATCTGTCAAATAGAATTACTGTCTAGTTATCGTGTGCTTACTTTACCAAGCAATGATCATTAGATCAATTACGTAATTGGTTCAATGATCATTCTAGAGCGTCGTGCGCCTAAGGTATTATCAACCGGAAGGTCATACTCTGTTGATGTTGTACATCATTCGACTATTTTCTGTTTTTCAATGGATGAAGGTACAATAGAAGGATTAAAATTTAAAATCTGATTAGAAGATTTACCTGCTAACTTGTCCGAAAGTGTTTTCCATGGGACATTGAATCTCCGAATTAAATTTTACGAGTACTTGGGTATATTTTCGATTATTCAAATACTTGCGGAACTTAAAAATGATTTAAAAATTAATCAATGATTACTTCACGATTATTTTGTAATTTCTCAGAAGTAATTCATGATTGCTTCACTATTACTTTTTGATTACTTCTAGATTTAGTGTTTTTAAACATTTACAGTTATTGAAACCGATTATCCTTTAAGTTCAAAGCTATTAAATTTCATGTGTCACTTGGCTTCACAACTTGAAAATCAGATTTTAACAATTTAAATGATTATTTTTTTAACATAGACTGGTTCTTTATAGATAGTTTTAACTTACAAGAAGCATGCATCAGGTTACTTGAAGTATTGAAAGCACATAGCGTTCACAAAGAATGAAATGGTTCAAAGGTCTTCTAAGAATTAATAATGCTAAATCAAAACATAAATATATGATTTGTTGGAAAGTCTAAATAGAAGAAAATATGAATTTTTCCATAGGGCTTTCTATAAGTAGGCAATATATTTGGTCTTTAGAGGCTAGTATAAAATCAAATAGTAATACGTTTTGGTCTTTTTTAAGCTCGAAACGGAAGACATCGGGCCTCACTAAAGTTTTGATTATAACAATATATCTTATGACCTTCAAGGCAGCTAAAATCTTTGCAGTTTATTGGGAATATATATGATAATGCTACACTCTAAAGAAAAGTAGGACTATTGCTTAATTTAAGTCACGTTTTCCCTTAAAAATAAATTAATTTTCTCTGATAGAAAGGGAAAATAGGTTCAATTTCCCCAAACCAATGGAACATTCAATGAATTTAGATATTTGGTACCAGAAAACCTATATAGAAATGTTAAGAATTCTCCGATATAAGGAAGAGAACATTCAACATTTTAGGGATAAAAACCAAATATACGTTTTCCAAGGTGGAACTTTCCTTCATCTTATCGAAAAATACCTAAGCTTTGTTGCACAAATTGTTGCCACTCACTTTAGCGAATTTTTTTTAATGTGTACTCATTCATTTAAGTGTAATTAATTGGTTATCGACTATATTTCAATTGATGATGCTAAAGGGACTTATTCATCTGTACTCATTAATTGTGCTAATTCTTTGTCCTGCAGTAGAAAGTGGTACCAACTGTCCAATTTTTAGATGAATGGGCTATTTCATATACAGAGTGATTCAGATCAAGATACCTTTCGGTATACCACGCGATTCCTTGAGGTAAGCTTATAAAAAAATTGTTCCACATACCCCCCCCCCCCCCCCCCCCCCCTAGAAACCCTCCTTTACGAGTTGTGGCCAGTTGAAGATTTCGCCAATATTCGTGAACGCTGATGGGAATAAATGAGTATAACTTTTGAACCGCCCTATAGATTTTGATTACTGTTGGCTTATTAAATAGCCAAGAATAGTAGCTGTCGAAAAGTGTATTCCTCTGTATTTGTTAATTAATAACTAGAGTATATATATCGGACGGGATCTAAAAACCGTGCATCCAATTATTGGGGAGTATCCATTATGAATAATATTCCGAAATTACTGTATTCCTGGGTTAATTAAAAAAAAATTTTTTTGATAACGTAATTATAGTGATCATGTACATCTAATTTAGCTTTTAAATGAAAATGAATCAGGTAAAACACTGATTTCTCCAAAACATTTGGGAGTGTTTGTTTATCTGGGTTGATCCCCCAGCTTGAGTTACTTGGTTTTCTTTTCATTCAGCTATTCTTTATTGGATTCCCCATGTTTAAGGGGGACCAACTGACGGGCTAACTGCCGGACCAATGGACGGTATAAATTTAAATTCAAAGAATTATAAAAGTTATGGGGACTTAAATGAACCTGTGCATGCGTCTGTTGTCGGTTTTTAAATTTATGATCGTTTTTTAGTCCTCTCAAGGAAATATGTATGATTACAACTGGCGAAAAATCTAGTACCTCAGTTCAAATAAAAGTGAGGGAAATACTAATAAATTGGGTATTGAGATGGCTATAAATAGCTATTTAAGCCTCCGGGAATAGGAGTGTGGGTACTCAAACTTCTTCTCAAGACCTTAGAAATTCGGTTCTGTACTAGATTTTCGAAAGCGTACTAGATCAAACTTTGACCGACGCTCCTCCCAGCTTTCCCCCGCTAGATAGAAATAAACATTGATAATAAAAAAATGTTCAGAGTATTATAAAACATCGACATATGTCATGTCTGCAGGTATCGGGGCTAAATAGGGCATTCCCATTTATAAAAATGTATCAATATTTTCTACCGTTTCTTTCATTGAGTTAGTCGATTTGGAAAGTGAGCGGATCATATAATTATAATTTTCAAAAATTACACATTTTCAAACAACTGAAAGAATCGCATAAGACCTTTGCTACGCGATCGATTTGGAGCGAATTCAGCATGCACTACATTTTCTTACTGACATACTTTCGTTTCTGCAGCCTCTTCACTATAATTTAAATCAGCTTCACGCGCCAAACTTCCAATTTCACCAAAACTATTTATGAACTAAATTCAATTTTCAAATGTCATTCGACAGTGCTTCTTCGTATTTTTAACGAAGTTGCAGGAAAACCATTCGTGTACTCTCCATAAATTTTACATATCTTAAAAGCTTTTAAAAGCTGGATTTTATTTATAATTTTTTATTGCTAATTTATGTTTTTTCTTTTACATAAATAAATAAAATAAAACATTTAAAGTGAAAAATATATGACTTTAAATATATATATGAATACACTTGAGCTTCAACTTCGAGATTCAGCAATCAGTAGAACCAATATCCGTTTTTTGTATAAAAACATATCTTTTCTAATAGTTTTCTTTAAAATTTTTTATTCAATTTACATCGCTTAAAGTTTAGTTGAACCAATCCTCCTTTTTTATACCCTAGAGGCCTAGAGCTAGACGAAATCATAGGGTATACAAAGTTTGTCATTCCGTTTGTAACCACAGAAATAATGATGGAGAGCGAAATGCATTGGACGCCCAAGCATAATATTATAAGTTGCTTTGATTTTTGCTCGTCCGTCTGACTGTCCGTCCGTCCGTCTGTCCTCAATAACTCGAGAGCTCGTGCACTTTCAGAGCTGAAAAAAAAAAATAAAAGTAAAATTAAGTTCGAAAATGCGACAAATTGGGTAACTCCTTCCTGGGGTTGCCATACAAAAATTGTGTTTTCACTATGTATATATTTTGACACTGAGCACGCGTTAACGTAGAGAACTTATATTTTGTACACGAAGTTTTCATAAATATAATAAATATAATTTCAAAAATGGACTAAATCGGGCAAAAGCTTCTTGGTGTTGCCATATAAAAATTTAGTATTTTTACGTATACTATTGTACTGAAAAGTTCTATAAAATATGAAAATATGCTAAGAAACTGGTTATAATAATATTTACTTTCCGACGAACCATTCTATAAATAGATGACAAAAACCACTTCGAAAGCAAACTTGGACAGATGGGTGACCATACGAGCATTGATCTAGGGTATCATGAAAATTGGTCTTATTCTAGATTTTTTACTTGTTGCATGCTGTGTTTCATTTTACATGGTTTTGACTGACACGATATCTTGTGGAACAGCTCTACCGTGTAACGATGGAAGAATATATATAATTTTGTTCAATTTATAAGTAGGATGCTTTAATTTATTTAGTGCCAATAATATAATCAAGAAAGGATAAAGAAAATTTTATAATTTTGTATAAATAATATATTTTCGAAATTTATTGTTTAATTCTAAGTAATTTAAATAAAAATCTTATCATTTAGGTACATTTCCATATATAAATGTGATTACAATACATAGGAGATCACAAAAATTACAACATAATCGTTTGCATAAAATGCATACACATGCACACACACAAACAATTGTTAAATACTGCGAATAATAGGAATTTGGCACATTTTGATCGCATTATTTTACTTATTTACAATACAAGCTCGCCAGTCGAGACTAGTCTTAAATTAATGAAATATTTGATTTCGTGCAACACATAAATTACCCAATTTTACTATGTACAATAATGAGAAAATTTCGCGCATTTAAAATTACTCGATTGAACGTTGCCCCGATCAGCTTCAGCTAAGGAAGTAATTTATGGCTAACAGCCTCACATTTAAATTCATACACTTGATTTGGCACACCTTTCATAAACGAGTATTATGGGATTGGCTTTAAGTGCCTATTGCCGCGATAATAATCTTCTTAACTATGGCTACAACGCCTCTACATAATATGAGCTTACAATTGCTTACAGATACACTGACTACTTACTCTTCTAGTGCAAGTCATGAACGGAAAATTAAATCCTCCACATGATTATGGCATAGACTACAATTAATAAGTTTGTGGGATTGTGTCGAGTTTTGCTGACGGTTTCCTTTATTAAAAAAGCTTTTAGTTGAATCATCACATAATTTACCGAAAATTATACCTAGTAAATTAGCGGGGAAACTTTACACTTTCTTGTATATGTTTGTATTATGGATGAATGTCTATATTTGCTAGTAATCATTTTACAATATTTATCACAAGATTTCTTACCTTACCGATCACACTCGGTGATCACACATCGCTAAGCAGGATTTTGGTTTTCTTATATTTTGGATGTTAATTATGTAAGAATATTTTTGATTTTAATATCTTGAACTTAGTCTTTAATGAGGCGTTAGTACCAATACAGGAACGTCCCCACCCTTGGCACCCTTAGATTTGTGAAGGGGTGTATAGGCGTTAGCCTCGCAATCACTGCGACCTGAAAGATCTATTGTGAGTCCCCGTTGAACTTACTCCATTTCTAGGTTCAGACTGGTAATGAAGTCTAGATTCTAAACTTTAGAACCATTCTGGGATTGAGGTTCCACACGTAACTTGGTGGAGGAAAAGCATGTTCAAGGTGGAGTAATCTCCGCCTGGCCAATGCTTCGCAGTGGCAGAGCGAGTGCTCCGAGGTTTCGTGAGCATCCTGACAGAAGCGGCAGGATGAAGTCTCAGCCAAACCCAGCTTGTTTAGGTGATACCAGAAGGGGCAATGGCCTGAGAAGAGCTCAGTAATCATTTTGAGTTCTGTTCTTCTCAGGAGTAGGAGTTCTTTTGTTTTTCCGCCAGAGGTGTCGATAAATTTTTTGCCTCACGGCACCCTTAGCCTTAGCCAAATGATAGATTTTTGCACTTAAAATGCATTTTGCAAATTTATTGAAATTATTTTCAATAAATTTCAGTCTGTTAGATGGGAAATCTCCTTCGTGTTAAGTCACATTGATTCTATTAAATATGTATAAGACAAATTAATCATAATTGTTTTATAAAAAAATGTGTGTGAGTATTGTATGCAGGAATCATTTTGCAAGAGATCAGACTAGATATTTGATCACAAGACTGACCATGCATGTAGCGATAAATCAGCGAAAGTCATCCAACATTGCGGCGGTGCACGAGTCCTGCGATATGACAAGTTAAAGCTAAAAGGCTCCTTTTGGACAATATCCAATGGACCTAAGGCTGTGCGACCACCCCCGGCTCATATATGGGAATTGTATTCCATTCTAAGTCTAATGTAGGTATTGCAGAGAAGCGTTAGATTTGATGCGCTGAAGTATTTTTTAGTCCTTTTCAGAAATCGAAGACTTGTTTCCTTGCCACAGAGGAGATTTGAAGTATCCAGCTTAAATTACTGGAAATATTAATGCCAAGAATGCATAAAAACGAAATATCGTAAATCAGCGCTCCATTAAAAGAAACGGGAGTGCTTAAGTGATGATCTTATTTTAAGGAGCTGAGACATCTTTGGGTTTAAGACTCATTGAGTTTGACGAGGTCAAGAAAGCAGTTACCTTAGATGATTGCCCGTAAATATAGCCAATCTAATGTTTCGAAATTATCGTTAAAGTATAGCTTTTCGCATTTCTATCAATTCTAATTCAATTTAACAGACAAACATTTTAACATAAATGTTTTAAAGCTGTATGAGTTTCATGACAGTTGCACAAAACACCACACATTTTCTTAAACCTGTTGAAGTGGAGTTTATTTGTCTTCATGAAATATGACCAAATTTTGAATTCGTGGAAAAAAACCCATGTAAAGGCTGGTTGATATCTATAATAAATCGGCCAAAAAATAAGTAGCAGCCGGCTTCGTAGACAAACAAGAAGTTTGTTGGAGAAGTTTTAGGAGGAAAAAGGCAGAAATATATGAGGATAAAACATTATGAGACGACAATCAGCTACTGTCAGCTACAATCAGTCCTTGACTTTATTTCAGTTCTGAAGTTGAATAAGATACTAAATCGTAGAAGATGTCTAACCAGATACCAGGGAAAATGTGACGTGGCAGTCCCATCAACCTCTTTCGAAATTTCAAGATGGACACATCCATAAAATTTCGGCTAGGGTACAAAAACGTCTTAGGTGAGTTCAATACATGTTTAGGAATCGTAGTTTAGAAGATTGGACGGTGGAAACAAAATTGCAGTCGATTTCATAAGAAGTTCAATGCTTTTCACAGACAGAGCTAAAGGAACTCATTGCTATTAGCAAAGAAATTCTCTCGATATGGTCACACAGACGTTGAGGCCAAGAATACGTCCTGTTTACAGAATGTGCTAAAATGGACTTTAGATAAGACTGAAGTGGTTTTTGTCATAGATCATTGCTGTTAAAGGTCGGATAGGATAGACGTCTGGGACGTATGTCATTCCATGTTGTGGTACTCGAGAGAGAGTGAGATTCTATAGTATTTTAAGGCAATCAAACTGATTAAAAAGTAAGATACCTAATTTTAGACTTAAACGTAGGGAAAACACCAATCAATGATGGAATTAGCGAGAATCTAGAAATTGCATTTCAAATGCTTGAATGAACAGACTGCACAAAAAAGGAGAAACCGGATGATCGAGAACTTTCTCTCCTATTTTATCAAATTTCTGTAAGTTCATGTTAGAAAAATTATAGGAGAAAAGTATGCCGTTGTAGTTTTTCAAGGTCATTCGTAATTTTAATATTAAATTCTAAACCAGGCTACTCAGACTTTGAAATAAATCAGTCTCTTAGATATCTTTGATATAGGTAAGCTTCCACACCGACCTTCATTGAAGGTGGGATAAACTCACTTCGTTACATTTCATATATTGTACTATATTATTACATATATTATATGTATATTGAACTTACAAAGATTTTGCGAAAATTGTGTATTATGCTTAATAGTACATATGTATTAATAGTACAAACAATAATCCCTTTGATCCTTTACATATATAATAGTATGCTCACTCGGTTCAGAAGAAACAATCTGTCATCCGATCACAACCCAGATACCGCCTCTCAGCTGCCACAGTAATTAAGATAATGGAAAATGGGATCAAGTTTCTCAAACTAAATCTTTATATATGAAAAAAAGCCTATGTATATCAAGCTGAACATATACCTGAACATATCGAGCAATTTATTAAGTTCATTGACTTATCGATTTTTTACTCCTCGTCTATACTAAAAAAGTTAAGTATACAATTACAATAACTAACCTGCTTGAAAACGTTATAAAAAATCCTGTGATATTTGTTGAGTTTCCTGAATCATATCCGCTTTGAAATACCTGAGTTCATCTAGCCTAGATACCTTAATAAATAATCCATAGCTTTGTACCCTTAGATAGATATACCCATTCCTGACTAACATAGTCTTTACCGAGCCCTGCCAAAATATCTGACAAGCTTTAATCTAACAGACTAGTATCATTGAACTAAAATGAAATACTTGATAACAACCAAAATATAAGAAACCAGTACTGAACGTAGGAGAGAATATTAAATACATTTCAAAGGAACTTTAAGTTTGAAAATAGATGAAATTTGGGGCGTATTTTCATTGAATTTGGTCACATTCCTGATCACTTGAGCAATCATCCATGTCGATTAATTCATCTTCATCCTCATCCTCTTCTTCATCGAAACTCGCTTGTGTACTACTGTCTCCCATGAAATTCTTTTGATCGCCATTATCATTTCCACCATTATTGCTGCCACAGTTTTTAGCGTCCTCTTCTTGTTGCATACGTTTATGCTTTGTCCTCCGGTTTTGAAACCATACTTTGACCTGTAATAAACGAGAAAAATACTGATATCAGAAATTTGTCATTATTTCGAGTAACGATTAACTCGGTTTGATTACATTACACACTCTCCTCCCCTATTCGGTGGTAAACAAATTCACACAATCATTCAATTAATCCACCCTTGGAGATTTTCCGGATTTTTCGTTCCCCTTCAATTGCACCAAATAAAAGGCCAATAAATTTAACGAGCGTTTCACTTAAGTAAGTAACTAACAGGCACGACCCTTGCTTACTTAACGTGTGTTTTACTACTGCAACTCATGCGATCAATTTCGAAAGGGGCGACAATTTCAATGCCTTTTACTATGACAGGGCAAGGGTTTTTGTGGGGTGAGTGAATTATCATGTCAACATGGCGACTATACTAGATAAGTTTCATTTCCAGTTCATAAATTAGCAGATTGAAAAAATAATGCGACCGAATTTTGTAGTTTTTAAATCAAAGGACGACATTTTATGGAAACGCGAGAATTTATGTCGTGTGGACGTGAAAAAGCAGTTTCATAAGAGGGTAAATGCAAAAAAAAAAAACATGGGTACCTTCATGTTTTTTGGAAAGGTTTTAGGATTGATATGCTGCAAAATATTTGCATTAGTTTGAGTATTGTATTGTGTTATTTACTTTTGTTAGATTTTATTTGAGAATGAAGAATGAAACTACGAGTATACAGTCAATTATGATATCTCTCATCCAAATAATATTTGTAGATTTTTTTTAATTGTGAGGGTTTGGAAGTATATAGGCAGCCTCTGCTTAAAGTTTCAGATTAAGTTGGTGAAATTCTGATGGAATATCCGCGCAAGCTTCATTTATACCCTCAATTGCGACGCCGATTCTTTAAGAAATCTCAGGACGCTAGTGATCGCTGTTTCCCGCAGTTCATGATTTAGATCGATTTTTATATTTTCAATGATTTCGATATGAGGAAGATGTTGACAGTGTTCTACAGAATTGATTCAATTACTATCTGAAATATTTAAAGATTTTCAGAATCTAAAGCTTAGAAAAGGTTCTGTCTGCTACACTAATTGTTGTAGTTAGTTGGTTTAGATTTCAAGACTTCCTTACTCTAAGTATGTATTAAAAAAAAAAAATGAAGCTATTCTTGCGATTTGACCCTAAGATATTCTAAAATTTTGTGAGCTTGAACGACAGTTCGATTGTTCGATGTTTTAATGACTACTTTAGAATTTTTAAATTAGCTTTACATAGTAATTTTGATCACTTGATGAAACTCAGCGTCTGTTGGGATAAATGATTTTTTTATTTTTTATACTAAAATGCATTTTGGAGAGCTTCCCTAATGGTCCTGATCCTGATATAGTGTTCCCACATCTGATTTGATAAATTATTTCTACCTCTTGTACCGATTCTGTTTTATTTACATATTTTATTTATTTATTTATAGTAGCGCGTTCTCTAGTTTATGGAAATTTCTTTTATAATTATTTTGCACACAAAGAAATGAGAAACGACGTTATTTAATTATTGGCGAAATCACAATTTATTTTGTACTGCCACGATAAGTGAGCAATGGAATGGGTTCAGTCAAGGTGTATTAGTGTTTGAAAATTCCTTTTTTTGTTCAACCTGTAAATGTATCTCATAAATACTTTTTTATTTATTCGTAGAAATTAATCAGTTTTCCCAGCATCGACCTTACCTAAATCCCCCTTTTATATCCGAAAATATTCATTCCATTTTATAAAAATGCTCCATTTTCAAGATGAAATTTACAAATACATATAAATGGCTCATTTAATAGTACACTCCTCATTTACCTATTAAATTAGCCTACTCAAAGTCGAGATGAATTAGCTAATTCACTTTTTCGCTCCTTAAATCGTGGTATAGATTCATCGTATTTCATTAAAACGAGTTTTTATCCTTTAAATACCCTCTAAATGACTTTTTCCAAATTCGACACCTAGATAAATCATTTCTTATACCCGATAAGGATTTATTCACCGAATTTCAACAAAATTGTATTTCTATCTTAGTACCCCAAATAACCCGTAAATAAAACCTACCCCTAAATATATTTTATGCCCCTGAAATATTTCCTAAATCAATTCTTCTAAAGTCGAGATCGAGTTAAATCGATATCTCGCTACCGAAAATCATAGACTCATCCCATTTTATTCAAAGTACCCCCTTACCCCTACATTAAATATGTATGCATATAATTTTGATGTAGTGTAATTAAAATCTTCAGTTTGTCCAAAGAAATGTCTCTATTCTTTCCTTTTTTAGAAAAATATCGGACAAGTATAGGACAAAGTTATGTAAGAAGCTACTTTTGTCATATTTGATCAGTTAAATAATTTTCTCAAAAATGAACTAGAAAAAGAATCGAACTTTTCGACCCAGCGATCAGAGAGGCTTCATCAGTATATCAGTTATCTCTAATTACCTACCATAGAAGTTCAATGATGGAGGTCACACCAATTACTCATATAAATACTTAAAAAAAAAAACAGAAAAATACACGAATGAATTATATAGTAGTGAGATTACTCATTGCAATTTTCAAATTGGGTGATTGTTCCCCCTTCTCGCCTTATGACACTCCGATAAACCAAGTAGAATTTATAAGTGGAAGATTTTTCGCCTAAAAGACTAAAATTCATTGAAAAAAATTTCAATAAATTCGCAAATTGCATTAAGGTAACGCCACAGTAAATTTTTTGATTTTTTTTTTTTTGGCTTAAAAAATAGTTTAAACCCTCTAGATTAGGAAAAAAATGTCCCGTGCGAGAAAAGCAAAACATGTCCCGGGAAGATGGCTGTGGAGCCGCCATTTTGTTTTTTTCGCTGCCAAAAATTTATCAATAAAGTTCAATATATGCCCGATAACACCCTTAAAAGGTTTTTTTCAAACACCTTTAATTTCGTGAGAAAAAAATTCGTGAAAAAACCTTTTTTTTTAGTCGTTACAGTGGCGTTACCCCTTAAGGGATTAGTCTACTTTGCGCGCTACCAAAAAAGGCAATTTTTACTAATTTTTTTTTTTAGGTATTTTTATAAGCATTGATATAAAAGTTGGGAAATATAAAAAAAAAATTGGATTTTTTATTTTAAACACTTTTTATAGACAAAAATTATAGACAAACGTATCGTTTCAAAAAGTAGACAAGTGAGTTGCGTGAGAAATATCTCTGGAACGTACTATCTCAAATAAAAAAATCCCATGGAAGTAGATTAAATATAATAGTGAGTTCGTCCTGAACTGAGATCATCTCAATTTTCACTATTTTCTTTTTTAGCAAAAATCACTGAAAAAAGAGCCATGTTTTTTTTTCAAAATAAGTCCGTAATTTTGTTAATTATGTATAAAAACTAATGATTGTAGTTCGGAACTCACTCACTATTATACTTAATCTAATTGCATGTGATTTTTTGATTTCAGATATTTCGTTCTAGAGATATGGCTCACGCAACTCACTTGCTTACTTTTTGAAACGTTACGTTTGTCTATCATTTTTGTGTTTAAAATAAAAAGTTAAATTTTTTTTTCCTGTGTGTTTATTAAGTCCAACAACTTTTATATCAATACCTATAATAAAACCTTCCAAAAAAATATTTATGAAACTAGCCCTTTTTTGCAGCGCGTAAAGTATCCCTTAAAGTCCTTTTTAAAAAAAAAAAAAAACGTATTTATATGGACTTTCTGATGGCTGGGTCGAAAAGTTCAATTTTTCTGCAATTTGCAAATTATTGAAATTTTTTTCAATGAATTTCAGTCTTTTAGACGAGAAATTTTCCCTTAGAAGCAGAATCGATAACTTTTGATTAAATTAGTCTTAATTTTTATAATGCAATGTACCCCAAAATATAGATAGAGTAAGTTATATATGCTAGGCAAATAAAGTACTGACTACTACGTTTTGTGATGCAAAAATTCACTGATACAACATTTTCATTAGGAATTCAGCAGACAGAGAAATTATCTTATATTTCCACCTTCACTCCACAGGCTTAAAGACTCAGTAAGGAAAGAAGTGAAAAGAAGAAGAATAAAGTTAGATATAAAGTTAGTTATTTTATTATTGTTAAAACTAATAATGTTTTTGTCCATAGGGAAACTGGAGGAAAAAAAATTAATCGAAATGTTTTGTTAAGTTTTTAAAAGATTCCATAAAAATCAAAATAATAAATTTCAAATGAATTTTATTTAATGTAGTATGGGAAATTTAAAGGAAAGTGTATCACCACAAGAAATTTTAAACAAAATCCCAAAATTTTTCATAATCACCATTACCAAGGAACTCTCTACGATATAAGCTATTTTTTTACCGTTATACCGTTTTTCACTTCCAATAAAAAGTAGGTAATAACTAAAGGAGATGAAAGTGAGCAAATATCAGGTAGCCATTTTAATACATTGACACTGTTTATTGTTTGTACATCATTGCATAATTTTAAGCTTTTATTGCCTTATACCTAAAAGTATTTACTGAATTTCCAAACATGAACATAAAAAAGTTAATAATTATGAAAACAATTTCAGTGGTAAAAAGTCGATTGGTAAATTTTATTTCGTGTACCTACGCCTTCAGTTATTTTACGGTTTTTCCTGCGTCAATGTGCCAACTCCAAAACTTTTACCGAACTAAACATGAAATATACCGCTAAATTTCCAAAGATATTGTGGGCTTATCATTTTGGCACACTTTCCTTGGACAGCGTAATTTTTCCTCGTGACATTCTCATAAAACTCTTTTGTTATTCCTAGGAATATTCCATTGAATTCTTTCTTGGGACAGAAAATTTCTTAAGAATAATTGATGAAAGTCTCAGGGCTTGGTAGGCTAGCGTTATCCCATAGTCAGTAGTGATGGGTCGGTCGCGAACGACTTCTTCGTTTTGAACGGGTCAGTATACTGACTCAAAAGATCTGAGTCACCTATTCGCCACCATATCGGTCAATCGTTCAATAAAGGAACCGATTCTTGAGCTTTTCTTGGCAGATTTGTTTAATTTCAAAACCTTAATGTAGTTTTAACTTTTATGAAAATGCTCTTATTGCGAACGACAATAAATAAACTTATTATTTATACGGGCATGCAGGCATTCAGCCAGATATAGTAAAAACATAAAAAGGAATGCTCAATTGTTCACCTGCAACCCTATTTCGGCAGCGTAAGAAACAACAAAAAGCTGCTACTAGGCTATCCAGGAAAGTATATTTTCTGAATAAATTTTTATTGATGGTAACTCTGTCGTCATTACCACCATTTTGCACATGCACACGAGTGCAAAAGGGTTCCAGTCAGTAGCGCACCCAGTACATAGCTTTGGGGAGCCATATGTGTCCCAAGTGCAAAGGTGTCTGAAGTCGCATTCTGAGTCCATTTGAGCACTTTTTTGAAGATATTTAATTTCAAGTTTTATTTGCTAAAATCTCGACATTGACCATATATCAATTGGGCGACATGTGTGACATGACCATCACCAATTTTTTTGAAGTTGTACTTGGATTGTTTGTAGAATCAAAAATAAAAATTAAAAATTATCCCTATACATGCGTATTTCGTTAGCTATAGCATTTTAAAATTTCAAAAGAATCCTGTTCTGGTCTTCTTTAAAAATTCATACATTGCTATTCATGATAGAGTAAAGAAATATGGGTCATTTGAAAGTTCGGATTTCAAGTTATCTAAGAAAAACAACATCTGAAAAATATATGCGAAAAGCAATATCAACGATAAAGATTATATTCAAGGATAACGTTGAATATCCTAGAAAACGTACTTTTAATTTTTTTTTTTATTTTCTACCTTATATTATCCACTAAAACATATGAAAATTTCAACTTGAGATCTTAACGGGATAAGGGAGTAAAAAATCATGAAAGCCTCAACAATCATGCATTTGCTCATAATAAATTCTTAGTTTCTTGAAAATTTCACGTAAGTTCCTGGTTCCAATGCAAGCATTTTAGGGACATGATGGATAATTTGCACCTATAGCTTAAAATATTTACATATAAAATATATGTCTCTGAAACGTCGACTTTAAGTCCGTTTATGCACGCACACATACTTACTGCGAACTGATTTGGAATTGAGCTAGATTTGAAATTTTCATTTCCTTAGAACAGGTGTTTCTTAAATAAAACTTATTTCTATGACTAAAGAATGAAATAAATGGATGCAACTGCAAATTTTTGCAGCAATCCTGATTTACTCCGGAGGCAGCAGTTTTTATATTTGGTACATGCTTAACTTGATGGTAACCGGGCTGACATTGCACAGTTCAGCAGACGAGCAGTTACAAAGGTACAATTTTGACAGTGATTGTTTAATAGCAGTGATAAATCAGTCGCGAATGGCTGAAAAACTGAAAGAATAAGTGGAGGTTCGAGTATTGCTTTGAAATTATCGATAATTATTCCCAACTGACTCAATTTACCGAACCTTTTACATGAGTCACTTATACCAAATGACTCGTATGACCTGTGTCACCAAAATGACAGATTTTGACAATCACTAATAATCAGTTTCTTCTTAGCTAAGATTGACTGACTGAAATAGAGGTTTAAGGTCCCGAGTGATCCTCCGAAAAGTAGGCGCATTGTTCACCCTGAGTAATGCTCATAGGTCCCAACCGGACGCTCCTATAAATTTCAGTATTGGCACCAAGCCCTCCTTGCCGGCATCATGTAACTCGCCCAGGAGGTGTGAGCCAAGGAATCTGTAACGTATTACTGAGAGTGTCGGACAGTGAAAAAAATGGGGTCACTGTTTCGGACTCCTCTCCGCAACCCCTGCATTTAGGAACATCAAGAGGTCTCATCCTGTGAAGGTGAGAGAGGGGAGTGCCCAGTGAGAATGGACAACAGAGTTCTTGGGGCTGGTTTGTTAAGTCCTAGGAGCTTATTCGTTTGGTTTGGGTTCGGTTTACCCCACAGTTCCTTTGTTGTTCTACCCAAAGGCGACTGTGTTGGCGGTCAGCCCAGCTTGAAATGATTGAGACAAGGTGTTTTGGTGCAATCCCGACTGTAGAGGCCGGTTCCTCCGAGGCTGCACCAAGACGAGTAAGCTCGTCCGCCCTTTCGTTCCCGCTATCACCCTGTTATTCCCAGAGAGCGAATACAAAGTGGTTTTGCACTCCTTTAATAGCTTGGAGGTAATACAGGGTTTAGATAAAGCCTTGACATTTGCTTGGCTGCCTGAGCAGATAGCTATCTCCTTGTCTGAGTTAAGGAGGTGCCTTCCCGCTTCGAGAAAGGCCTTGACTTCTACCTGCAAAATCATGGCATGGTTTTCAAGATGTATGGAAAATTTAATCTCAGGCTCCTCGCAGAAAACTCTTGCTCCGGTGCCTTCGTCGGTGTAAATTGTAATTGGGTTTGTCAATGGTTGAATTGCGAAGGATGGGATTCTAGATTCAAAATTGCTTTTCAGCATGGTCTCGAGGAGGTGGTCACTGTACCTCTCGATGCCAGGTGCGATAGACTGCACGAACTCATAAATGGATTCATGTGGAACTCTTGTTCCAGCATGAAGCCAGCCAAGATTAAGATACAGTCTTAGCGCTGTAGTCGATGCCCCCTGCTTAATATGTAGTTGCACCTGGTGTATGTTCAGGATAACCTCCAGACCCCAAGTGCTAGTTGACTTAAAAGCGCCGCTTGCGCTGAGAAAGCACAGTCTTTGAATCTTCTCCATATTTTGCGATGATTGGCGAAGTCCATTGCTTTCCTACACACCACCCAACCGTAGATTAACATGGGTCGCATGACGATAGTGTGTATCCATAGGATCATCCGCGGTTTGAGTCCCCACTTCTTCCCTACCGATCTGCGGCACATTGTGAAAACTGTAAGAGCTTTGGTCGCTCTGTCTTCTAGGTGTGGTTTCCAGTTTAACTTTTTATCTAATATAATACCTAGGTATTTCACCATGTCCCTTACCACCAAACGCGTGGAGCAAATCGAGGGCAGGTTTAAACTGGAAATATTCGTTTTCATGGTGAAGAGGCATAGATCAGTTTTCCGTTGATTGATGCTTACTCCGCTGTCCGTGGCATAGCGCATGACGAGTCGGATCGCATTTTGCACCAGTCCACAGAGTAACATACGGGTTTGTACCCCTTCCGGGTGAGTGTTAGCAAGAGATCGTCCATGATGAGTACCCATAAAAGAGGTGATAGGATACCACCATGAAGGCTGCCCCTGTAAACTCTTTTAACTTTTCTTACCCCACCCATATCAGCAAAGACAGTTCTATTATACAACATGTGTGCAATCCAATTCTTTAGAGATCGATAGCAAAGAACATAGGAGAATCACACTAATTCATACAAATTACCTTTATCTATTTAGGTAATACTACGAGATACCATAAATTAGTTTCCAAAGAGTCGAAAATAGTTGAATCGCTTTCTCCATCACCATCATTAGTAGCTTATCCTGGTTCGTTAAAATTATTATATTCGTTT
Source organism: Dioctria linearis (assembly GCA_963930735.1). Taxonomy (NCBI): domain Eukaryota; kingdom Metazoa; phylum Arthropoda; class Insecta; order Diptera; family Asilidae; genus Dioctria; species Dioctria linearis. The sequence goes on along the minus strand of OZ005741.1, from coordinate 324,298,238 downwards.
TCATAATAAAATTTACAAATAATTAAAAATGGATCGTTTAATAGTATACTACCACTACTACCACCACTTGATTCGGAAATCCATAGATAATCACCGCTAATCATGATCTAAGTATCATTTAAATTAGTTTTTATCCTTTAATTATTCCCAACATACAAACTTGAGACCTAGTTAAATCGTTTTCTTCTACCCGAAACCAGCAGATTTACCTCATCTTATCACAATTCAGTATTACACGCTAATTATGCCTCAAAAGACAATCTAAATACCTTCTAAATGAGTTTTAACCTCTTAATAACCTCTAAAATAGTTTTCTAAAAATAAGCATCTAGTTAAAATGCTACCTCGCACCTGAAAACAGTAGATTTACCTTCATCTCATCAAAATTATCCCTTTGCACCCACTGTATTTACCTATTACCATATTATTAATTACCTCTTATTACCCTGATGATATTAACGAGTTTTAGCAAATTTGAGATCTAACTAAATCGCTTTGTCGCGCCTAAAACTGATACTGCTGATCCTACTTGACCAAACGTCTTAGTCACGCTTTCTAAGTGAAATTTTTAAATATGCAATTTCGAAATTCGATTTCCGTTTTTTTTGTTTTTAATTCGAATTTTTCTTTTTCAGTTTTTGTTTCTCATTTCCTAAATTGGAACAGTTTTAGATTGAAAAAAAAAATTTCATTGCGAAATGAAAACATTAGAAAATCGCTCCCCATACGCGTTACATACATATTTGTTCAGAAACAATGTATTAGATATAAACTAGGATTTGAGCTCCTGATACAACTATGTTGTAAAGATTTATTAAAATTTTTTATAACAATTTAATTAGCTAAGTTAATTGAAAATAATTTTTCTTCAATTGTAACTTCACTCAAATTGTGCTTTCTATAATCTCTTTTCGAACCAATCGTAGATTTATAAGTGGGTAATTTGAAAATACCTGTTTAATTAACTAATTGCTCAATTAATAAATAACTGTTGACCGATCGCTGAAGGTTTTATTAATTAACCTGCTGCTGATTCAATCATTTAATAATAATTGCCAGCTTATTGCGATAATGAACAGCTCCAACAGGTTTCGATTTTACCGGTTATTGTACGAAAAGTTTTCTGAATATGAAATAAAAATTTCCTACACCACATCATAGTGTTACCAATATTACTGACTTAACCGATTCGAATTACTTTAATTTTCGTTTTATCCATATTTACCTGTGTTTCTGTCAGACTTAAAGTTTGCGCTAAAGATTTGCGTTCGGCACCAACTACATAGTGATTATTCTCAAAGGCGTGTTCTAATTTTAGCAGCTGCGAAGGTGAAAAAGCCGTCCGCACCCTTTTTGGTTTTCGAAATGGTTGCAGGAGAAAATCTGTAAAGTAAAAGATGGACAGAATTTTATATTTCATCAGTTTGTGATTAATTTAAAATATTACAAAATAACGCAAATGATACGGAGACAAGTTATATACTCATAGAAGGAAAAGCACTAAAATAAATTTGCCGAAGCGAATTTCTCTCTCATTTTGGCAACAACATGTATGAAAAAACCGGACGTGCTATGAATGAAAATGTGAACATGGCAATACAGGTAGGCAGGTAGGTAGATAGGTATGCATATTCGCGAAGCGATTATTTGCATAATTTGCTGTAATGATCGCTCGCTGTTTACTAACAAGAATATATTATGGGCGCAGGTATCTATGCATGGTAAGAGGAATTTAAGTGGCTGCATATGTGCGCAAATGGCGCTCATTACCTGCATCTGTGCAAGCAAATTAGTAAAGTCACAATTTAAAGTTCAAATTGACTTGGTGCACATTACGGCGACAACAGCGTATTAAAATCAATTGCTCCACTGTAAGCTAAATTGCGGTAAAGTGGAAGTTCATCTTATAGGCATACACGGTTCGAAATTTGTTGTAGATTATAATGATCGATTCATTTCGAGCTGAACTGGACAGCGCCGGTAGAAAAGATTAGTTTGGTTGCGAAATTATAATGGAGAGATCTTTTGTGATTATTTTTCATTAAATTTAATTAATTATAGCTTTTGAGAATATTTGATGAGCCTGGTTGTTTACATCCTAAGAGCCAAATGGGGGGGATGAGAGAGATCAAAGCGCGTCACAATCGACTTCGAGGCCGAATTGTATTGAAGATTACATATCCTTAAATTAAGCTTTGTTTACTGAGCTCCAGCAGTGGTTTCTTAAGGATGCTGACGAATTTAAACAATCAAGTTGTTAATTTTTTTATAAATTAAATTTGATTTTTTTTTTGTATTTTTAACGATTTAGGTATATATTTGTTTACTATGGGAAGAAATTGCAACTGATAATTTATATCCTCAGAAAGTTGAATATTTTAGTTGTCCTTTTTATTTAAAACTGTGAAGAATTGCACAAATTTTGAAATGTTGGTCTACATAATAGTTAATGAAACATTGTTAAAGTTTGTTAACAGTTTTCGGGAAAATAGTTCATCCATATCTAATCGTGTTCTGAGAAACTTTATGACTAATTTTTTACTCCTGTAAATCGGAGTTTTTCCGGAAGCGTGTCACATATTAATTTAGGTCTTAGGCACCAATTCTTTCAAGATCATGCTTTCACACAGCTCAAATTTTATATGTCGAACCATGGTGTCAGGTGAAAATCTGCAAGTGACTGCCAACATAAACTGCTATTTTGCATCTAAATAGGCGCATGATCAGTGATACTTGACTCAAAAGCAGACCTTATGTTAACTGTAAAGTGCCACAACTCTTATTAGAATGTTATTGTAGCGAAAATAATAAGTCTGGTTGGATTTAAGCTTAATCAATATACTGTTACGTGTAATAGAAAAGGACAAGCGACATCTATTGGTTCGAAAAAAAAATTTTAGGATAACCGATATCTATGGGACGGTAAACAAGTTTAGGTTCGGAGAATCGATATTTCTAGAATGGAAACTTCGGAAAAGTTGTGGACAAATTTGTAGAGTATAAATATGGCACTTGTTACCGCCAGGAGGCAGTGGCGATCTTATCTCAGATAGTGAAGTGAACGTAGTAAACGGAACAAAGTGTTTTAATTGGATTGTGAATAGTTGAAGTACAGTTATAACGATAACTAAAAGTATAGTTGATTTGTGATTGTTTGTGAATTTAACAAAAGTAAACAGTGGAGTTGTATTGTGATGTGTTTTTAATATCAAACTTTGGCCACGCTCGTAACAATACTTTACTTTAGAAAAAAAAAATAATCAAAATTATCAATATTCCTTAATCCATCGAGGATATAGTCACAAAATTGTTCTCCTTCACGTATTTTTCGTTCCACTTGTTTGAATAGTTCCATAAAAATTTGCTCACTTGGCAATGTTATTGGCATGTCATCGCAGTGTTTAGTCAATCCAGTTCCACCTTATTTATTTTATTTCGTTATCAATCCTGTTTGTCAATATGTTTTTAGGATATAAAGCAATTACCTATTTATAAACATTTGCCTTCCATGACTATAGGCCTGATAACAATTATAGAAAATTAGCTATTATTATTATGCAACGGTAACCAGGGGACGAGAACGATATTGCATTGTTAAATTTAATTGTGGCGATTGTTTACATTTGAAGGTAACTTCGATTTTTTTCCTTTTACATGTCGTCTGGTTTTCTCGGATTTTAGTGTCTCTCCCAAGAAGTGACTATTCCTGTTTAAGATCAAAATAAAGTTAAAACTGCCGGTATTAAAATGAAATTACTTTGGACTTACATAATAAAGAGATAATGCAAAAAAATGGATACTGGTGTTGGAAAACCAGCAATATTAGATGGGGTGGATAAAGCAATTCTAGACATTCTTGGTACCGACTCCCCAGTAATAGAAGGCTTACAATTGCCACAAGCAAATGGTGCACCGAAGATCTTCAGTTTAATAGTAGAGAAGTGGAGAAAAACTTAGATGCTAGAGATTCTGATGTTGCTAATATAAGGAGACAAGAATTCTAAATTTTTCAAATTGTGAATATTTCTATTTTTTTTAATTAAGCATGTATTTTTAATTTTTTTGTTTAAATAATTTTTTATTTTTTTTTAATAATTTCTTATTTTTTATATTATTTTGTTTTTATAATTAATGTTGAGTTTTCTTATTTATTTTAATTAAATGAATTTATGAAATGTTGAATATGATTAATTTTCGTTTAATCGTTCCCATCTTTATCATCAAGCTCGACATTAGTGCTTCATTGTATCTAACCCTTCTTGCACCATTGTGGAGAGTGCAGAATAGCAATACCACATTTGCAGTAAATTTGGGATTCAACGGTAGAAATTTCTCTTTCAAGAAAACTTTTGACACAACTAATCAAATGTAAATTTATGAACCCTTACCAAAGCTGTTTTCCACAGTAAGGCTTCTTTTTTATGTGTGCCCGATTAAATCTTTGCTCTGCTAGATTACCAAGATTTCTTTGCACTGGTGGGATAAGTCATTATTTTAGTGGCTAATCACTGGCTCCCAAAAGTACTGCATCAGGGAATGGATGAAAATCAGTCTCAAAATTTCGAAATAACTGGAAATTTCGAAATTCTCCGGAATCATATATACTGAAAATTATTGGATAAAAGCTCCAGTTTGCCGCATACACCATCATTGTGTTAGGTGCCGGGTTACATAGTGCTCTTCATGCTATTCATTCATTGTAGGGGCATCTATATTACTCATAGCTTCATTTCAAAAGGTTTTTCTAACTTGCTCCTTTGTTAGTTTTCTTACACAATTTGATTCTACTGCTTGTACTAACTATCTATTACTTATTCGATGTACCTAACGTTGTAACGTAGTGTAAGCTGAGGTTCTTCAATAAATACTTTTCTATTCTATTCTAATTAAAGAAGATTTCTAGTTTAACCAGCCGAATCAATCAGTTAAATATATCACCTAAGTTGACAGTCAATTTAAGCCGATTTCTATTGAAATTAAAAACTTTCGTTTAATTTCACTAGAAATATACTCTGGTTGTGACAACTGGATTCCTGTTTATCCTCGCCAATATTCGTCTCCAATACTCTGCACCCTGCATAATATCCTCGTACACATCTCCATGCATAATATTTTGCTGGTTTATTTCTAAAATTTTCGCTTCATATTTTTTTCACACAAGCAGTCAAGCTTGGGCGCTGCATAAACCCGTATGGCATTAGTTCTTATCAGGAAATATTTTTTTATTATTTAAGGGGAAAGATTAAGCAAAAAGTAGATTATTTAAATATACACTTATTTATTGACTTTTTTAAGAGAAATACAAATACGTATGTACTAATCTTTATTTTGTATATTAATAGTCAAGAGACTATTGATGTCGCACAATTCACTATTGAATATGTACATGTAAAAGAAAGGACAGGAAAATAAAAAAAAGAACAATATTCCGCTTAAAAATAAATTATTGGTATATCCTTTGTAACATTCAATTCAATCGACCCAAGGCCAGAGTTTTCCGATATAGGGACACTACCCGTAATGGATTTACTTTTTGCTTTTGTAGATAAAAGTGTCATTTGATACCCAATGAACTATTCTACCACACAGTTGAATTAATCATACCATGGATATTGGTAATTCTATGGCATTGCACTCCATTTCCCAACCAAAGTAGACTTGTCAGCAGATGCTGCAAAGGACTTAAAGTATTGTTCCGTCCACTGCCATGTTGCAAATTTCCTCCAATTCTTAGTAGATTTTCCAGCGTGTAATTTATTACTCTAGATTCAGATTCTTCCTCAAATAATCTTTCGAAATTAAACATTTCTTTATTTCACTATAAATGTTTGCATACATATTATTTAAATATTGCAATGTTCATAAAAGCGAAAAAACACTACTGGTTACGTTGAAAGACACTACTTCCCCTTCTCTTAGTTTTTGAGAGCAGGAGTTTAATTTGTGTAGGTACGTGATAAAAGAAAATTGTCTTTTATGTATGTTGATTCCAAATATAAGTCGAAATTAATTCCCAGATAAACTACACCATTCTTTCCGCTTCGTTTCCCGATTCTTGGGAATCTTCTTCAAGTATAGATAGTTTCGCTTTATGAGATTTTAAATTAATTTTGTTTGATTGTTACTTCTCACCTAGGAAAGACGACGGATAACTTTCATAATCAATTTATAAAGAGAATTCGGTTTTAGTATTATGTTGCTTAAATAATTATCAAACTTTCTATAGAAAAGTGATCAACGCAATAATTTGGTTTCTGACTTGAGTTTTAGACAAACGAAAATCAATTCAATCGAAATAAGTAATAGTATTGAAAAAGCATGATATTGCAGACATCCAATTCGTTTATTCCTACCGTAATTAGTTCTGCCTTAAGTAACTTGGAATATATTTTGATTCTTAATCGATTAAAAATGAATTCAAATACCAAAGGTCGCCAGAAGTTGAAGTGAATTGATAATCATCCAGTAAATTATTCAATAAAACGATTCTAGAATAGTTACGTCTCCTATCAAAAGTTTTCAAGAATAGCAGATTAATCGTCATAAGGATCATGAAATTCCCTTGATCATCGGTTTCACGATGAAGTTAATAGAAAAATAGCGCTTTAGATTGATTTAATGCCAAGCGTTATGTGCATTGGCGTAACTAGGTGGCAGGGGCCAAGGTTCGAACTTCCCCCCCCCCCCCCCCCCCCCACCCAGGAAATTATGAAAATTCCCAAAAATCATTCGTTAACTCGTACAATCTTAGGCCTAATCAAATTAAATCCGTTCAGATCGGAATCGAAAACTCTTTAACAAAATCTTGTTAACATTTTTAAAAACTATTCTAAGATTGCTCTGATACCACTGAATTTTGACAAAGGTGTGATCCGTGGAAGTAATCATGCAAAACTAGTTTGACAGTTTGTGAGGATATTCTAATTGACAACCTTTGATATCAATGAAATTTTGAAAATTTCATAAAATTTTGTTTAATTTTCCGGAAAAAAAGCTTTTTTTAAGCTTTTCCGATTCTAATCCCAACGGATTCAGTAATAAGGCTGATTATCTTTATAAGGAAGAAATATTTACTGCGCAATTAAAAACTTCAATAATATTCTTATTACGTTACATTATGGAATAAAATTATATTAGCACTCTAGACAATACATAAATACTTCGGGAAAGCGAGAAATATACAGAAAAACCTTAAATTTGTCTAAAACCTACTCGAGTCTCGCAAAGGAGAAAGCAATCGGAGTGAGCAAAAGAGTTTCTGATAAAGTCCACTAGTAGTTACGCTATGACAGTTCTGAACCACTTTTCCCATACAAAAAGTGGCAACTTTTTTCCCAAACTTTTTGAGGATTCTGGATCACTGTGGGTTTTGTGGAGTGGTAGGGGAAGGGGGAAGGGATGGGAGGGGGTGTTGAGGCCGCTTTTGTGCTGAAAATTTGACATCATCTCAAAGTTTTCTTTTAGGTGGATACTGAAGCCAACAACAATAACCAAGTAGGTAGGTATGTTGACTTGGATATGTCCGTCTTCAGGTGTAATGACAGCCGATAATCAAATTCACATAGCCGAATAATGTAAACAAAATCGCAGCCGAGTAATGTAAGCAAAGTCGAATAATATAAACAAAATTCGCACTAATTGATATTAGTAATAATTCCTAGGATATTTTTGTTCATGCCAGTACTTGATGATCGATTCAGGTTTGTAAGAGTACTTCATATTCCACTTATGTTTATGGAGCTACAGTGCATTGTCGTCTTTATTCTACTACGTTTAGCAAAATAAATGTAGCCTTCAAAACCGTGATAAGATATATTTTTAGATTAAGAAGCAATGATCACAGATCGGCCTATGCACATACATTGGTTGCCTGCTACTTGTCTACATTTATTAAATATAATATCTTAATTTTTCTGCGCAAACTGATTTATATACAAAAGCCTGAATACTTGTTTGAAAAATTAGGTTTCTGGATATCCTCACAAACGACTGCTTTAGTTACGCCTGATCACACATTTGTTTTTAGTCAACACTTCTTCCACATTCATGCTATTCAGTTATGATATATTTTGCCTAGTGGTCTCCGTCGCGTTAGGTCTGTCATACAATTTGCTACTAAATTATTTAAACATTTAAGTCCCTGAAACATGATGATCTTCTGCTTTATTATTTTATTATTACTTATTATTTTTTTTTCGTCTTTTTGGTATATTTTTGGTATATTTACATAATCCATCCCATTATTTTTTGTTATCATTAATAATATTTAAATGTTTATTATTTTGTTTCAATATTATAATGTAATCTTAGTTTCCTTAATTTGAATCATGAATTGTACCTTTTGGTAGTAACATACAGTGAACTATTTGGCTTTTAAGCTTGTAGGTACTCCTAAAAGACCCTGTCTTAATGTACAAAGCTATCTTTAACTGAATAAATAAAATAAAATAAATTAAATTGACTGATAAATCGGCCATATCTTGTTAATCTTTGTATCATGGATTGTTATTTAAGTATACAAATCGGTACACTTACTCGGAGACTCCAAATCACCAAATAACGATAGATATCGTAATTATGTCGGTTTAATGAATTCGTCTTGGTTCTAATATCCTTAAAATATCGATAGAAGACAAACCACTCACCTGAGGTTAACGTTAAAGTTATTGATGCAAATACCTCGTCAATTAGGCTTATAATGAAGCTACGACCGCAATATTATCCTCCCATCAACTCTTTGAGAAATCTTGCGAACTCCATTCAAAATAATGTTTACGCACGTAATCACCTACATTTGAAATATATTGACCGGAGAATTTATCGCCACCCGACCTCCCATCGCTGAACTGATATCAGTTAAAGCAAAGAAAAACGCAACACAAACAACTTCTGATGAAAATTACCTTTCCAAGTGAGCACAGAAAACCCAAAGTTTTGGTAGCCTTATTTCCTTCAAACAAAACTCGAACTATTTCATTCTCTTATAGTCTCAGAACTTGTAAAGTTGTTTCGCTACACCGCACCGCCCTATGCAAACACAGCAATTTAATGGGTCTCAAAACGAAATACCTCCGGGCCCCTGCGTCACAAATAATTGCATTATAAATTATAAGAAAATTAGTTAAATAAATTTGCATTAATTTATCTAATTTACTTTTAATTTCAAAAGGTACATCGATGCCAGGGACAACACGGGTTTGGCGTGTAGGTTTCCCTGTCCGCGCCAATCCATCCAGAGCCATCAAATTACGTAAATTACACACTTTACGAATTCACCCCGTATTTAGTACGAAAATGTGTTCAACTTCGGTATATTATGATTCAGCTAAAAAACTGAAAACATTTCATGGCATGGCATACAGTTGCTGGTAAAGTGACCGTACATATTTGAATCTGGAACTGGATCAGCACAGCGGACACCTTCGTACCCCTTTGGTATAAGTAGTGAGTCCATCCAGTCCACTAACGTCAATTCGATCAGAATTTACGGAGCTCAGTGTGATAGTGATAGTTAAGTGAGAACCAGTTGACTGGATCGTGGCAGATCTTATCAACGGCGACAGAATTGCATTTATCGTTGACGGTTTTTCTATCTTGAACGGTTAAATATCTTGTTAATGCGTTTTTAATTGTGGTATGCGGGGCAGAGCTAGTAAGTATCTGGTTGAGTTGATGCTCGAGACGAGCGAGTAAGGTATACAGCAATCTACTCAAACCAGATCGGGACGGCCGAATAGGTGATTATTGTGTTTCAATTTACGCTATTTGGACACGAAAAGTGGACTTTAATTAAATTCGGGTTTTCACTAAATTACCGGGATTACATAACTCATGCATTTTCAAGCAACTTCAGGGCAGTTCTGAGGAAATGCATGGAGTTAAAAGGCTTAGTAATGACTCTGATAAGAAGGCAATTTACAAAATATGCACATACATAAAATCAACTTCTGCTCTAAGTGGTGGTTGTCAAAATTTCAAATTAATTTACCGAAATTACTCAAGTGAGTACATACTTTAATTTTCTACCCAGATATCTTAAATTGAATAATGGTGTGATTACTGTAATCTCCGTATATAAAGAAATACTTAAATGGTTTTTTTTTACAGAACATTGGTCCTCCCACAGAAAATGGGAAGAGATTACCTTAGTAGACCAATTGCCTTAGTGGAAGATTGCGTAAGTCGGATAAATGAGGATCTTAAACTGGTCTGAGCCAAATAACTTACTTGGCTTTCAACTATAATAAATCGAACTGCCTGGCCATCTATAGACGTGATATTGATGAAAACTCTTTACCACCGATCTATTTGAACGACAATCGACTCGTACCTATATGTAAATTCGGTGAAGTGTTTAGGGTTTCATCTCAATTCAAAATTTTCCTGTTGTGATCATGTCAGTGTTGCGACAGCTTTGATTGAACTCCGATTGCTTTACACGTTAAGCTAGTTAAATCCCATTTGCTACGCTATTCACATAATGGCTGTATGATATTTCCAGCTCTCGATTCAGTCTGACGTAGGAAACTCTTGATTGTATTCAGTGATGTAACCCGATTTGTATACAAATTGCCTCTCCATATATAACATCCTTGCTTGGTTGTCCGACAGGAGCTTATCTAATGCATTACAGACTGAGATTTCTTCATAGATTTATACATATATAACGAGCAGCCCTCATACCTATTTGAGAGATTGAGTTTCCTGCAATCATCCCGCACATGAACCTTTCGATCCCTCGTTGTGTATTACGATATGGTGAGCGCTCTTGCTTCGTCCTGGGCATTCTTTTCTGGAATCGTTTCGAAGCTAACATACAGCAAACAGGATCCAACGGAATCTTTTACAAATCAAAATTGCCACTAAACTTAGTCTTTGTTGTTGGAGTGCCACTTGCATACATATTGTTATAGCTCTTTGATAACATTTTTCTTTTCTAACTGTATACATGTTTTATCTTTTTTTATACTTCATTCAGTTCTATAAATTTACTCCACTTACTTAGAGTCTATTGTTGTATTACGTTATGCTGGCTCCTTGCATTGATTCAATTTTCAGGACATGTATCGCTTTTGGAAATGTCCCTGAGGTATGGAGGAAAGTGAGGGTTGCCTTCGTTCCGAAGCCTGGTAAGGCATCAATTATGGACCCGAAGAGTTTTTGAACCATAAGCCTCTCCTCATTTTTTTAAAAATACTTGGAGAGGCTCGTGAATCAATATATAAAGGGCGCCCTAAAAGCCTCTCCCTGATAGGACACTCCATTCAATGGTTACTGTAATTGAACGGGGACTGGATCGTGGACTATATACCTTGGGAGCCTTTCTAGAAATCGAAGGGGCTTTTAATAGGGCCACCCCAGAGTCGCTATGAGGCAACTCGTCGGCATGGCGTTGACCGCATTGTCGTGTGATGGATCGGCTAAATGCTAAGAAGACGATACTTAATCGTGGAGTTGCGTGGCCAAATATTTCTCCGTTTGCTGGTGGAGAGCAGTTGGGCGCAAGGTGGCGTCTTGTCTCCATTACTCTGGTGTATGTTGGTTGACTCACTCACCATGGTGCTGAAAAATGTGAGATTCTCATGTGAAGCGTATGCAAAAGACATCCCTCTGCTCATCTCCTGGAACAGTATGGCTTCCGCCTGTGCCTTCATACAACGAGGACTCAATGCTGTTGAGGACTGGTGCATCCGTCATGATATGACGATAAGCCCTACAGAGACCAGCTTGGTACTTTTCTTTACGTATGCTTGGGAACTTTGTTCTTCCAAAGCTCTTTGGACACACTGTGCAACTCGGAGCCTACTTTGACTCGAAGCTGACGTGGGGATTACATGTAGAGGAAAAAGCAATGAGGGAAAAGTTTTGGCTACACTTGGGGCATAAAACCGAATATTGTGCACTGGACGTACACCTCGATTGTAAGACCCATGCTCATATGCGCCATTTAATGCGATGGTGCCAGAGCTTCGTTTTGGGCGTCGCTTCTCTGTGAGCTTTCTTGCAAGGGTATCGTGGGCTGTGGGATATGCCTTATCGGAGCCGTCCCCGGCCCGCTATAAAAATTTTCTAACAAAGATGGGAATTGTTGACAGACCTAAGTGTCCGAGACAACTGAACATTTCCGTGTGCTTGTCCGGACTTTGACCGGAGCATGCTGGACATGCTTGGGTCTGGCCTCCTATATCTGGATGACCTGAAAAATTTACCTTACCAAGACCTAATGCGCTTCATTAAGAGGACAGGAAGGTTTTAGTGATGGAGTTTCTAGCAGGTTAGCACAATGGGCCATTTTGGCTTACCTGCTTGAGATCTCTCATCCGTCATAAAAAAATGTGTTTTCTGACAAAATTTGTGTATATCAAAGAAAAGGATCGATTGAAAATAAAGGCTAGGAAAAAAATGAAGAGAGTCAAGAAGAAACAAAGTAAGATATACAGGTAAAATATACAGGGTGTTTCATGTGTTAATAACTCAAGGATTTGATAGCTGAGGTGGTGACAAGCAAACATTTATTTTGTGAAGGCGGGGGGGGGGGGGGGCTGGTAAGATGCGTAATTTCGCCGGTAGGGGAAATTATGGAGCATATACACAAGAATAATTGAAAAACGGTTGCATTTAGGTAGGTACATGTTCATAGTCAAATTAAAGGTAACATTCCGGGGTTTTTATATCTTGTAATAGATAGTTATTATGCGAAAATTATTAAAATTTTAAAGATTAGTAATTTTTATCCAATTTTTTGGCTTTGTCGTCCTATAACATCCGACGGAAGGCGACAGACAGGAAGCCTGATTCGGCATTCACTGGAAAGCTGAGACGGTTTGTTATCATTTAAGATGAATACCACCGTTATTGGGGGTATATCAAGAAAGTTACAGGGTATAAAGTTGAAGAAGTACTAAAAATCTTAAACCCCCCTTACCGCCAAGACAACGCGTCTTACCACCCGGCACACCCTTCTCTATATAATTTTTTGCTTATCTCCAGCTCAGCTATCAAAATCTTGAGTTATGTGTACCAATTATGAAACACCCTGTATAGATAGCATTTTACGAACGGACGGATATCTAAAATCGAATGTTTTCTAATTTTATGAGTAAGTAGATAAATATATACCAACATTTCTGATTTAATTTTTTGTACCACCTTTATTTTATGCGTATGATTTAAATCCGGATATAAAAAGGTGCTGTCAAAATATAGGCTTTGTTCTGTTTAGCCAAATTACCACGCATACTTAGTATAAATTTACTGGTACCATCTCTGTGGCAGTGGTGTATCCGTACGTCACGCTTCCCCCCAACTCATTGCTTCAACATTTCCGCTGTATACCCATGCATTATATTCACTTATTCACGTTTCATCGAAACATTTTGTGATTATTTCCAAAACTCATTACCCAAATAAAGCCACGACGAATGGATAAGCCCAATCTTAACGTCAAATCATTACCAAGTCATGGGAAAAGAGTTGATTAAGAAACACAAAATTGCCAAAGTCGGCAATACATCCATCCATACATATATGCATGCACATCTCACGCTGCTCCCCCTTAATGAATTATTTCAGTCACATACGCACGAAATCATGTAGCGCGCAGAGCAACCGTAATGTCACACTTACACAAACTTCAAATCAATCACATTGGATCGTCTTATTATGGCACGGTAACGCTGCAATGTAATACCGGCAACAATCTAACAAAATCTCACAAAGCTAATCGCCTTTTCGTTCCTCTTTTCTCAATCTTCAACATTCTCCGGTGACTCCTCTCTTTTTACTTGATCTTCTGCCTTTTGCATTTCATTATATTCCTGCGGCTGACGTCGAAGCTCACAGCATCTGTCCGCGGATCGTGATCTGGATCCATTGAAAAGGAATGGAATGATCTGCTCCAGCAGCGCCTCATCTAATAGCTTCTGCCATTACAAGAGTGGCTGTTTACATTTTCTATTTGGACATGTGCACGTGTTTGGTCTTCACTAAAATTGACATTTTTAATTGGACATTTGAATAAATACTTCTTGTTTACATTTTTTGTAAAAATTTATTAATATGCCGTTATGTATGAGCCGCATTGATAGCTGGGTGTATTCCAAGGTAGTATAGAAGGCAAGGTATTCCCATTAAAATATTGACACATTGTAGCTGGTAGTCTGTGACGTAATTCTGTGACTAATGTATATACATTTTATAGGAAAGACAGAGATAGGAGAGAGAGAGAGTATTGTGTTCTCTGTACCTTACTTTCCTATACATTTTCACAATGTTTCGTCAGTAATGGCGGAACGTGGTTCCTAATGGAAATACCTTGTATTCTATATACCTTGGGTGTTGTTTCCAATAGTAGATCCATAGTACAACCTTTTCGACTATGTATGAAAACGTGCGATGAAAGTAAAACCAACTGAAGAATTCTCTTTTCGCTGATCTCACGCTGAGAATTTTTTTGTGACCAGCATTGAATGTTGTTATTGCTTGACACTGAATAATTATATTAAAAACATTCGTTCAATTCGTAAATGTGAATAATATTTGTTGCCATACATTTAAAATTTTTTTAAGAAATTTTTGAACTTAATTTTCTCAATTTTCTAAAATTTCCGATAGAATTAGTACAAATTTTGTGACGTTGGACTTTTCAGTAAATTTTGTAATAATAATAAAAACTTGGTAGTGTCCAAATTGCTGTCGTCAGAAACCCCTGAAATGTGACTTTCATTTTAGTCTAGAACAATACACAATTCAGTTTGTACTACTAAATATGTCCTGGATATAATAAAAGTTGTTATTCTCAACTCAGAACGGAAGTTTAGAAAATACTAGCAACCAACACGTCTGTATAACTTAATGGGTTCACGGCGGTGCATACAACAGCCAGTTCCAGTTTTTTGGAGCTTGTCAGGAACTGAGAGCCGCCATTTAATTTCTGACTAATGAATCAGTGCCGAATCTGCTTAGGTCTCCTGAACTATGCAAAAAGGAACTCAACTCAGATATGCAGTTCTGATACAGAGCCTCGTAGGCATCGAATACTTTTAAGCCCCTTTTTTTTTGTTTTCTCTATGAATATATAATTTCAAAATTGGTGTATTACTGAGACAAGGGCGGATCCAGACATTTGCTTTAGGGGGGGCACGATTGCCCCATCGCCCCTATAATCGCACTTGCCATCAGTTTTGCACATCTCTGTATAGCTTCCCCTTTCCGTTTCAGCATGAAATATTTCATTAGCATTCAGATATCGCCGGAGTTCTTTTATTAATATAAATAAAATAGTTTTTGATCCCGCACGCATAGTAAAATTTAGTATCACATAAAATAGACATTTTTCGCAAAAACTTTGCTTGTACTGAAAATTCCTTAGTGATATAATTTTAAATTTTTTGAGATTAATTTATGACTAAAAAAGAATAAAATAATAAATATAACAAATAACTTTTTAAAAAACTATCTAGAGTTTTCCATTTAATTAAACATTAAAATCATATTACATTTGTGTATAAATTTTAAAATTTCCATGGTACACAAAGAAATCAAAGTCAAAGCAAAGTAATTTAATTAAGTATTATGATAAAAATTAGGAGTTCCAAATTTCATGGTTATTCACTGTAGTGTTAAAACTTCAACTGCCGAGGGGTTAGATTCCGTAACTGTGAAAACTTTGCCTGTGCATACGATTTATAAAACTCACCGTGAGGGAAAGTGTACAATTAAGTGCTGAATGAAAACTTTTCTGTGCTGAATGTTGTTTGACGGAGAAATAGTCTTTTTGAAGAAGTTAAGTTCAGTTATAAGAAATGAGTTACAAGAATTCACTAGTATTAAGGCGACTACGACTTAGAAAAATAATATAAATAATATAACAAATCATTTTGAAAATACCGCTTGACAAAAATTCACATGTACCTCTTCAAAATTGCCGACCAAAATGGCGGGGAGAAAATATCAGTTAAAGCGCAGAAAATTTTGACAGAAAAACTCATTTCCATTTTTGCGGAATCGGAACAAGGTCGTGTGCCTACACCAAATTTTGTTTGCTCGCGTAAGTAAACTCATAGTTCCCCAGATGCTTTCTTGCTTTCTTTGTATACCTTGAAAATTTTAAAGTTTATACACAATTTTAATGTTTAATTAAATGCAAAATGAAGGAAAACTATAGAGAACTTTTATGATACATTCATTAAGTGAAGGGAGAAATCATTTTCGATATTTTTAATGCGGATTTAGAAGATTTAAAAAGATTTTTTTTTTGTATTTTCTATTTCCTTTGATTAGAGTATAAATAGTGATTTACTCGAGCTCTGTGGGCAGGGGGGGGGGGCGATCGGTCCCCGCTGTATCCGCCCTTGTACTGAGAAAGTACTAAAATGAAGTATTCATTTAACCGTTTGTACCAAATTCGAATTTTGAATACCAACACCTTAACTGTGCTTAAACGATGCTAACTTTCTGCACCTGGTCAGACTTTCATTTTTGTGAGGTTATGTGAGGCTGGCTGCCCAAGCCAAATTTGAATTAACGTTTTACAGACTCCTTTGTCAAACCGATGTATTTTGTCCAGTGGAAAGCGGTTTATCATATCAATTGGTAGGAGCTCATATCAATTGGTAGGAGCTCGAGTATTGATCGGTGATGATCACTGTCATGTTCTCCAGCAACAGTTGCTCTTCTTCTAAAAGTAGCGTCGCTTTGCATCAATTTCCGGGTGAACTACTACTTTGTTTCCATTTTTTTAAAGTACACTCTTAGGGCGTGCCAGGAGTTTGCCCCTCAAGCACTCGATGAGGCGGAGGATTGTGTCCTTTCCCTTCCGCTTTAGTTTCTTACCTGAGCCCTTTTAATACAAACACAGGTATAAGCGAATAAAAAAGCCGTAATATTCTTTAAACTCATTTCCTTTTCCGAATATAACGGTTAGTTCAGTTTTGACTGAGCACCACAACCATTCGAATTTTATGGTGATAATCGTATTTGAACCTTTAAATGCGTTTTTCTCAAAACTGTAATTTTCAAACTAGTGACCACGATATGTCGAAATATAACGAATGAATTCTTTGAAATTTGACTGACTTATTCAGTAATCGTGTAGACATCTTGGAAACTAGGATAATTCTGATTCATTAATTCATTTTTTTTCATGTTGAAGAAGTCGTGAAAAAACACAAAAATTCACGAGAAAATGTACAACAGATGCCAAAAATTTACCTTTCAATATTTTTTAATAATGCTAGTTTAGAAACTAGTTTATATTTCACAGATTAAAATGCCGTTTGATTTTTTTTGTTTCCGATAAGCAGAAAGCCCTCAATCGTGGTCACCGCAAAACACATTTTTTGAAGATGAGTGGCTA
This sequence comes from Dioctria linearis, assembly GCA_963930735.1. Taxonomy (NCBI): domain Eukaryota; kingdom Metazoa; phylum Arthropoda; class Insecta; order Diptera; family Asilidae; genus Dioctria; species Dioctria linearis. Next base: position 324,280,882 of record OZ005741.1, on the reverse strand, counting down.
AGTTTCCATGTACTTCAGCAATGAGCGACGATTTCGGGCTGAATAAATTGTAGAGTGTGCTCAAAATATGAATAAATATGCGGTGAAAAGTTTGCAGTTGTATGTTTATATAGTTCGCCAAAAAAATTCCCAAGAAAACCGATGGGTGACCTCCTTTGAGAGTTATTTAAATGTAAAGAATGATGTAAAGAACAAGAATAGGTGAGGTGCTATTAGAATCACAAGACATTATTTTAGGCAGGGCCGGACTGGGCCCTGATATCGGGCCTGGAAAATGACGACAAATCAGCCCCTTTGGTACTTGAAAAAACGACTTTGTTATAAGAGTGAAGTAAGTGAGGCACTTGCCTCAGGCGTTGTAGCTTAGGACCGCTGTTGAAAAACAATGATTTTTTTTTACTGCGGGCGGAAAAATAAAATTGCATTTGGCAAATATAAATTATTTTTTAGTTCTGACCCATTATTCAAATAAATGTTTTGTTCTCGAATTGAATTTACCGCTTGACAGTTCTACAAAATTTGCTGAAGATATGGATATACCAGCAAAATAAAGAAACGAGAGCAAGAAAAAGAAGCGACTTGATCCTTTTGAATCAGAAGATGATGACCTCAGTTTGACAACAAAACAAAACCTCGTACACTAATTTTTGAATCGATTTATTTTCTTTTATTCTTGCTGACGAGTGGACATGAAACATTGGAACAAGTTTTCAAAGAATTTGGATTCTTGTTCGGCGACATTTTCAGCAAAATGGCCTCCGAAAGTTTTGAGAAAAGTCATTTTTGGATTTGCTTTAATCAATTTATGACTATAGCCTTCAAAAATTCTATCTAAATGTTGAAATCGCGCTACAAGTTTTTCTAAGATTGCCAAAGACGATAGCTTCATGTAAACGAAGCTTTAGCAAATTGAAGTTAATAAAGAATTACCTCTGATCTACAATGGGTCAAGAAAGATTGTCGAACGTGGCTATTTTTTAAACCGAAAAAGAAAGACAATCACTGGTTTTAAATGTACCTACATTACTCGCAAGCAAATGCATATCAACTATAATTAGTTTATGTTTAATAAATATTATTTACTATTCTTTTGGCGGATATTTTATTTTTATTATCAATTGTTGCTGAACTTTGTTCAGTCAGCTGATAAACTACGTCAGGATAGGAAAAGTTCTATTAGGTTATGTTGACATTTTTATAGATCAGGAGAGTAAATTTATACCTTTGCCTAAGGCATCAAAACGAGTCGTTACGGCTCATCGTGAATGAACTGATAAAAGAAGTGAGCTCTTCTTAACGCCTTGTCTCATTTTTTGTAACTTAGTAACAAAAATAGTGCCACGGACAAATTCAATTTTTTTTTGTACTTAAGTACATTCTTTAGTTATGCCATACTTTCACCGTGGCAGTAACTTTCATCTTACTAACAGACGACGATGCCAATTCTTACCAACTAATCAAAAGTGATTTGATTTCAAAATTTTACCTTTGTAGCCGGTACTGAGAGTATTACCGTATTTTATTAGAATCACTGGAATTGGAAATTTGTCAGAAGTAATAGCTTACTGTAATAATTCTGCTCACTGTGCATATGTATATACCACTGACATATATATAAATTGACTGACTGATCTCCTGCTTCATGTGGCACCAGTTTTGATTTCACAAAGTATTCTCTCACTGTCAATGCTACCAACTGTCGTAAACTGGCACTATATTTCAATTATTTGAGAATTTACTTATATGCTTGTCAGTGGGATTTACCGAAATTACCACAAAAGCATTTGGGACCATTTGTATTGATAAATTTTAATTATGTGTCGAAGGATGTGTTTTTTACAAGGCAGTTTTGGTTGGAAATACCGCTGAACTTCAAGCAATTTCGCGTTCCGAATCGTTACAGTTCAGTGGGTAAGTATGCTCTCACGGAAAGACACAGGAATATGAAATTGGTGCCATTTGCATTCATACATTTTTGGGTCAACGAGCAGTCCATTTATATACATGTGAGTGATATATACATAGTATATATATATATATATATAGTATACTCTACTTCAAAATTGGTTGATATGAAATAAAATTACTTGATTTTATAAAAATTAGAAAATAAAACCAAAATTTAAAAACAGTTTTAGTATATTTTACATTTTCAATTTCGAATTTGTTTTAAATGTACACATATAGGTAAAATAGGTATAGCAACCCTTTGCAAGCCTTATTGAACCCTTTTGATAAAAAAAAAATATTTTGCAATGGGCTTGTCGCAATAAAAATGATATGATGTTACGAAGTTGGCATTATTTTTATAAAAAACCGAATGCTTTTGAAACCACACGAATGCCAAAAATTTTTCATATAAAATGCTATCACTTCCGAGTAGTTTTCATTAATAGCTCTCCTCCCACCACAGCCGCAATACTCGAGAAGAATGGTAAGTACGTGCGGTCACGATTAACCCGGAGAACACCGGCTCATCGGCTTGATGCCCGATCGCCCGTCCTCCCAGTCCGGCTCTGATCTTAGGTTTGCCTCAAGGATCATTCTGTTATTAATATATATTAATGATATGGAAAAAGTGCCGAAATATGGAGGACCAATTTTGTTTTGCAGATGATACATTACTCTATACAATTGCTAATTTTGCATGGAATTGCATAATAGTAGGCGCGATTACCATCGTCAGTAGCAAAATTAATGAAATTATAGAAACGGGAATATCTGAAAAAGGGTTGCATTTCGGCAGGTATATGTGCTTAGTTAAAGTTAAGGTAACATTCCGGGGTTTCTAAATCTTGTAATAAAAATTTATAGTTATCATGCATTTTGGCGGGAAAACCGTAAAAAATTTGAGAAAATTAGGAATTTTTTCCAATTTTTTGACTTTGACGTCCTACAACTTCCGACTGAAGGTGATAGGAAGGCATTCATTGGAAAGCTGCGGGTGATAGGGTGTATATCAAGAAAGTTACAGCGTGTAAAGTGGAAGAAGTACTAAAAATTTTAACCCACCCTACCGCTGAAACGACGCGTCTTACCTCCCCCCCCTGCCGTCACCTTAACAGTTTTGCTTGTATCCACCTAAGCTATCAAGCCCTTGAGCTAGGTGCACCAATTATGAAACACCCTGTATATCTGGCAGTGTCATACATTAGGCGAAATATATATTTTAAAAAAAAAATCCCAACTTTTAAGTACGTGGCTAAGAATGAACAGGCTCCTGCTTAACTTTCAAAAAACTAAATTAGTGATCCTAAATACGACATTGTGACATTGAAATTGATATCGATAGAGAAGTAATAGAAAATGTGAGGGCCCGTTTCTGGTATTTTTCAACAATATTGTTTCTGTGTAACCAAGCATCATTCGATCGACTACAGATATGTACTTCAAAACAAGGCTATGAGATGTATACTAAAATTTACACCAGTTAGAAACATATCTATTACAGGCACTTTAATGGATGAACTTTAAAAAGAAAACACAGGACCATTGTCTGCATATCCACAGATGAAACTAAATCTTGTTTACATTGTACAACCATACAATTTGCTAGGTGTAGAAGTGGATTGAGCTGCTCACTGCACAACTCCACTGATTAACTCCATAAAAGAGAAAGTGGGAAACATTGATACATTTTTATACATTTCTTGTGAATATAATGTAGTCTCTCAGGACCAGTAAAGCACCCAGGATTTGGCTGGGGGGGGGGGGGGGTGACCATAGGTGTCCCAAGTCCTATCGAGTCGGAAAAATAGGGCTCTAAAGTCGCGTCCTGCACCGATCTGAGCACTTAAGGACTACTATTGTATATTAAAAGGTTTTATTTTATTTTATCGGATATACAGACCACATTTTATACATAATTTGTAAATTATGTTCAGAAAACTGACATTCTGGAGGGGGACCGGTCCCCCCCTCTCGGTGCGCCCTTGCTCAGGACAACATTTTTATGCCCGTTTGTTTTGCAACAGAAACGTATTAAAATGTATCAATGCTTCCCACCTTTTCTGTTATGGAATTAATCGAGTTGCGCAGCGAGCGGCTCAATTATCAATTAAATAGCAGAAGGAGTACTAGAGCACAGAAATTCATTGCTGAATAAGGGCCTACAGTTATTTAACCACCTATCAATACAACTAAAGCGAGAAAATAAATTTATTAACTCTAAAAGAAAGTGTCTGGAATATTTAAGGACTTCTTAAATTTTATATATGTATTTGTGTTAACTTAGGATTTATATGAACTAATAAAATTATTATTATTATTATTTTATTATTTTATATTTGTGTGGTAGTACTAAGGCGTCAAATAAACTGATTTTTCGTTTTTAATGCCAACATGAATAAACTGTCACGAAAATTATGATGGAAAAACCGAATTGAGTTCTGCTGCTCCTGGAATACGTATTAAAAAAAAATAAATTCCGTTATGTTCATTACCCTGCAGTAGGTACAATTGGTCGGTGGCAAAACCTAAAGCATATTTTTTTACATATCTGGTTTGCCTTAGTACTACAGATTTACAAACAGGCAGGCAGAAGCCGTACTAGGCTTTTTTGATGCTGTGCTGATCAGTGAACTCGGGCTCTTACGCTTATTTGGAGAAGTTTTATTCCCATTTTGCCTTTGGATCGCTTACTCAGGTACTCATCGGTTGGGGCTGCCACACCTAATGAGAAGTTTAGAGTTAAGTAAATTTAAACAAATACTGCCTTTATTTGTGGAACAGAGTATAGACATATGACTAATTTTCTTTAATTACTAAGGTGAAGTTTAGTTTTATCTTTATAACCTTCACAGCACACCTAATAAAGATGTGGTTGGTGGGTGAAAAGCCTAATAACCAAATCATAATCAAATAAAATATGAACGAATTTAATGCTACCTTGCTAACAACATTTTGAAGTTCATAAAAGTAAGTAGAGGAAAATATTTTGTACCTACATGGAGTCATTTTAAGCGATTGTCGTACGACTTGTAGATCAACAGACAGTATCTCTCCCAGGATTTTGGGGGGGGGGGGGCATAAGCGGCGCAGGCGTAACAAGGACTTTTTTCTGGTGTGGGCTAGGTTCCCCAACTTTCATACATACATAGGTTTTAACAAACATTTTGTTTGCAAAGTATACCAGCTCATGAGTATTCTCAGCTTTTGACCGACATTTTTTATACATTGCTCAGAGCACTTACAAAATGTTGATATAATGCCTTGAGCCAATGAAATTGCATAGATTAAAACACCTATTAAGTTTCTAAAGTTACAGAGAGTACAGAGAGTCTATAAGTTAAAGGGCCCACAAGAAACATAATCCAAATTCTAAAACATAATTTTCGCTAAAATAACTCTGCACACAAAAACTTCATAATGAGAATTATCATTTTTTTAATATGTAGTCTTCTTGCGTGGAATCTTAACTTCGTTCTCAAGAAAGCAAAAATACTTGATCAGCTAGCACTTTTCATCTACTGCATATGCAGCTTCGTTTTTCCGTTCGGGGCGATTTTAATAAGAAAAGCTTTTGTAATATGACAGTCTTTGTCGAGGTTCCGATGTTATAGGTCAGACGAACAACGAACAGTTTTCAATTGTTTCCCATTCTCTATTATAATTCTCGTTGAATAATATTGAGCACCCGGAGACTGAGAAAGCATCAAGTTAGTAAAAGTCATCAGCATTCAATCAATTTTTAGATAACTATAGTCAGTCAATATTCGACGATCGGGCGATATTATTTATTGCTTATTGAGACCAACGGCGACAAGTATTTATGAAATAATTCTAGTCGGGCATTCAAATTATTTTGAAAAAAAGTAGTAGGTACATAATGTAATTGGCGAATTGAGTGAAAGCGCATTTTTATCCTTAACCACAATGAAGCCAAGCGACACTCATCCTTACAGTCCACTCCAAACATCCGACGCGATTAAAATTTTTCTTAAATCATAGGAAGTATTTTTTATTTGAAAAATAAAATAAAATTTGGACGGTTTTAAAAGTAAATTAAAAGAAAATGGTGTCGTTTAATTAATAGAGGCTTGTTTTCCTCCTTTGCTCATCTCACGTATTAAGGAAAATAAATCAGAATCCTTTAAAGTACAACTTCCGGTACTGGTATTTAAAAATTTTCAAGTAAAATTCCAGGTACTGGTACTTATAAGGTTCAAGAGCTTTCGAAAAATCAAATCAGAAACTTTGAAAAATCTATAGCCAGGTAAATAACTGGATGAGGTTTCAATTTACGAAATGTCATGAAATCTGTTGCAAAAACATAGGAAATCAAACAGAATCGTAACTTTCGTAATCGAGAATATTTTTTTTCTATTTTATTGAAGGCGGTAAGATTTCTTGAGGCACTGCCGAGATGCACATAATTTCTATTATTATAAAGTTGATAAAGTTGTACCTCAAATTTTATCAACTGACTGTGCCAAAGGTAGATTTTTGAACCTATTTTTGAACTGAATGATAATGTTGTCCATCACGTGATTGTAAATATGTATCTTCCAATATTCGGATGGCCGTGCCCTTGTATCTGATGGAAAGTCTACTAAATTACTTTCATCTAGAGTGGACTTTATCAGAAAGTCTTTTGCTATCTCCAGTTGTCTTCTCCTTTTCGAAACTCCAGAAGGTTCTAGACAAATTTAATGTTTTTCTGTGTATTTCTCGGTTTCCCGAAGTATTTATGTATTGTCTAGAGTGCTAATCTAGTTTCATTCTATAATGTAACGTAATAAGAATATTATTGAAGTTTTTAATAGAACAGTAAATATTTCTTCCTTATAAAGACAATCAGCCTTATTACTGGATCCGTTGGGATTAGAATCGAAAAATCTTAAAAAACAGTTTTTTTTCCGGAAAATTAAACAAAGTTTTATGAAATTTTCAAAATTTCATTGATATCAAGGGTTATCAATTAAAATTTCCGCACAAACTGTCAAAAGAGTTTTACATGATTTCTTCCATGGATCACACCTTTGTCAAAATTTAGTGCAATCACAGCAATCTCAGAATAGTTTTTACAAATGTTAAAAGATTTTAATAGGTTTTTTTTCGATTCTGATCTGAACGGATTCAATTTGATTAGGCCTAAGATGTACGAATTGGCGAATGCTTTTTGGGAATGTTCATAATTTCCTGGGGGGCCAGGCCGCATTCTGTGGGTCATGTCCTGGGCCAATCTGAATTAGAACTGCTTCTTTTGAAGATCGTGAAATTCAAGTTTTATTTGTTAATATCTCGACATGGATCACTGTTTTCTTTATCTTAAAGAAATTAATCATATTTTCATAAACAATGGAACACTATTATTTATTTATCTGGTCTACAACACGCACAATTTGTTCTGCTTTTACAAAATTTTAAAAGGAAACCTATTATATAGCTACTTAACACACATTCATGGAAACAGTTAAGTTAAGCGATTGTTTTATTCACGTTACAACAAAACCTAAAGACATGCAAGATTATAATTGGCGGCGATTCGACGTGTAGTGTAAGTACGTCTGAAACTGACAGAAAATATACAAAATAACCTTCCTACCGAAATACCTTACATTTCCCATGTTGTAAATTTCAATACAGTTTCAATGAAATTTTTACCTCAATAAATGCTTTATTATCTTTAAAATTTTGATTTTGTAAACAATATCTTTTGTGTCCATTTTTTGTTAAAAAAAAAAAAACATTTTAAAATTAGAATTGTAAATAAGAAATAAATGAATTGCTATTATGAGTCAAGTTAAGTATTTTCTGAGCTTATTTAAGCTCTTTGTCGTTCAAGATTTTTCAAATAAGCTATTTTCGGCAAGCGAGCATAATTTAACTGTTTTATGGTCGGGCACTGGAGCTAAAAAGTAGCTATAGAAAAACTTGTGTACAAGATGAAAAATTAGAATGCAGTCATTGATTTTCATTAGAATTTATTACTTTACCGCTGTACCTTTTCTTCACAATTATATATTTATTGTTTTCGAATTTTGTTAAAGTATTGCAGAAGCTAATTTAGATGTTCAAGATTATTTGGTGCAGATATTATACCCTAGACACACAGCACGATTTAATGTATCACTAACTATTCATTAAAATGCCGTGTGTCACATAGTATACGTCATTATGGCCCGATAATCAGATGATATTGAAGTAAACTAATGAAATGTTTTCCTCCTTCATTATAGCTATAATCAGGACAAATGTGCTAGATTTGGCATATAATGTAAAACTAGAGCTCTGCTGTGCATCTGTCAATTTGAAAAATAATAAGACGAAATGCAGAGAAATGCAAATCACAAATTTTATTATCAATATTCTTTTTAATATAATGTTTTTCTCATTTTGTAAATTGTTAAATTAAAAAACAAAATAAATAAAATCAACGCGTGAATTCGATCCATATCGCTTCTTTAATGTAATAAGTTTATCAAAACAGTATGACAGTAGAAATGGCTGTGTGCCTGCAGTTTATAATGAGTCGTTAATTATTTCTTCATTAAGAGCGCTGTTTGCCTAGGGCATTAGTTTATTTCGCCTGCAAACAAATAAGCTCCAAGCTCCACAAATAGCTTAAGCTCCAAAGCATATATTTTGAATGTGGTTATGGAATCTAAATTATCGTTATTTATGTAAATTTTAATAGAATTTTCGCCCCACTAAATACTTTATTATATTTAAAGCATTTCTAATGAGGGAAACAATAATTATTTCAAGTTAATTATCTGTTTAAATATGGAATACACAGAAAAATAGTGATAGCTGCTGCTTTTCATGTAATATGTAACGATGTCACTAAATTTTGATTTTGTTTCTTTGTTATTTTACCTCATTCAATTCAACTGTTAAAAGGAGAAAATTGACTTTTCGAAAGATTTTAATATCAAAAATAACTTTCGTGGGTGAAAAAAGTTTAGAAATATACAATTGGTTCCAGGGAAATTTTTCGCGTATATTTTTCAGTGGGATAAAATATTCAGTGTTTTGTTGCTAACACATAAGCACTGCTAAATATCAAAACGATTTGGCGAAAAACGGGGGTAAATTAAAAAAAAAAAATAGGAGAGAAGTATTTCTTGGAAAGCTTTGATATTTAGTCATCATTTCGCATCATTCCTTTATGGGTGTACATGTAAGAGTGCTACAGAATTTTATTGCGAAATATTGCAAAATCATAAACACCCTCGCCCTCCTAAAAGACGCATTTTGTTTTTTCATAACTCAACGACCTCTATCAGCTCCTGAAGTTTGAACCATCAATTGTGGATCAGCCTGTATAGCTTTCTCTTTCCGTTTCAGGATGAAAATTTCTTAAGCATCCAGATATCGTCGGAGTTCTTTTATTAATATAATATAGGTTTTTCATCCCGAAAACATAGAAAAATTTTTGGTAGGTACCACATAAAATAGTCTTTCTTGCCTTGTCTTACTGTTGGTGTTTTTCTTTTTTTCTTTTCGCTTTAACTTTTAAAATAAACTTTGCTTTAAAATACGCAGTAAAAAATTGAAAATAATTTATCCCTTTACTTAATGAGTTCATCACAAAAGTTCTCTGGAGTTTCCCTTCATTTTGAATGTAATTGAATTTTTAAATTATATCACATTTGTGTATAAAGTTTAACATTTTCAAAGTATACAAAGAAAGCCAGGACTGGGCAGGTGAAATTTTAATACTACAGTGAATAACAATTTCCGAAATTGAAATTTTGAGCTCTTAATATTTATTAAAAAATTTAATTAATTTTGCTTTGACTTTGCTTTTTTTGTATACCTACCTTGAAAATTTTAAAATTTATACACAAATAATTTAAAAATTCAATTAAATTCAAAATGAAGGGAAACTCCAGAGAACTTTTGTGATGTACTAATTAAGTGAAGGGAGAGATTATTGTCAATTTTTTAAGTGTTGATTTAGAAGCAGTCTATTTGAACTCTTTCAGGGGTAGTGGTATAAAATATATACCACATTTTTCAAAATTTTTCCACAGAAATTTGGCAACGGTACAAATTCAATACCATACGAGGATTCGTTCTGAAACATATTCTTTGTAAAAAAATTATAATATATTGGTTGGCGTACGTAACTGCACGTAAATTCCATGAAAAACATAAGATATTTTTCCTACCATCAAAGTGATAACGATATTTATATTTTTATTGTATCGTGTTCAAGCGAATTAAGGTGTTTTTTTCCTAGTTTAGTTTCAAACCAACAGGCGATTATTTGAAATCATATTGGCGTTTACTGTGAATTATTTTTTAAAGAGATTTGAGAGGTTAGACTAAGTGGTTAGTTTTATATACCACCGCGCAAAATTTAATTTTGCGAAAACAGGTAAATTTTTTTAAAAGGTATAAAGAAGGATGTTTTGTTATTAAACTATAATTGAATACAGTCATGAATCGAAAAATTCTGCGCCGAGAGCATATCGTGGCAGTTTTATGCTATCATGAAGATGAATAAGTAGAATTGGCAAGTATTCCTTCCGACTCAGAGTCTGAAGATGACGAAAACACTCTGGAAGAAGATAAGGAAAACACTCTGGAAAAAGATAAGGTACTACCATTTTATGAGGAGTCCGAAAAGCGAAGAACCATCCACTTTCGAAGTATCTCAGCCTTATGTAAGCAACTTTTACCAAAATATAGCATATTTAGTCCTACAAGTGTTGAAACATTATAGATGTCAAGGGATGATTTCGAAACTGATGACGAAATTATTCTGAGCGATTTAAAAAAAGTTTGGAATGCAAAAGCTTTTAATCCACCGAAATGGAGCAGAAATTTCCGTATAGCTGAACCAGAAAAATTCAAGGGAACACACGATGGTCCATCGGAGATCATTGCAAATCTTCCATCAAACGATCCAATGGAGTGCATTACTCACTGATGAAATCGTTGAACATATATAGTATTCCAAACTAATTTATTTGCACAGCAATCGCAGATATACGCATGTAGCACTGTACAAGCCAATCGGTAATGTTTACCATCAGACTTGAAAGAGGACAGGAAACTCTCCCGCGGTGAATTCGACTGGAAAACAAGTGACTCTGGATTACTTTATCTAAAGTGGAAAGACAAAAGATCGGTTACTATGCTTTCAAATTTCCATGATCCTGAAAAAGTAACTAAAGTTACACGAAGAAGGCCCGATGGTACTTCAGAGTTAGTTCCTTGCCCCGAAGTTATTGCTGAATAAAATTCAAATATGAATAATGTTGATAAGTTTGACCAGCTCAAAAAATATTACGAGGTTGACCGAAAGATTCACATATGGTGGCATGCTTATATCTTAGCAAAATATGTCGACTATAAGCAACCTGTAAAGGAGTTTAAATTGGATATTATCAACTATTTGACAACTATACCGTTACCTCAAAAACGAAAATCTAAAAGAGAAAAAGTTCAGATAAACAACAAGCCTTATGTTGACCCATCCATTCGAGCGGCAGGCTTATTACATCAGCCAATAAGATGTACATTACGGCACTGTGCCAAATGCAGTAAAAAGGGACACCAAAGGCGAATACAGTGGATGTGCTCTACGTGCAACGTTCCTTTGTGCCTTAGTAAAACAAAAACGTGATTTACAGATTTTCACAAAAAGTGATCGTATTATGTGCGGTGGTATAAAATTCATACCATGTCCTTATGCAGGACTCTGCAATTAAACAATATTAATTTAAAATTTTTTTTTTTGTGCAATAAATGGAATATACTCAGGTTGACTAAATTTCGTTAATTTTTTTAATTTTATCATATCGTACGCCTGAAAGAGTTAAAAAGATTTTTTTTTTATATTTTCGATTTTATTTTATTAGAGTATAAATTTTTATTTATTAGATCGCTGTATCCGCCCTTGATTCCGATATGGGTGAAATGATCGCACTTGATCCCGTAGAGTGTCGTAAGTAGATTTTGTGATATTTATCAGCTGCTGAGTTCGTTTTCTCGTTCAGAATGAATTTTTTCAATCCATGTCGTTCTTTTTCTCGGGCCGAACGATATAATTTCAATCTGTCATCGCTTTTTTCGGACTCCGAATCGTTCTGAATGCACCTGAGTTTTTCCCGGATTTAAGCAGAATGATTTTTAATTTGTTTTCGTGAATGGGTTGTTTACAATTAATTCGAGGTGGTAATAGTTGAGTTTAAGTTGCTTTTGTTGGATAATGGCTTTATTTTTCATAAACAACAATTTTTACGAATTTATACTTGCTTTTATCAAATGGAAGAAATGTCAAACACAGTACAAGAACAGAATTAAATTATGACATCATTCTGTCGATTCATACAGATTCATTCAGAACGAGAAAAGGAACGCAGCAAGCAATACAAAATTATTTCACATTTTTCCTTTAGAAAGACCGTTATTTTTACAAAAATCTGTCTTGCAGAGAATATAATGGCGTATAAAATACAATTTGAACATAAGAAACGCGATTTTCTCTATGTCTTGTCTTTGTTGCCCGCTCATGCCTTTTGCGAAAGAATCTCTATGCCCGCTGCCGTGCCGCCAAATCATGACCGACTGTGTCTGTGTATGGGTATTGGAGGAATCGTAATTTCATATTCCTATTTTATTTAAAGGGCTTTGTAATAATAAACAGATTACATTTTATTCCTGATTTTTAAATTACATTAAAAAACTGTCCGTCTGGGAGGGCCCATTCATCCCCCCCCCCTCGGCGCATCCCTGTCAATAGATTATCTATTTTATCACATTTAGCCGTTGTACCTCACCTTCCCTAACTATGTATAATATTGTAGAAATTACGTATAAAATTGGTTAGCTAGAACAACTGTCATATTACATGACATAAAATGCGATTTAAATATTTTCTATGTTTCTAACGCTGCAACCCCAAAACACACCCAGTTCTACAGTGGCGTAGCGAGCTTAACTCGCGCCCGGGGCGCAATACATTTTTAGCGCCCCCCCCCTCCATTCGAAAACCATATAATATTATATGTAAAATATACTCGCAAATAAATAAATAAATAAAGTCATAGGCTCAAGCTAGGCTTTAAATTTGAGACAAAAAATGTAGTTGAGAGAACAAGACTAGATTTTGAAATGTATATGATCATCTAGAATTAGTTCAAAAGATACCCATTATTTATTTTACATATTTATAAAGAAATATTTTAAAAACACGCAGTTTTAAAACAATAAAAAAGTAAATATTTATTATCTCTAAGGAGATACATATATTTAATAATAATATGATTATAATACATTAATAAAACTAATTACTATGTATAAAATTTTCCTTGCTTTTGATGAAGCAAATTTATCAATAATATCATCAAAGTTGATCATTTCAAATTTTTCACATTCCACACTTGAAAATGCTAGGTCACTTAGGCGATCTTGTCCCATTGTTGATCGTAGATATGTCAAAATTAATTTTAATTTGCTGAATGAACGTTCGCAGCTAGCAATTGATACTGAGATAGTCAGGAGTATTTGAAGTGCCACTCTCAGGTTTGGAAAAACATCTACTCCATACGAGATTATAAAAGTATGAAATTCTAATGGAGTTTTAGGTTCAATTTCTTTTCTACTGCGGAGCAACATTTTCCAGTCACATACTTCGATAAAGAGTTCTATTCCATTGAAATCTGTATTATAAAATTCACCCAAAATTTTACAATTTTTTTTTCCAAGGTAGTTATCAACATTATCCTTGTTTAATAAATTTTCAACGTCTAGTAGAAATCCAAATTTGATATTAAGGTCACTTAATCGTGTAAATCGTGTACATATTTCTTGTTGGAGACGGAGTTGGTAAACTATCTTTTTTTAGTTAAATTTAAAATTAAACTAAGGCAGGTTGTTAAAATTGGCTTTAAGAGACGTCAAAATCCAATGCTTATTAATGTGATAGTTTTGAGAAGCGTAGAAAAAAGTTGTTGGTTTTAGGTTGTCCCCCAAATAAGCCATATTTACGGTAAATTAAGAATTCTTAATTATTATTGCTATAAATAGTAATAAAAATTGAATATTGTCTATTTCTTCAATTGTTTTATTGAACACTGTTAACAAATTTTTTCATACCCTATTCACTGAATAATAGAATCGACGAGCAGATGTAATAAGTAATCTTATTTGTTTTATTATTTACCAAGAATGCCTTGAACTTGAAAGGCAATAACACAGTGAAACATACACTATAATTTATGCTAACATTTAATATTTAATAACATTTCATTTTTATTCTAAGCAGAGCGCGATGATAAGGACGCAAAACTGAAAAATACGCGCACAAAATAACTTAAACGTTAATATTTCGGGTATTTCCCTAATTTGTTGCGGACTTCCACAACCTGTCGCAAGTGTCACGTAAAAAAGTATCCGGAAAATAACAACTAAAGGATCGACGATCGTCTATTTTTTAATACAGATACTTCTCAGACACACAACAAATACGGCGTTTGTGTCCTTTCCTAGAAACGACAAAACGCCGTATTTGTTGTGTGTCTGAGAATTAAAAAATAGACGATCCTTTAGTTGTTATTTTCCGGATACTTTTTTCCGTGACTGTACATATAAGTATATTAGAGTGTTATTGTTATCGTTTTAAAATAACAAGCATAAGCTATATTGCGACACAGGTCGAGTCAGGTCTGATTTAGACTATTAGTGTTCCTTTATTTCCTTTTTATTTACGAATTAACATTTATTATATTACACTGGCACTAAATTTAAAATATATTTTCCAGAAATCACTTACAATAAAAATAAAAATTATCTAGCAATTTTTATTTTGCGGACCATTTGGCGCCCCTATGTGAGTAGCGCCCGTGGCATGAAGTCACCCCTTGCACCCCCTCGCTTTGCCACTGCAGTTCTAATATGCAGGAAAACTTCTTTCTATTTCTTTATTTGTTTTATTGAAGCTCAGAATTTTCACAGCCAAGCTACATATCTATGGCTAGATACCTACCTACTTTCTTTGATTCAACCGTTAAATAAAAAGCAATCAAAACTGATAGTTATGGTCTGATGGAGTTGTCAAATTTGACACCCAACTTGCTCGTTTAAAGAATTTTCGACACTCTTCCCTGACTTTTTCACCAAAATATACTTAAGAGGGTCAAATACGACACATTTTGCCTATCCATCTATCCATTTCATCCCAGTGACGTATTTTTTGGTATAATATCGAAACAGGGATTGACTGACAGCTGCCTTTTTTTTTTTGTTATATGTTATCACAAGGGCTCAATTCATTTTTTAAGGGACGCAATAATATAATGGAAGGTAATTATTTTCAGACTTAACACCCCTGTTGGTTGCATTCATGTATTTTGCAATATAATAAGGGAGTGATCGGGTACAGGATAATACAAAACCAAAGGTGGTATAAGTCATCAGGACTAGTATAAAGCTACGAGATAATTTTCAAAAAATATATAAACAGATTTAATAATACATTAAACTACTTACTTCCAGGAATCCTGTGGGGAAATATCCGCCCATGACGACTTATAAGCCAAGGATAAAGAGGATAGCTGTCTCGTACTAAGCTGTGATTACTGAACTGTGGATGATGGTGATGATGATGATGATGATTATGCAATCCAGATCCTGAAGAAAATATCTGATTGGTCTGTCCGTGCGCTAAAGCAGCAGCCATTTGAAATTGTGCAGCTAGGATATGAGGATTTGGTGATCCAATCATATCCTGCGTATTAAAATATGGCGGGATATGATGTTTAATCTCGCTGTTTGGCTGCTGAATAGGAAAAGGTCTTATCAAGCCGGCTGGTATTCCGGGCACAATTATTGGACATTTTAATATAGACGCTGCTAGCGGTGGAGATGGTGTTCGATTTAGTACTACCGGTCTTTCCGGTACTTGTGGAGAAAGAGGTGATTGCACTCTTGTCGGACTATTACTATGTATTTGCCTTAAATTAATAATTGAGTCTTGGCTATTCGGAGAGCATTCAGGCATATTTACGGTGAAATTTCTATGAAAATCACTTGTTGGAGCCATTGTTTGTCGCCTATTTGTTGTTATTTCATTTATATGAATTGAATTGGACTGAATCTGAGAATCACTGTTTCGAAGTTCTAGCGGATAACTGTAATCACTAAGGGAACTAGAAGGTCGATCTGGACTTTCACTTCGAGGAGAAAAGCATGACAGGTCAGAACCATGTCCCCGAAATTCACTGTTTCCTACAATTGAATCAATACTAAATCCGATTTTCGGTTTTGACGAAGGTGGTATAATAGCCATAATAGATGACGGTGCCATTCGCAGCATATTAAACTGACCACAGCTCATCATCTGCACCAGAATCTTTAAGGAATCTAACAAAGTGCACTCATTTAGTTACATATATGTACATATCACTACTCCAAAAAATCTGGATAATTTTCAAAACAGTTCACTTAAAAGATGAGAGTTAATTAGATCAATTATCTACCAATACCACCACAATCAGCTGTGCGCATTTCACACCACTACACTTGTAATTGATCACATTCATTATATGTTAATTGGGCTGGGAGTGAAAAACAAAAAAACGTCGGGAGGAGTGTTTTTTTGTGCCTATTTTTTTATTGCTGTTAAGTCAACCGATCTAAAATTATCCGAAACAAACCGCATGCACGTCCAACGAGTGCCGAACACACAATAAAATGGCATTTTAAACGGGATTTAATTCAACACCGCTAAAAACAAAAACAATACAAACGAAACAGGTTATTGCCGAACACACAAGAGCAAAAGCCCCTTGTCGAGCAGCTTAATAGCTTTGAAAAGGGGGCGGTCCTCGATTCCGGAACGTATGCCATCACATCATTATCATCACCTTAAGTGTGCTTCATAAAAACTTTGTTTCTGTTGAACAGCTATGTACTTTGGAGCCGAACTAAGAGCAAAACAAAGCATCCACACAGCACCGGTTCCGAAGTAAATAGGTGAGGGATGGGTTCACGGAACCGGTTTCCCCTGAACTAATCAAGCCTTAATCGGAAAAATTCTCCTATTGGTGGATTCTATCCACCGAATGAATATAGACCATGTTCTGTGAGCATTCCCCATTCATGAATTTCATATACGCGAATCACGAGATTTGAGACAGTGCCATCTCCATCTGTTAGCATCCGAAAAGGGGCGGGTTTACTTTAGTTCTAGCGCACAATAATGCCAAGTTAATTTAGTAATTGCCATGCCAGTAACAAACGGTTCCTGGCAAGGCTCAACAACCAGTGGTGACTGCTGTGCCTCCTGTAAAGGTGTGATACAAACGACCCTTTTACTTTACCCAATTAGGCTGGTTTTAATGTGTGTAGGTACCTTTGATGGCGTGGTTGGACTGGGTGTCATACAATAAAATCAGCTGTGCATACATTTGCTGGCTCACTTTGTTAGCCCGGCCCAAGCATTCCGATTTAAATAGCTCAGGTATGCATGGGCATACCGCGCGGTCATCCATGTCCGTCTTGCCAGAGTAGGAGGGATTTATTGACATTGATAATTGGCTTTGTTTATTTAATAAATGAGGGCTTTTTGTAGCTTTTGTCGCCTGGTTTCGAAATTAATTCTTTGCTTAATTCAAATGAGCAGTCATTTTACGTCACTTGCAGATTGTTGCGAGTGTAAAAGTTTGAAACTCGATGAGAAATTGATAAATCCGTGGCGGGGTGAGCATGAATCTCCGACACACGAGTTAATGTCTTTTGATTTTGATGTTGGAATGAGTCGTTAATTATGGTTTATATTAGGGTTAATTCTTGGGAAATATTTTTTATATTTTCAATTTTAACATAAACCCGTGCCAAAGGCACGCAATGCACTGGGCAAATCATAGAAAGTTATATGGTAGATTACATTATATAGCAAAACAAACAATAAAAAATAGGAATAGTAGGTATACGTCAATTAAGTTGGGACCGCCATTTCATGGTAGAAAAGTTTTGAATACGTCAAAATTTAGGATTCAATTTGGGCTAATTTAATGCCACTTCTCCGAATTTAACGCCCCAGTATTTTTTACAAAAATCCATGGATAATCCAACTTTATTAAAAGCTAGGACCACCACTACTGAAAATAGGTTAAATACTGTTGTCACAATAGTGTGCACTGCATAATATTTTAGGGCATAAATACGGCTAATTTATTGTCTCTTCCTTGAAAGTAAAAAAGTAATGGCGGCCAAGAAAACATGAACATAAAAATTAAAAAAAAAAAACAAAAATCCTCCATTGAGCTTGGACCAACACATTATAATATTTTTGTGTTATTCAATAGCATTAAAATCTGTGATTAACAAATAATACTGGAAATGAATTCAATACTCTAAACCCTACCAGATTGATAGAGGGTAATAAGGCGTTATCCATAGAAATGTAAAGAAAATATTATTAATTAGACGTTTTTTTCTATAGTTGTCTTGCTAATCTCCAACAAATCAGCTAACAAAGCATGAATCAACGGTTAACCATTGCTTGATGAAACGGCAAAACATTACTTTCGGGGATGTCGCATTAAATTAACCGTACACTGTAAAAAATACACCGTAAAAAATTATGAACTAGCTTTGTGGAAAATTACTATGGTTGAAATAGTCACTACCGCTCAAAATGTATGTATATACAGGTAATCGTTAAGAAATTAAATACTTTTTACGTAATCTGCAAACTTCCTACTTTTAATTGCAAAAATAAATAAAGTAAGTAATGTTTTAGATATTTTATGTGATTTTACATTTAATTACATAAAAATTTTGTATCGTACTATAAATTTGCGTGAAATTCCATACAATACTGTAATTTGCATTGAGTTCCCCATATTTAAAAAGGAAATTTCAATAAAACATAAGTAATGACGTTTGCATTTATCTCTATTCTTTCCTTCATTACTGGGCTCATGCTCATACGTTTATCAGGATGCGTTGCTATGAATCATTTATTATACGGGAAATTATATCAGAATGCGTTCGCGCCGGTCAGTTTATAGTTTGATTTTGTACAGTGAGTTGGTGATAGATTAATAATCATAAAACATGTAAAGAAATGTTCTAAAAACCGTTTTAAAAATCAAAAAATATTTTTATGTAGGTAAAAGCACTAAATATCTAATACTTCAAAACTTACGCCTATAAAATAACATTCCTATAAAAATTATCAAAAATCGAAAAAACAAACATTTCATTCATAAATTATCCCTTAAAACTATAATAAAAAAAGATACACTGTAAAAATATTAGGACTATACCCTAAATTTAAGACACGTTTTTCCCTAAAAATAAATGTAATTTTCTCTGATAGAAAGGGAAAATCAATTTAATTTCCCCAAATCAATGGAACATTCAATGAATTTAGGTATTTGGCACTAGAAAACCTATAAAGTACGTAAAATTCCCGAAATGTTAGCTCTTTTGGATATGAGGAAGAGAACATTCAATAAATTAGGTATTATGCTGCAGTTTTAATTGAAACATATTTTCGCTTATATAATTCACACATTGCTTTTGAAAAGAAATCATATATTGCTTTGCAATAATTTATTTAAGCTTGCCCAGTGCACCAATCTAATTTCCATACTACTTAGTAGTATGGACCATAAGAAATGAGCTGTTCAGCTCATTCTAATGTTTTTTAAAGGGGTGGTCTTCTATCACCTTCACCTATGGTGGAGTGTGGTGCGGTGCCATCACCTATTCCCTACATTTTAGGGAATATTCTCTTAATTTTAGGGAATAGTTCATACATTTTAGGGAAAAAACAAAACAACAATTTAAAATTCCCTATATTTTAGGGAATGCTCCCTACATTTTAGGAAATATTTCCTAAAATGTAGGGAAAAACATAAAAAATAAATATGAAAATTCCGTACATTTTAGGTAATATTCCCTAAATTTGAGGGGGGAAAAACCAAAATTCCCTACATTTGAGGGAGAAAACCCTTCCTACATTTTAGGGATAGAAACCTAATCTTGGTTTTCCAGGGTGGAGCTTTCCCTAATCTTATCGACAAATGCCTAACCGGTGTGGCACAAATTGTTGCCACTCACTTTAGGGAATTATTTTTTACTGTGTAGATACGAGTATATCTTGAAATATTCATGAGTATTAATACTGATGATTCTATACTATTACTGTACATTGAGGACAAATAAGTTTTTGTTGAATCGCCTCATTATAATTAAGGGTTTGGAGTGAGGTACATTTTAAATGATACGAATTTGGGCATATATCACAGCCAATATTTTTAAATTTATCCTCTTCAACGTCACTAATTAATTCTTCGTGACAATTGAAACATTTCTCCTTTTTTTTTTATCTGCGACTTCTTTTTATCTTCACTTTTGCTTCTTTTTTTGCCTTATTAATTAGTCGACTTTCTTTCCTTTTTTTAATCTCCTCCAATTCCCGTTGTTTTGCTTCGTGCTTTTCTTCTATAATTTTTCTCCAAGTATTAGAAGAAATTGCGCTGGGAAAACGACATCCACTCATTGCTTTCCTTTTCTTGGAAAGGAATATCCCACTAGGACACACTAGATGTTTTTCAAAGCTTGGTCGCGGTAAGCATCTACTCACAGCGGTTGCAGAAGACGTTTTAGAAGAAGTACAATCTCTAAATGTAGTACCAATAGGACCCAAAGAGGAACTGCTACCAGGTACATTGTTTTCAGGTCCGACACTTTCCAAGTCAGATATTTGAAGTAGTTGATGAGTTGGGTTGTAAATTCTGGTAGAAGCCTGAAGTAATGACGATGAACTGGAAGGATCATTGATAAATGGAGTCAGTACATTTGAAGTCGTCTCTGTGGGAAAAGATAGTAATTCTCCCATGGATTGGCAAGTGATGTCTGGCAGCACTTCATAAATGACATCTGAATGAAGATCAGTCACGGATATGTTCTGAGTTTGTTCTTCCGTAGTGGGCAAACACGACCCAGAAGATGCTTCCCTAATTATATCTAATACTGTTTCAGTATTTACTCCCCTTTCGTTCAATTTTTCTGTTAAGAATGTTATTACTTCTTTGGTGATTTCACATTTTTCTTGAAAACCAGTTAATGTTACAGTATTATTATTTTCAAGCCGATCTCTCACACATTTACTGAAGTCGACGGCATTGGGGTCAAAAGGGAATAGACCGCATTTTCGAAATCCATTTGTAATACATCTTGGCAAATCTTGGTTCCTCAAAATGGCTTTTTCCAACAAGGGGCAAAAAGTTTTTCTTGTTAGCACCTCTTCAATATTTTCTGATTGCCACTCTCTCACAGTTTTTGCGCAGTCTGACTTCAAAGGTTTAAAAACACTGACATCTGCGGGCTGCATAATGTGAGTAGTGTTTTTAGGCAAAGCGTACAATATGATTCCATTTTCATCGCAGAATTTATTTAACTCCATCGTCATATGGGACTTATGTCCATCAAATAAAACAACTGGTCTTTTAACATTTTCCTGTTGCAGCCATTTATGAACACCATTAGACATATATTCAAAGAAGGTTTCTGACCTCATCCATCCACTTTCAGTGCGTCCTAAAAACCAGTTGGTTGGCATACTGTTAATAATATCCCTGGGTGGTCTTATAAATGGAAAAACGACCACTGGAGGAAGAAGGTTTCCATCTGCCGAAAATACTATTAATACCGTCAACGTGTCCTTTTCATTGGCTGTCTGAATTTGATATACATTCTTAAACCCCTTAGGTGCAATTACTTTACCCGTCTTCGGACATAGTTTGAAACTGCTTTCGTCACTATTTAAAATTCTGGTCGGATCATTCAGTATATCCTCCTGATTAATTAATTTGAGGTAATTGGAACACTCTTCGAACCATTCTTTAATTTGTGCTTCGGTAACTGCAGCTCTACCAATTTGTTATGCTCTCTGCTTTCCTTCTTGTAAGAATCGGATTTCTTCTAAAAAATGCATGTAACCAAGTCCGTCCTGGTCGACTGTTGTTAAATGGCGTTTTTCGGTTACCGTCCTTCATTATTTTCTGTACTGTATTTAATAAATCATCTTCTTTTAGTGGAAACCCACATTTGCATAATTCAACGCACCAATTCGCAATTTGTGTTTCTTCTTCTGGAGAAAGATATGGATCCGGACCCTTTTTAGTCACTTGCTTTGGAACCTTGCAGCTTAATCTATCGTGAAGAGTGATGACAATATGATTTGCTCTTATATCCGCTAAGCTTTTAGATACTTTTTCCACATCAGTAAGCCCGGTGGAACGCACCCTAGGATCTGCTGACATCATAATTTAAGCCTGTAAATTATTTTTACTTAATAGCAAAAAAGTAAATTTTCTATTTTTTAATCATATTTAAATAGTTAAATAAGTCGTTTGCAAAGCCAGTGAAACAAAAATAAATTTTCTTCGAATTTTCAGAAGTCGGACATATGTGTCCGGATAATGAAAATGAAATAAAATGTCGTGTTAGTTGCCGGACATTTTATTATTACGTTTAATTTATTGAAATATCGCAAAAACTTCAAAAAGGGAACAAAAAGACAATAATTCTGAATATATAAAGTATATACGTTTGATCATAATTGTATAATATACACATTTTAATTACCTCAATAAAACACAGTCCTCTTTAACAAAACTTTTCACTACAAGAAGAACTTTCGCACTGACGCAGAGGAGTCAGAGAAGTTTGCGCATGACTCACACGCTACCCCTCATATCTACTTTGTGTTTTCAATATATTACCTGGAAACCCTTCTCAATTCATGTGGGTGTATTTGTTTAACTAGAGAGTGTAAGATATTCTTAATATTTGTAAAAGCAACCGAAAGTGTCCGAGTACTGACTCTGTCCGGATACTAATGCATTTACTACGCAGTATTTTGATAATTGAATTTCGCTACAAAAAAACTCAATCATGGAAATACTGCATACCTACCTACAAATATTTATTGCTTATTAAAATTATGATTTCTTAGGTAGCTGTTAACATTGAAACTAGTATTACTTCTTTTACGTGTTGATTGTTAATCTATACTTACATATTAGTGCCATGGTCATAAGAATTAGTCTTAGACCAATTCTAGCTTTTTTACTTGTTTATGTATGTAACTTATTAATTTCTGTACGAAACATTATATTGGCAATTGAAATAAATTACATAACTATTGGTAAAATTACATATTGTGTACTTTACATACGGAATTGAAGAACTCATAAATATTGTAAAATTACACTAAACTTATTTAACTTAGTTCCACAGCATGATGTAAATATACATATCGCATTTTACATCGGAAATTGAAAAATGCGTAAACAATGTAAAATTACATACAGTGCAAAATTGCTTTACATAAGGTTATACAGTGTGCATAAAGTTGTGTAAATTTTCGCTACCATTGTTGGCAATTTGTTGCCTATTATAGTAGCGGAATTTTCAATAGATATTTTTTACGGTGTACATACAATACATTTAAGGAATTAAATCTTCTGTAATTTAAAAGGAAAAACTGCTTTCATTTCATATCGTATTTACTTTAACAAGATTTGTAATATGTCATCGATACAAGGTCACAAACGGAACAAAGGAAAACCGGTCCTTTCATTTCACCACAATCTTTGAATCGATGGCCTCGATAGCACGACTTGCATCTAGCCCACTTTTCGCCATGTTGGTCATCTGAAAAGCGGCCAGTGCAAAATATGCACTCCGTATCATCATCGTCCCCAAAATCGTCATCATCTGAGTCCATTTAAATCAGATTTGGTACTGCCACAAGCGAATCTGATGAATCAGTAAATTGTTCTTTTGCGGATATATTCTTTTTTGTTGTTCCTATTCTCTTCTCGGTTTTAGCACTTTCGAGAAGACCGTCCTTATATGGCGTTGATGTTATCTCTTTTGTGTGGTTATGGGAATATTAAGCTGTGGTCTAGGGGTAATTTCAGTAGGTCCTATTAAGTTTCTTTCAAACTCTTGAGTTTTCTCTCTCAAAAATCTGGCAGTGGTGTCATAGCCTGTGGACCTTTGTGGATATGGCTCGTAATCCATAGAACTATAGTCAATTGGCTCGTAATCCCTGGAGCTATGCGCGACAGGCTCGTAATATCTGGAGCTGATGGCGGCTGGTTCACAATCGCTGTAGGTATGAGCGGCTATTGGGTAATCGCTAGGACTTTCAAAACATGGCTCATGTGACGAAACGCTTAGTATTTGATCTGATCCATTAATCGCAAATTCATGTTCCCTGAAGATATTCCTGTTGCATGAAAAAATCCTATCTCCCGAAAGATATTTTTGGATACTTCCATTGTTGCTGCTCACTCATAAGCTCTACCAAATAATTTGCATGTATTTTGTACAGTCCGACCAAGATTGTTTTTGAGTTATGTCTCTATTTCTTGTGCGTAGTTGGTTTGAAACGGTGACATAAATCCAACATTTAAGGGGTGCATTTTGTTTGTCGAATGAGAAGGTAGACAAACGATAGCTACATGATTTTATTTACCCATATCTATTACGTCCAAGTTTCGAGTATGCGAATAATGACCATCGATAACAACCATCCTGACTTGGTTTTGTAAAAAATATAAAACGTGAAAACCATTACGTAAAAATGTGTGCCGGAATCCATTCAGATGGATGGCATGCCCAGCCCATATAGAACCTCTGGGTGCGACTTCTAAAAGAAACTTTAGTCATATTTTTACGTGGGAAAACTATAAAAGGCGGTACAAATGCTCAAGCTGCATTAATGCATGTAATTGAAGTTAGGCAACAAACCTGGTTTTTCCTATTTAATGCCAACACCTTGCTATGTTTATGCTGAACTACAATGATTCCGATCTCGTCGACATTAAATAATCTTAATTTTTTGAAGTTCAGGTTCATAAATGTCGGAGAAGACATTGACATTTTCTGAAGTGAAAGCTTTTACTCTTGCTGCCGAAACTCCTTGTGGTGTTCTCATGGACAGCTGTTGGTTTCTATTAAGAAATCCTCGGAGCCATTTTTTTACATAAAATTGATTGTATCTAAATAGGTACATTTGTATATAAATCTGAAAAAACAAATGCAATACGCAACTAGTTGTTTCTCGAAGATTTCCCGAAGAGCTGTTTGCCTGCCTAATGGCTCCGCCAGAGAGATCTTTTGTCCTTGACATACCCTTCCAGAGAGCCCTTTGGAACATTAAGTACTTTCGAAGCCTTTAAATACTTTCAAATATATTATATGTTAATACAATTATATTTGAATTCAAATTTTGTAAATTTTCAATATCGGAATGAAAATATTGCATATAAACGATATTAAGTATTTACACACCCCATTTCCTTATTCTGATCAACTTCCACCGCTTTCTTCATGTCTTCCTTGCACCACGTCTTTCTTTTCGGAGGCATCTTTAAGTATATCTGTGACGTAAAGTGAAGTATCTCTAATGGTATCTCATTTTAGGATACCCAAGATATCTCATATTAAGTTGGCGATGATTTTTTGTTCAATTTGTTTTTGCGAGTTAATAAAAGATCGAGCAAAGGAAGAAATAACGAAATCGAATTTTGGAATATTTACTATATAATAATAAACTTACCTTTCAAAATATATCCAAATCAAAAATTCACTAAAAAATGTCTATGTGTGCATTTACCAAGAAAATGAGAAGGTTCCGTTAGGATTTACAATGTATTATAGAAACAGAACCTAAATGGAACACTGTCTCATATTTGGCTCCTATCTCATAATAGGCTACTTTCCATTGTTTTTCAATATTTTGTTTGAGCGAGCCCAACACACCAACATCACTTCCGTACTACTTAGTAGTATGGGCCGTATGAATTGAGCTATTCAGCTCATTCTTTTGTTTTTTAAAGGGGGAGTTGTTCTATCACATATGGTGCAGTGTGGTGCTATTACCTATTCTCTACATTTTAGGGAAAAAAATAACAAAAGACAAAATTTGAAAACTCCCTACATTTTAGGGGAAAAAACAAAAATTCCCTACATTTCAGGGAGAAAACCATACGTAGATTTTAGGGGTAAAAGCCTAATCTACGTGCTCCAAGGTGGAGCTTTCCTTAATCTTATCGACAAATACCTAAGCTTTGTGGGACAAATTGTTGCCACTCACTTTATGGAACTATTTTTTACTGTGTAGTTATGCCCCAAAATATTATGCAGTGCACACTATTGTGACAACAGTATTTAACCTATTTTCAGTAGTGGTGGTCCTAGCATTTAATAAAGTTGGATTATCCATGGATTTTTGTATAAAATACTGGAGCGTTAAATTCGGAGAAGTGGCATTAAATTAGCCCTAATTGAATCCTAAATTTTGACGTATTCAAAACTTTTCTACCATGAAATGGCGGTCCCAACTTAATTGACGTAGAAAAAAAACGTGAATGCTGGAGTATTTTTTACAGGGATCAGTATTGTGTTCTTTCTGCAGATCTGGGCAAGTACCAAAGCAAAAGTACTTAAGTACAAGTACAAATACCGAAGGCTGAGTACTTCAGCGTAAGTACAAGTACCGCATGTATGAAACGGACTTGCAAATACTGAGTACTTTTTGAAGCATTTTTTAAAGTACTTTTTTAGAAACTTTGTACGTTGGCAGTAATATAATGAAGTTTTTCGAGTTCAGTTAATAGATATTAATAAAAAAATACCTTCTGAAAACTATAATATGTATAGTAACCAGTGGCTATCATTTATAAATTTTTATAGTTTTCGGCGCTGCCGGTAGAGTAAAACTTTAACCTCTCATTGCTACAATAATAAAAACTATTAGAAGTCTACCCAATCACCTACTATCGTCTCCAATAATGCATAACAATTCTCAGGAAAAAATTTCCAGTAAATTTCTACGAAAAATTTAGGCTTTCCCCCTAAATCAGGTCGAGGCATCGTTGATTTTATATTGGAGCGAAGCATTGTATATAATATGTACTGCTTGCTTTTCTATTTCACGTGGGCACAATTGCTTCTGTCCAAAAGAGTTTTTTATATCGGTACCAACATTAAAAAAAGTAATTGGTGGGAAATTGAAAAAATCAGCACGCAGCTCGGAAAGTGATTTTAATAAAACATTTAGAATTTCTTCTAATGAATGTATTGTCTTTGGTAAAACAATTTTTATAATTTAAAATCATGTATTTCGACGAATCCACTAATTTATTTGTTGTTTTTAGTTCTCTCTCAGTTGGTACTTGGTGCTTAGAGTGAAAGAGTCAGCAATATAGAAGTGAGTCCACTTTCTGCAGTGTATTTCTATGAATGTAGTCAGTCCATATTATACATGTCAGTGGTTATGTCATCAAGTCAAGCCATCGTCGTTTTTATATTCGAGCGAGACGTTACTGGTTTTTGTTCTACTTTCCCAGTATTGTTTGATGCGTGAGTGCGGCACATGCTTTGACAGAGTGCGGCACATGCTTTGACAGTTCTTTACGTGCTTTAAAACTCAACAAAAAAAGAGTTGCGCTAGAGATTGTGTTTGCTTTTCTACAAAGAGTTAGATATTTGTTGGTACTTAATAGACTCAGAAATACTTAAGTAAAAATCTTGGTATTTAAGTACAAAACTAAGTAGAAGTAAATAGACGCTAGTACTTATGTTCAAGTACTAAGTAGGGGCATTTCAAAAGTATTGAGTAATAAGTCTTCACGAAAATGTACTTTAAGTAGTACTTAAGTCTTTTTTACTTAAGTATTGCCCAGATTTTTGGTATTAAGTATTGATTTTATTTAATATGCTATTTTTGCCGGATTGCTCCTATGCTAAAAAAGTAATTGATGTGACATTTGTAGATATATGTGATGAATAATAATTTTATTAAAATTATTTTATTTTACTCTTGACCATTTGGGTAAAATTTGGGTATCTTGGCTAAGGGCAAATTGTCATACCTTTGCCAAGGTCGAAATGACATTTGTACCTGTGTAATATTACTCATGGATTTCAAAAATTATGTTATTTTCAGAGGTTGGGCAATACAAAAGAAATAAAATATAAGCATACAGAAGTTTTAAAAAAAAAGATATATTTTCATTTATTTTGATAAATAAACTAAATTTCTTTTAAACCAATATTGTGTTTTATTCAAATTACATGAGTGGCCTAAAATGACACAGAGTATG
Source organism: Dioctria linearis (assembly GCA_963930735.1). NCBI lineage: Eukaryota > Metazoa > Arthropoda > Insecta > Diptera > Asilidae > Dioctria > Dioctria linearis. The sequence continues at coordinate 324,252,785 of OZ005741.1, read as the reverse complement.
TCGTTTTATACACACGCCGCCAAAATAACACAACAGGGTTTTTTTTAAATGAAAAAAAAAAAGAAATCTTGTCTTTGTTTTAATATCTAACATTCTTCAAAACATGAAAGCAAACACTTTTAAGCTACTAAATGTGTCCTTAAAGAGTTCTTCTTAAATATAAATGCTTAAGACCTACAAGGTAAAATGTTAATGGTATGTTATTATAAGCCACCTTCCCCTACCAATGTAAATAAATTATTAGTAATCGAGTCAAAAGAAGTAGTAAGAACCGAAAATATAGGTACATAGTATGGAAAAATAGAATTCACATTCCAACAAACGAATACGAATAGTGGTGGGACCTTAAAGAAAATAATTAGTTCACATTTATGGAATGTAGTTAACATTAAAATATCGAAATTAGTAAAGTAGAAATAATGGGAGATTGTTATATATAATGCAAAGAAATAGTACAGTTAACATTAACACTGACAACAGCCAGAGTAGCAAAACAGAGATAGAGTATACGTTTCAACACAGTTGATAATTACCCTTGATGCGCAGTAGGTACCAGTCATCTGTACACTGTAAAACTGCAGGACTTTTTCGTTTGCTTAATTTTTTAAAATCTCATGCATGTGAAATATTTCTTCCGACACTTATGTACATACTAGAGAACGGCAAGTATCAAGTTAATATGATGTATCTTTGGGCTTGCTTTTTTTTTATATAATTATAAATTTACAGGAAGTAATTCTTTCTATTTTCACTAAGGTATGGTATGGATGGGCAGACAGAAATTGCTTAATTTAATTTCCTTAAAAATTAAGTTTGAGGAATCAGTGGTCCCTGCTTTATATGAGCAATCCCCATATACATATTTAACGATGTCCACCATAAATTTTCACCACATCACCTCACTGATAGATTTTGAAGGAGTTCGTTTGAAGTTTTTGATTAATCATTAATCAATATAATAAAATACATACAATTTTTTAGCATTTATAGAGAATATTCTTATTAAATAAAAAAGTGATCAGGACTTTGCTACGTTCTCTACAGCGCGTAGAAAGTTTTGCTCAAGAGACTGGATCTGTTCCGTCTCGGAACAAAAACTAAAATATAACTTATTTAATAAAAACTAACACTCACGCTTAATAAAACATTTCCCACGACGAATCACTCGATAGAGATCCCTCGTTGCAGCAACATAATCTAAAATAAAAAAGAAAACAAAAGCATCTATTCAAAATAATAAACAAACTGAAGTATCAGATCATTCACGATCTGAGACTTCAATTAAAACGAAAACTCACCTAAAAACAATTACGCGATTCCCAGATGTAAGGAATCATCCCACGATGACCCAAGGAAACCAAAAACCTGAAATAAAAAACAAATCATTTTTAAAATTAAATAATAACATAAACATTCAAAATATAAACACTTACCGGTCTCCATCAGCTTCCATCATAATTTGACATAAACATGATGGCAGCTCATAGCATAGAGAAAAATATTCCGATTAGAACGATGATGACGCCATTTGGGGACCAAATGTATGGAAAATCACACAATGACGCGGGCGTCATTGGCACCAAGCGACAAGACAGATCGGTGGCTCTGAAACCAAATTAAGTCTTGATTAACAAACCAAGGGAAGTATTTTTGACCCCCATTTGTACTAATATTTTTTACAAACTCAATAATATTTCAGCACCTTATTCTGGGAGCCTTTTGAACCCAGCTACAATTAGTCTGAACAGAACTGTGACGCTCATTCTTTCACTCTAACCTCACCTTTTTATTTACTATAATTAATAATTATTTTTTTCTTCTGATCCACAGATTAATGAATAAATATCGCCAGTGGAGGTCAAGAATTAAAGAATAAATTTGAATTAAATATATTAGAGGTAATGATAGAATTTAGTAAAATCAATAAATTTGAATTAATGAATTGGAATTAGTTAGAGTAAAATTGAATTAATTTGTACCTGAATTTATAATCTTTAAAGTATATTGTTCAATAAATAGTGAATTTTGTTATTTTGAAAAATCATTCTGTCTTGTCATTTGAAACCCGGCACCTGCCCCCCCCCCCCCTTTTTTATGCTAAGCCCACATTGGGATTTAACAGGATTTTTAATAAAAATTTATGTTGAGGGCCACGTGATTTTTGTAACGGGTGTATCACAAAACCGGCTATGATTTTGAAAATTATCAGCAGATTTGGTACGGGACAATCTCACTCCAATCACACACATACAAGAAAAGTTAGTGTACTTGAAATTTTTTTAAGTAGGTACCAGTACCGCGACTTGTACTTGTACTTAAAATATTTCAAGTCCAGGTACTGGTACTGTACTGGTACTTGTACTTGGAATTTTACAGGGCTGCGTTTTAGTATGTGCATTCGCTAATTTAATTGGCTACAAAGTTATTCCGTATTTTTTTGTCGTTGCGTTCAGTGAATTTTAGTTTTGTGTGTTGTTTTGTATTTTTTTTTCCTTCTTAAAGGGAATCTGGACTGAGCGTTTATGTAAACATGTCATTTGAACTACTTGATATCATAATGTCGAGCAATAAACAGAAAGCAACAAAAGAACTTAATATCTTGCACATGCGCGGCTGAATGATTTTGTAAGACTACTAACTAACTATCTTTAGCTATGAAATAGAGAAATGGGATTAAAAATTCATATTTACAATAACAATTCAACGATTTAACAATCTAGAATGTAAATTCCAGCTATATGCTTTAAAATTGAAAATTCAGTATGTGCGCAAAACAAACTAAGTACGATTGTAAGTTATAGGATTTCAAATTGGCTACTAATTTTCAAATAATAATTCCTACAAGTAATTAAAATCGGCGCTACGCCATCCAAGCATTATAGGTAGCTTATTTTATATAATTTTATAATTTCTTAACTAATTTTACCATCTTTTCTTAAATGGTTAGAAAATTCCTCGACTGGGTGATACCAGTAATGTTTAAATAGTTAACTTTTGGGGCTATGCCATGGGGCTTAGCTATCTTATGTTGTCTTAGGTGTCTCCAGTTGGTATCTTAGTACAACGTCCTTAACTGCTTTGCATAGCTCTAGCGATATGAATGATTTAGACACAGTACATTACGTTTGTACGGGCAGGCGGCAAATTAGAATGCAGCAATAAAAATATTCCTTTATAATACATAGGGTAACAGACCCTCTCTATACTTTCGAGGTTTTGACCAATTGAATTTAGCGTAGTAAACTGTAATCAATCCGAGAATAGAAGAAATCATTTCCTGTAAAAAGAAATATCCGCAGTAAACCGATTTTACAATAACACATAACACACCTAGGACAGACCACATTCTTTACACTTAACACCCACAAAGACGAACTTCCTTGAGGACCGTAACAACTTATTAGGACAAGTGACATTTAAAAGTATTATTTGATATTTGAATCATGGAGTATTTCATAAAAGGGAACCCAGTCAAAGAACAGACTCATGCAATTGTTTTGCGCATATTTAAAAAGATGAAAAAACGGTTCGAGAACGAAGGAAAATTGAATTCATCGATCGCATAATGCCGGAAGGAAGTTAAAATTGCCGCCGAAAAAATACAATCATCGTAAACCCATAACTGGCCTTGATTGTGGTCAGTTATCAGTAATAAAACAAATCGTGTATGATTTCCACAAAACTGAAGGACTTGTCGTGACAATAAAACGCTTAGCATTACGAGTTAATGAAGATTTGAAGCTCCATCCACGTAAAACGTCAATGTAGAGAGCATTGAGGTCCATGGCTTTTAGCTTAAAAAAAGCACAGGATAATAGGAAGGTGCTATGCGAACGACACGATATACGGTTATTGCGTATAAATTTCATTAGAAAAATAAGAGAATTTCGGTCCGGTGGTTATGATATTGTTTATTTAGATGAAACCTATGTACATACATGCGGGCCACACAAAATCTTTAGCTTGGACAGATAACAGCAATGAAGGACTTAAATCTAACATATCAAAAGGTAGGAGATTAATTATAGTCCATGCAGACAGTGAAAAAGGGTTTGTAGAAAATGCTCTCCTCATTTTCAAATCTGGGACTAAATCAGATGATTATCATGACAATATAAATTTTGAAAACTTCTCATGTGGTTGGAACATCAAGTTCTAGTTAATTTGGAAGAACCTTCAGTGATAGTGCTTGATAATGCAAGATTACGTTACATCTGCCAATACTAAAGCTGAAATGCAACAATGGTTAATTTGCATAATTTGATTAAAATACGCCGTATTCCAAGAGAGCATATAGTGGATGATCTCATTCGGAGTTATGGGCATGAAGCTTTACGTCTACCACCGTACCACCCTGGTTTAAATCCAATTGAAAAAATTTGGGCTACGGTTAAACCCAGGGTTGGTTCCAGAAATACAACCTTCAAATTAAATAATGTTAAGCAGTTAGCAACGGAATCATTCGAAAAAAATTACAGAGGAGAACTGCAGAAGCGTTTATCAAAATGCTATAAAAGCTGAGGAAGGATATCTTAGGTATGAAGCCTTTTTGGACAAGTTAACAAATAAGTTGTTTATTTCCTTATCTGACGATAGTTCTACTTCTGAGTGTGTTTTAAGTAGCGACAATAAAGAAGCGCGTCCCTCTACAAGGTGAAGTGATGTCAATTTCCAAATCACATCTTTCTCTTCAGAACAAAAAGAAGGCTACCTCTGTAGGTCTGTACGAACTTATTAATTACACGCGCTTTTGTTGCGTTTTTAAGCATGTTTTAAAAAAACGTCTTTATAATATTTAATTTGTTTGTTATATTTAACTTTTTTAAATTATTTTTTTATTCTATGTTGCATTGCATGGCATTTTTTTTATGTGTTGTTTATATATCACAATAATAAAGAATACTTAAATACTCTAAAATCTGAAATTCAATTTAATTGTTTACGATAAATTTGACTGAAAAGCAATTTCAACATTTCATTTTTTTAACAGTGTACCCCAGCGCAGGTAAACATATCATGCTCACAAACTTTCTCATTTGTAAATAAATTAGTCTGCTTTTGACAGTCGCTAGAGGTGGTTGCTATGGGGCCTGTTATTGTTTTTTTTTTTTTAGTTGTGTGGGAAATTTTTATATAGGAGGAAACTTGTCATTAATATTTATAAAAAACTTGCATACATATATGATGCATGTTGTGTATGAATAGCAAAAAGAACGAAACATTTTTTTTAGAAAATTGACCAACAATTTTCCATACGCGAAAAATTATCAACTGACTTGAAACGTACTCTAGCTGGAAATTTAATGCAAAGTATGATAAAAAATAAACAAGAACCATAATATAGCAGAAGAAATAGCTAAATACTGTTGACCAAATGGCCAACTAGATCCAGACTTGTTGTTAAAAAATAGAAAATTATTGATAGTCGATAGTGAAGCAACAGGAGAGTTATAATAAGAAATAGAAAAACAAATAGACGAAAATATAATTAAAAAAAGATAAACGGATTCAATTACAGTCGGATGAAACAAATCCCCTACCCAGCAAGATACCTGTGAGAAAAGACAGAGCAAATTTAATGGCCAGTCGTAGAGCACAATGGGGGGTTACAAATGAAAAGGAGGTTACCCCCGAGACGTCAATGATAGCAGTTATCATCCAGTAAGCAAATTAAGCAGCAACAGTAAGCAAGTTCTGGGCCACAGATCTAAATGCATTCAATGAACCACTGCGTCGAGGGTACTCACACATCCGGCTCCAGATGGTGGCCCCACAAAGGAAGGTGCTTTTCCCATCATATGGTATCTGAACCCTGAGGAGGACAATTCTAAGTCTATTCAGGTCAAAATATACAATTGAACAGACCTTATTTATCTGAGGCTCCCATGTGAGTCCAAGATTCATGAGAAAGCCAAGATTCAAGACGTTTTTACCGAAAGTTATATGTTATGACCCAGGAGGTGCTGACTAGGAAGATCGGGGGTAAATGTTCGCAATGTTCCTGGGGCGTATGGAATAAACCATAGCTTGAGTTTTAGAAGGATCAAGAGACAGACCATTATCAGCAGACCAATTCGCTATCCTAGCGAGAGGCCCACTGATCACACGTCAATTAAATTGGGACCGCCATTTCATGGTAGAAAAGTTTTGAATACGTCAAAATTTAGGGCTCAATTAGGGCTAATTTAGTGCCACTTCCATGAATTTAATGCTCTAGTACTTTTGTAAAAAAAATCATGGATAAAATAAAATATTATACAGTGCATACTATTATAACTATTTAACCTATTCTCAATAGTGGTGGTCTTAACTTTTAATAAAGTTGGATTATCCAATAATAAACACCAATTTTCACAATTTATGTAATGTGGTGGATGACTTTGCATGGGATAAGTTCATATCTCTTCGAAAACTTTCTTGGTCACGTGAAAGTTTTGGTTCAAAATGGAAATTTATCTTTAAGACAAACTAGTAGACGTTTTATAATAAAAAACAACCAACCGAGCAGACTGTTTATTTTTTTATTGTAGTTTTTTTATTCTTACTCTATGATGCAAAGCACTGCTTCGCAGAAAGGAAAAAGGGAAGGGAATATATGTCACTATTAAACCTTCGCAGATTGCATGCCAGAGGAAAGACAGAAGATGGCAGACAGTTCCACATTCACACAGTTCGGGATGAAAAAGCTTCCGGGATTTTACAGTACGGCCGAAAGTAATTTTAAGAGTAAAAGGATGTGCGCAGTTTGCAGCGCGAGTATTGCGTGCAGAAACTAATCTACAAGGGATTAGACTAGAAATTTCAAAAGGCATCCAAAGAGTGATTTCTAATGAAGATCACATCTTGTCAATGTGTAACAGTGTGTACAACGAATATTTTTATTTTAAACTGTGATAACAATAATAAATATCTCTTAACGACAAATGGACAAATGTTGGTTGTCTCTATTATAAACATGACTTATTGTTCAGTCCACCTAAATTTCACGAAAATATTGTCGAAGTACTTCCTGCCTTGTTCTACCATTTCCATCAATTCCTAAAATAAACAGAAAGGCACCACAAAGTATCAAGCTTAAAGAAATAATTATCAACAGGATACTTATCTGAAATCTGCTGCGTCCTGTATGTAGCAATTTTTACTGGAAGTCATCAGTTGGCACCTTTGAAGATGCAGTTTGCATTATCTGAAACAATAATTTATTATCAATTAATAATTAATCAATATATCGCGAACTTACCAAATCATATGTACTTCCGTATATTGACATTTCTTTTCATGTCATTAAATGACATATACACAGTCAGCTGTCTTCGCCTTCGCCTCAATCAAAATACAAGCAATTGTAATAAGAGTTGCTAGGGCAACACCAAGAGGCGAGATGAACATAACTGGTGACCACGGCTATATAAAGCCGACGAGTCGCAATAGATGGCACCATTCTTGGCTCAGAGTTCATCTGTTTCAGGATATAATCTGAAGAAAGAATCATGTTCCCAATTTCCTTATTACAGAAGTATAATTCTGTTCAGAGTCTACTCTGAAAATTCCTATCATCCACATTCCCACACCTAAGCAGGAAAATAATTCTGCCAAACTTTTATTGCGCTACATCTGTTCAGCACCACACGTTGCAGCACGCTGCTGCACCCCTTTTTTTACTTATGCAGCCTTCCTGTTTGACGAGGTCACTACCATCAAATAGATTCGCAAAGTTCTTCTGTATGTCACTTTACTGTCCTACTGCCCACACGTAGTAGCAGCAGTACTATTTTTATTACAGTAGTTTATATGGTGACAGAAAATTTAATTCCAGTCTTCTTCTTCATTTCAGAAATAAAGAAGCAGATTACGTCATTTGGACCATTTTATACTTATTAATTTATATTGAATTGTTATTTGAATTTCTAGTTTTAAGCTCGTTTATTTTTTATTTTTTTTTTATTTTTGTGATATTAGGTTAAGTAAATGAATATTGTTAATAAAGTTTTATATTTGAACTTGAAAACTCTGAGTTATTCTTTGAACAACCGGCATCTCTCCCTTATTGTTTGAGACTAGATCTCACACTAATGTTAAAAGTATGTTATATCCTTGTGTATAAACTATCAAGGGTTTGCGAAAATGCTTGTTATAATATTAGATGGTTCCACTTGAACCATTTTGAACAGTTTTGCTTATGAACAGTCGCTAAAAGTTCTGGAAGTATGGACAAGGGTTTCAAGGGATAAGCCGTAAGAGCATAGACAAATTAATAATATACAAACTGGGAAGTATGTAGAACAACCAGTAACGCCTCGCTGGAATATAAAATCGACGATAACTCGACTTGATGCCGTGATAAGCCAACAATGCCTCGCTTCAATATGAAATCAAATCAACGATGCCTCGACCTGATGTAGGAAAGGCCGCAATTTTTTCTTAGAAATTTATTGGGAATTTTTTTCTTAAAATTTTATGCATTATTGGAGCGCGACGGTGCGTTCAATAATCTAAATAATTAAATTTATTTGTGAAAAAAATAACCAAATAACTGTAATCAATGATATTCAAACAATGTAATCAATGTAATCTAATCAAATACTTATAAACAAAAATAATATATATACCTACGGTAATCCTTGAATCCGCCCATATATTTTGAGCCCGGTAGCGGCGGGCAAAAAATTGAATAAAAATTGTTTTTGTTTTAGAGTTTTAACGGATTTTGACGCGATATTAAGGCAACACAAACATGTACGGGATTTAAAAATTTTCAAAAACAAGAGAAAAGGGAAAAAAACCGAAAATTATGTGTAATCTGGAATTTTTTGTGTTCGGCAACTGTGAATACGAATTGTTGGTTGCTGTGTTGTATAAAATACGTGTGTATAAATTTTGCTCGTAAATAAAGTATCTTAAAAACAAAAACAAAAAGAATCGGCTTAAAAAATAGGTTTTGAGCTAATAATCCTTTAACGTCTACGGTTAGCGCAAGTGTAATAGTGTGAAAGGTCAAATTAAAGAGAGATAGTCCACAATTCACATTTTTTGTGGGGCTGGTTGAGCAGTCGTTGCAAAGACCATAAGGTTCTATATAGCGATCGTCCATCCTACAATTTTTAAGATATAGGGTATTTTGTGAAAACTTGCATATTTTCATCACCCTGGAACTCCAAAACGGTTGGGATGGCCCTCCTTCAATACAATTTTATGTTTGCCTAGGTGAGTACCAGAAAATACCCTGGTTTAGTATACAAATCAATCGATTTGCTGTTCTCCGTTGAGGAGTTCCTAAGTTCTTCAACAGATCTTGACTGCCCTGAAGACATGACTTTCTAAATAAAAAAAAACTAAAAAATTATCTAAATTGGTTTCGAAATACCGAAGATATGTGCTAAATCATAAAATTTTGGGTGTCCGGTAACTAAAACAGAAAAAAGTAATTTTGTTTAGTCAACGGATAGGCTGCTCGGACTCTGAAAATATGCTTTAAAAGAGATTTTTTCCTCCTTACTTCTTAATACAATTACAAAATCTGTTTTTCATTGGACAGAAAGGGTTAAACATATTTTTATATATTATATTCTTAGATTATATAGCAAAAAGGATAGGCTATACCATGATACAAAGATTATAAGGTATGGCCGATTCGAGAGGAAGTTTTTGTGTTGCTGCATCATGAGGTGACAATCTCATTTCGAGCAAAATTGTTTTGAGTTTTTCGTATTTTATTGACTGAAATACGTTTTAATTATATTCAAATATTTATCAAAATATTGAGTGTACTCTTATGTACGTACGTACAGTCAATTTTAATTCTTTTTCAAGAAACCGCTTACAGAAATCATAATCTTAGATTCAAATTTCAAGTTTCGTTTGCGCTAATAATTTGAATAAATATTTAGACAAAATTATAAAATTTTCAATTTAGTACCTGTTTCCAATAAGTTTAAAAGAGCGTTGTCTGCATCAAACTTATGAATATTACCATCCACAAGGATGTAAATCATTTCTTATATTTGGTATATCAGAGACAGATACTTCTAAGATACTTCATTCCAAAAATTCCAAACTAATCTGGGGTTTAAAGAAATTGTTTGGAATTACGCACCCAGCCAAACGTAATACGAAGGAACGATATTCCAAAATGGAAGGATCGACATTCCAGAATGAAAGGACCGACAGGAAATAAAAATGGAACACCTTGGAGTGATGCGGATCATACTGAATGATAAAAGAGATATGTACGCCCTACTAAACTTGTTGACGATCTCCAACTACCATTAGAACTAAGGGGTTGTGTTCATAAAGTGTTTTCTAATAAGTACGATTAGATATTAATTCTTTTTAAAGTTTTTCCTGCACGTATATGTATACCCAATATGATCTTTAGTATTTTTCATCACGACAACGCTCTGTGCCACACCTCGCTCTCGATATGCGAGTTCTTCGAAAACAAAACAAAAAACCTGTCTGTCCACATCCACCGTAACTCTCCGAATTTAACATCATGCTACTTTTGGCTCTTACCAAAAATGAAAACTGCACTAGAAGAAAAGCTTTTGACACCTTTCTCGACATTTGGAGGGTCACGACAGAGCAGCTGAAGGCCGTTCCGAAAGAACCCTTCCACAAATGCTTCCAATCATGAAATCAACGTTGGGATAAGTGCATCACTAGCCAAGGAGAGTACCTACTTTAAAACAAAATAATTCGAATTTGATGTAAACTGATTACTCCTTTTGTAATAAAACCATTTACCGTTTTTTTTTTATCACACCTCGTAATATAAGTAATTAGGTTCTTTCTTATTTCCACTTCTAATTTTAAATTTTTTTAATATTTAGTTTTTTTGAATATTTAGATACTTTCTATGCCTCACGTTGAAAATTTTTAATATTCAATGTATGAATAAGCTGCAAAAAGTCTTATACAACATCGGATTTTAAACTGATATATCTAATTACAGAAGAATTTCAAAATCTAACTGTATTATTTATCGAAAGTTTTTCAAAGAAAAATTAATAAAGAATTATCTCATCGCTACAACATGGGCTCGCAGCTTGCAAATTTAGTGCTGCTAATTTAGTTCGTATGGCTAATTTTATAACGGATGCTCCTGAGATGTTTCAAGTATGTTAGATTGGGCTAGGTCGCAGGGGTGCCGCTAAGATGAGTGCTAATCTGTTTCACTTAGACCACTTCCGGATGCATTGTGCCTCATAGATTGATGGGACTGCATTCTTGCCAAATTAACCTTAGATCCATGCAGCTTCCCTAAGTTCAATACCTACCAGGGCGGCCAAATTCTGTAACACGGAGAGTTTGGGAGATGAGAATTTTCGTTTTCTCCGATTAAAAATCAATAACTCTCCATTCGCGGTTTAACATACTTGGGGAGTTAGGGAAAACGGGAGAAGTGTGAAAAAGTGCGAATCGCCAGGGACGATAAAGGATATCACTTCTTGTTCTAGAGGGTTGAACATTTTTTTATATTCGAGGTGCATGTGTCTATTATCACCTAATGCCGAGATAAAATGAAATTTTTAATGGTAGTTTTTGAGGGATGTTGGAGGGTAGGTTTTTTCAAATTTTTCTGGTATAATGTGAGAATGGGAAGAAGGAGAGGGATGTATGTGGTAGGTATAAAAAAAATTGGAGCTCGGGCGAATATGATATGGTTAGAAAATGGGGCAGGGAGGGTGCGGGGTTCAAAATGGAAACGGATTAACAGAAATTTTATATATAAAAAAAAAAAAATTAAGGATTTACAGTAAGTCGTAGTCATAAACTCAGGGTCTGTAAGAATAATAAACAAATGAGAAATTGCTTTGGTAATTCGGTATGCATAGGTGTTATGCGGAATATATTATTTCGATTAACGGTAATTTGCAGATTTGAGGAGCCTCATCGGTAAATTTCCATGATGCAATATTGACGGACGCCTAACTCTGTATGAGAGGGTCGTAGAGCATAGAGCATAGAGTACAAAAATATCGGTGAACAATTTCTGTGGGAGGGGTTTTTGGGGATAGGAGTCATAGGAGGTTGTCCAAAAAATTTCATGGTATCAAATTAGATAGGAGGGGGAAAGTAATCGAGGTGTTGCTTTGTTTTGATAATTTCAACGTTATAGATGACTTGTCACCTCGGAAAAACGGATATTTTGCATTTGTGTCACATACCCCCGAGTTCCTATATTTTGCATATATTTCTTCCGTTCTTTATATCACATCCATAGTACTCAGTTGTGAACATTTTTCTCATGGAATGACCATTTTTATACCATTTTTCCATCTTTAAAAGGATTAATTTATTTCCTTTGCAGTTATCTCCAGAACCATGAGACATCAAAATCCGTGTTTCTCTGTAAGTATTCCATGGAGTTTCTTAATTTAGTTTTTTAAATATAGTCAGGATACATAGTTGGAAAATATTCTTCATACTTCTCCACAAGTAAAACAGTCGAGAGTTCTTCTCCAAAACTCTACAACTCTCCGTGCTTGTGAATCCGGTCCTGGGTCTTCTAACTCTTCAAACATGTGTCTACTAAGTATCCCTCTTCTTATGATTGCCAGAGCAGGACATTCACAGAGCACATTTACAACTGATACGATTTCCTCAGGAACTTTGCAGCTTCGACAGAATTCCTTAGATTCTAGGCCCAGTCTCTCAGTTTGGTTACCTAGAGCCCAGTGACCGCTTTAGATTTTGATTTAGAATTGAGCGCGCGTGTGGCTTTTTCACTCCAGGCCATTTTTTGGCTTTATATTTCATCTAACAATCCCACTCTTCCTAGAAACAGTAGTACTTTTTTGAACTACATTTCCTCAAAGTCGGCCGGCTTCAGGAAATATGACCAAAGGTCTAGAATCTACATTGTGCAATGGCCTCGTATAGGACGTGCTCCGATGTTTCATCCTCTTCGAGACACAACCTGAATACATCAGTGGGTGATATGTCTATCCGATGTATGTGTTTGTTTAATTTGCCGTGTCCAGTTAGGAGTTGTATGATGATTCTGAGTTGATTCCTAGACAGCCTTAAAGATCCTGGCTCTTCTTTCTTGAAGGTTCTTTGTTGAATATTTTGTCTTGCTTGGAGCCTATCATTAAAGTTCATTGGTGGTTCATCTGGCTCTGGATCTAGTTTTGGAAGATAAGCTTCGCGGTGTTGTAAGAAATACCGCAAAATGGCTCCAGTCCTATATGAGGGACATGGATGCTCAGTTTTTGGACAGTAAGTCTGCCTTCTCATTCCCATCACTACCCGAGTGTCCTGGCATCCACAGAAGTGTAAGATGGTTCTTTGTGCCAAGGTTTGTTAATGCTTGAATACATTCCAACATTAACTTCATTTTGACCTCAGCTGATGAGAGCTTACTATCTGTATAAATATATATATAAATTTTGTTTGTATAGGATAGGCTAAAGTTTTCGTATGCACATCTAGTGGTGGCATATACTCCTGCCTGGAATATTGAGGCATATATATTCCTAGGTTTTAGACGCATCGGTTTACCAGACTAGGGTTTATTTTCTAGATTTATATCTATTTCTTCCCTATTTGGTATCTTTATTTTGAGAGGTAGACAGAGGTTGCGTTTAATAACCATTCTGTCTGATATCGTATCCAGTATTGGATTTGCTTGCCTCTATTCTTACGGTCATAGTGCATAGACTTTTGGTGTCCCATTTACAATAGCCATCTGTCCGGGCTCTGTCCACCATTAAGCCGCCCTATTTTTCACCGACCGCTTTCAATGACCGCTTATCCCTCCTAGTAATTTCTTGTTGTTCACTCTGCTTTCCCTAAGGAGCTCCATTGTTTTCTTCCTATTGTATACAGGCCTCTTCACAATACAGCAGGAGTCCTGGTTGACTCACCGATGATTACCCTTCTTGTAGCTTCAAGTAGATGTTATATATTTCAATGTTGCAGAAAAATATGATCTAACGGGTCGTACTCTTAAGCTCAGGCAGCTTTTGATTGGATTCTTACCTTCCTAAGCAATAGCAATGCGTTTGTAGTAAAAGTAAGCTGATATCAAGTATCCTTTTAACCCCAAACAATAATTTTTCCTAACTAATTTTGAGAGTCCCGCTTAAGAACTCTGAGCTGTTTTTTTAAAATAGAAACGTTAGTCTGCTTTTATGGAATATTGAGTAATGTACTCGGTCGGCTTATTATACTCAGGTTAATATATTTAGTAATAAATTAGAAAGAAATGAATTTTAGTTAATAGAACCCATACAAAGCACAACAATCAATTGGAAATGAAAGTCCTAAATGTGATTTCAAAATTTGCACAGAGCTGGATTTAATTTTACTTAAATGTGGGATTCACCTGTCTGGATTTCGTATAGCCACTGCATGTTATTCACCAAACATCTCAATTAAAATTTCGTTCTATTGACCAAAACTTTCATTTACATAAATTTCAATCAGATCACTGTCAACAAAGTTGTGTACGAATAAACAACGACACTGGAGAATTGATATTTATTGGGATTTATGAATGACAACATTCGAAATACAGAAAATATCACCCTCAAAATGGAAGTAATTGAAAAGAGTCTCAAAAGCCGTATTCCTATACTTTTTATTTATTTTTTCAAGCATTAACTTGTGATGACCTAATTCAAACAAATTGAATTTTTTAGTAGGTAGAGTGATTTAAATAAAAAAAAAATTATAATATTTTTTCACCAATTGTTATCTCTTCTAAGCTTGAAGAAATACAGAAAACAAAAAATCATTTTATTCAATTAAATGAGCAATTTGTCAACAGAAACCCATTAATTATTCAAACAAAGCTTCCAATTAGAAATTCAAACCCAAGTCTCTACTTAATTGAGACATCCTCAACTGTGTTATATGAAGCTGAGGAAACGTTTACGTGACTTGTTCCACCTGGGTCTGTCTGTCTCCACTTGAAATCCCGCGAAATGTGGGTGTATAGAATCCACGATGATGAGCCATAAAAGTTCCAATTTAAAGACACTTTGTGGGGATATTGTCAGCTCATTTAAGTTTCAGGTGAGCTCCATAATTTGGTCTGGTGTGGGTGGCTATCAATTTCAACAACAATGGTGGCAGCATTTAATTAAAGAGTTCTGTGTACATTCATAAACTTCCTCTTGGATGAGAATCGAAAGCGTATCTGGTCTCTTCTGTTTTGTTTTTTTTTCAGTTTTAATTTGAGTTGTTAGGTGTATACAATACTTTTGATTGGTAGCACTTGAGAAGAAGTAATGAGCAATGTAATTAAAGTGGGGAGTACATTTTTATGTAATATATTAGAATAATTGAATAAATAATATTTAATTGTAGGCGCAAAACAAAATTTCAATGCGAGAAATTGTTGAGAAAGAATTTTAGTTATGATTTAAGTTAGAACACAGTTAAATCTAAATTCAGAATTTCGATTGTTCACTTGATTTAATTTTTCATCAAATGCATGGTAAGTGTGCCTATTTCCAGAGAGTGTTAGACTCCGGTTATATTTACAAAAATATACTAATATTCTGGATAGGTATAATTAATCACTTCATGTTTGACTCAGAGAATTTATGTACATATGGTGGCCGGCATTAGAATATAGAAATGTGTATCAGATTAAATCCGAGAATGAAAATGACAACATCAAATTATTGTTAACTTCAACAGTAACTGAAGGGTTTGTTTTCTGTAAAGATTACCTAACAGCATTTCGGAGTGAGGTTGGATGAAAGATGTTAAACTAATCATCTTCCTTGTGGATGGACACAAATAATTAAATAAATGAATAATAAATAAATAATTCTTTATTAATAAAGCACAATTGAGAGTAGGCCCCTTGATTTACGTATCGTGTAAGTTTAAATTCATTGACTATAGAAGAGTAAGTACCCCGCGAAAATTACAGGGATGTAAAGGACTCAAAGTTTGACTCAACTCTTCGCTCAACTCAATGAGTCCGCTCAATCATTGAGTCCGCTCAACAGTTGAGCGTTGGTACATCGCTCGAAATTTGAGCGGACTCACTAGTTGAGCGGACTGTCTGCTTGAGTGGACTCTAATCTTGAGCGGAATCATCATTTGAGTTTAGCGGACTCAAATCATGCTTTCTTTAACTAACATAAGGAAAATCTGATTTAATTAAAATTGAAACTGAAATTGAAATTTCAATCAAATAAGAAAAGCTCAAAAAACTCATTCATTACATTATCATATATTAATTTAGCTTTTGCTAATTTTCTTAGCCAACATTTCTCTTCCTCTCAATATCATATACAAATTCAACAACTTCTAAAACCTGCTAGGAAAATGGAAAATACCGTACTTGAAAATATTATAATTCAATTCAATGAAATTGTACTTACATTTTTCCATAGAATCAGAGTCTTACTTTATATTTTTTCCATTGATATGTAGCATCACTTGCATTTCAAAATTTCCGTCATTTAGACGACATCTATTAGGAGTTAACGTTAGTATTCCTAAATAATCTTTCTACCGAAGTACTACTAGCCAGTGCTGTGTTGTATTCGGCGAAAAGACTTTTTATCGCCGAAAAACGTATGTTTTCAAATACGCTCGAGGTTTTATCTGTGAAAAAATTAAACTCCAAGAACAATTTTTCAGACCCTCTATTGAATTTTGCTCATCTTCATTATCTGAATCCCAAAATGGCGTAGGGTAGAAGAAATGTTGACTAATAAAATTACTAAAAGCTAAATTAATATAATTTAATATAATGAATGACTTTTCTGTGAGCTTTTCTTATTTGATTAAAATTTCAGTTTCATTTTCAATTTTAATTAAATCAGATTCTCCTTATGTTAGTTAAAACAAGATTTGAGTCCGCTCAACTCAAATGATGAGTCCGCTGAAGTAGTGAGTCCGCTCAAGATTTGAGTCCGCTCAAGCTATCCAAGCAGTGAGTCCGCTAAGATTGAGTCTGCTCAACCAGTGAGTCCAGTCAAGTTTCGAGCGATAAACCACCGCTCAAGTCTTGAGTGGACTCAATGATTGAGCTGACTCAATGAGTTTATATGACAAATGAGTCCGCTCATTTACAACCCTAGAAAGTTATACAATAAAATTCAATAATGAATAAGGTTTTCATGCTAAAACAGAGCTTATATGATAATCTCTTGAAGGTAATGCCGTATTACTAGTAGCAATTTGATGTAAGGCAGATGACATTATCATGCAAATATCTGAATTTACTATCCTAAACATTAATTCTAAGCAATTCGAGCATTTCAATATACTTTTGGAATATTTGGAAATATGATCACGTCGACGAAGATACATGTATCTAGCACATGAGTATTATGCAACATTTATCCTGTTATACTACTCAAATTAAAAAGAACTTCACAGCCATAAATTATAATTGATACTAACGCAGACAAAACGAATCTTTGTATCTCTTAGGAGTGTAAGATGCATAATTTTTATCAACCTGAACATTGGTGCGTTTCCTCAAATTAAGAATTGTTTCAAAAAACACTCCAAAATGGCGAAATGAGTCAGGAAGTGGAATATATCACATTACTAACAATCATACAAGGCAGATGAGACATATAGCATTCGCAGATTTATTTAAACCAAGACCAAATGACATTAACCCAAGCATAAATAAGTTTAACCTAAGAGCAAATAAATTTAAACCCAAATTCTCAATAAGACATTTTAATATAAAAGTTTTCAATTTCAATTAAAATCAACATTTTATTATCTCAATTTGTCATTAAAAACAACTTCTCAGAAATAAAAAAATTATTTCTTCCTAGTATCCAAGGGCTGTATTTTCTCAATACTATCAATAAGTCATTTGGTGTAAGGACGCCATACCATAGAAGCATACTCAATTATTGATCTAACTATAATAAGCAATAAAATCTTAAGATTGTCGGCACATTGTAACGGCTGCACGGAGCAAAAAATATTCATCATATCCTTAATAAAAATAATAAACAACAAAGGACCTAAGTCGTATCGTTGTGGAACACCAGACAAAACTAGGAAGGTTCGATTAAAGATCGAAATTGCAATTCAACACGCAATGGGCAGCGTCCATCTGAATTTTATAGCCCTTCGCCGATAACTTTCCCTTCCCAAATTGTTTAAATTCCGCGTTTTCTGCCACTTTCGATCAGGTTTTCCTCAAAAATCCCATTTTTATACCCTAGATGAAATCTATAGGGTACACTAAGTTTGTCATTCTGTTTGTAACGCACAGAAATAATGGATTGGCCATCCCCGCATAAAATTAAAAGTTATTTTGAATCGAGAACGCGTTCACTTAGAAAGCTGAAATTTTGTACACGGACATTAAAAAAAAAAGTAAAATTAAGTTCGAAAATGACAAATCGGGCAACCCCTTCTTGGTGTTGCCATATAATTTTTTTTTGGTTTTTTACATATACTGTGAAAACGATCAGTCCTAGACATTTTTATTGTACTAAAAACATCTTCAGAATAAGAAATCCTATAATTTTGGTTATAATCATTTTTTCTGTCCGACGAGCCGTTCTAGAAATATATGCGTGAAACCAATGCAAAAAATCAAAATTGCTCAAATGGGTGATCATACGAAATTTCATACGGGCATTCATCTAGGGTATCATAAGGATTGGTCTTAGACCAATTCTAGGTTTTTCACTTGTTAATCTTAAAAAGCAATAGCGAAATTTGAATAGAAAATATTTCAGTGATGACGTTTTGCGATGAGTTTGAGCATTGCTCAAACTCTGCATTGTGTCATCTCGATTGCGATGTCAATGTGCGTTGAACTATATATTTTTGTAGGTTTAAATTGTGCAAATATCATCGCATCGCAGAATGAATTCTATTCTTCACAGGCCTTTAATCTATTGAATCCAGAGAATCAATCATCCAGGTAGACTTTTTTACAAAAGCTTGTCGAAAAATTGGTCCATCAATTGGTTCTGACTCGATCTTGCCTATCCCAGGATGAAAGAAGTCTTGCTTACATGCACAATTGTGCCGCCAGTCGTATGCTTTGCCATGAGTATCGAAGTCAACTCCATCATCACGCTTTTTGAAATCCGTGGAATTTACACGGGCTTTAAACAAAAAAGTAAAATTAAGTTCGAAAATGAGACAAACCGGGTAACTCCTTCTTGGGGTTGCCATACAAAAATTTCGTTTTCTACTATATATTTGGAAACTGCCTGAGAATGCGTCGACATAGAGAGCTGAAATTTAGTACATGGTATTTTCATAGTAACAGCAAGTAACATTTCAAAAATGGACTAAACTGGGCAACCCTTTCTGGTGTTGCTATATAAAAGTTTGTGTTTTCACTTCAAAAATCAAAGTTGCACAAATTGGTGACCATACGAAATCTCATACGGGCATTCATCTAGGGTATCATAAAAATTGGTCTTAGACCAATTCTAGCCTTTTTACTTCTTTTCTTTGAATTATGGGAGAGGAGGGGTGGAAAGAAGTTGTTATGTTGGAAATATATTCCATAGAAATCAAAAACCGTCTTGTTCCTTGAATTTGAAGAAAAACCATTGATTTGATAGTGTTAACATGAGTTTCCTGCTGGCTCATAAAAGACCCACATATAGTTTAAAGTTGGAAATTGAAGTGTGCACAGTATAACACAGCATTCACAATGTAGAGTGGAGCAGAGTGGAGCAGAGTGAAGCAGAGTGAGCTTTGAGTCCAGAACGAATGTGTTCACAATGCAAGTTAAATTCGAGCTTTGAAATTAACATAACAAATCGCAATTACAACGCTAAGTCGAGAAACAACAACAACAGTCGTTGTCAAAATAACAAATTCGATAATTTCGTTTCTTAAGTCATGAAATTTGTGAAAAAACCTCTTGTTTTAAATTAGCATTCATATAAAATATTAAATCAGAAAGTAACATTAAAACAGGTATATAGCTTTTTACACGCCATCGCTAGTAGCTCGAAATTCCAGTTTGTAAGCTTTCGGAATTGGCAGAATAGAACCTATTTTCTGGCAGCTCCACTCTGCGCTACTCTAAGGAATACAGAGATGGCCATATGCACTACCACGTGCGAAAAAAGGATGCCAGTTGCCACTTTACGCCACTCTACTCTACTCTGCATTATGAATGTGGCATAAGGGCTAAATTAATCCTTAAGCCTAGTATGGAGTTCGGGTATTGGACTCCAAAAAATATCATTCTAACGCTGGTAAAAAGTTGATCTAAGTATTATGTGGAGAAAATGAAGTGACAGCTGTTAAAATCTCAATTAATCGGAAGTATTTTTAAAAATGTTAATTGATTATTATTTATATTATTTATATGGAGATTGCTGCTGCGGTAGGTCTAAGTGTGTATCGTCATCAAGGAAATCCACGGGAGAAACTAAATAAACTCGCTTTGTCAACAATCAAATAAATGTCAAAGTTTTACCAGCATTTTAATGCTCCCCATACATTAAAATGGTCAGTAAAATGAGCGGAGACCTACAAAGCGCCATCTATCTTATAATAGAGAGAATGGCACATTTTACTGAACTAGTAAAGACCTCAGTAAAATTTTTGCTTGGGATTTTATCAGCGGTTAAATTTATGTGGAAATGTCACTTTTTACTCGAACCCCATACTAGGCTTTAGATTTTAATCAGTCCAGCCAGTATCTTTATATAAAATATTTTAGATTCCAACAGTTTTTTTACTTATATCTTGTTTTTCATTAAGTTTTCTTTTAATTTGAAATTTCTGGAATGAATTCTTAAATATGTGATAATGAGGCCATAGCTTCAAATAAACTTGAAATAAGTATCTTTACAGGTATAGGCCCTGAAAATTCGTAGGTTTATATAAACTATATGGACAGTTTCTTATACGTCGTTAATTTCAAAAATATTAAATGTGGATTAATTCTGAAGTTACAGCTCGCAAGATAAAAAGCCCACATACAATTTTTATCAACTCCATGGAATAACGTGATAACTTGCAAACCCTGTATATCGACGTTCGTGTATTAAACAAAGAAATTATTTATAATAAACCAAAAAGTAAAACTGTATGAAAGATAAAAGAATTAATTAATTAATATGAACTTGTGTTAACTTTCCTGCCATCTTTTTGTCATCTTGTTTTCATTACAGATGATGTTATGAATTTCATACATTAATTCTTGCGAAAAACACATCTTTATAATTTCCCGCACAAACACTTAATTTGATGAACAAAACATTTACGAAGCATTTTTCTCGAAAGAGAATGTGAGCAATTAATAATAATAATCTGAAGGATGAAAGAATGACAAATTTTTGAAATTCAAATATTACATGAAAGAAAGTTGTGTTTTTCGGTTCAACGTTTTGGTTTTTCGATTTACAAACGACCTTAGGTTGAAGTTTCTAAAGCTGAAAGTTAATAGCATTCAATCAAGGTGTACTACTGTGGGTCTTAAATATAGCAGCTGACAGTGCGATTAGGTAATAATATATTATTTTATATACAGTCGAAGCTTGATTATCCGTGATTCGATTAACCGAAAACTCTATTATCCGGGATGAGGAATATTTCTGATATTTTTATTTCTTTCCATTATCCGAGAAAGACTGTATTATCCGAAAAAACTCAGAAATATCGAGAAATTAGAAGAGGTGATATGCTTCGAATTGATTGTCTCCATGTTTAGAAGGCATTCATAATTCCAACACTTATTAACAGATCTAAATAATAGATATACCGTTGGAATGCCAATTTATATACTGCGTTGTAAAGTTTTAGACGCACCATGTAATAGTGCGGTAGCCCATCCTTGTAGCAAGAAAAAGAGAAATGTGTGACGGCAAAACACATTTGCCTTCTTCTTATCGCTAACACCAAGAAATGATTTTGCCGTTAGAATAATGTGAAGTAATAATGTAATGTGAAATAATTGGGCAATGTATTAGTAAACACACGCATTGCTTTATTTAGTATAATAATAATTATGAGAATGAACAAAAATAAATAAATAATTTTTATTAATTAATTACAATTGTTCGCCACGATGTTGAAAGGCATTTTTGGCGTTGATTCCACGAAGGGTTTAAACATTTTAGAGTCATGAAAAGCCAAGCAGCTTCAACGGTATCTTTAAGCTCACTGATGGTGTTAATTTGCTTGGCATAACTGTTCAAACTAATCATCCCCCATAGGGTCTTGCATCAGGAGAATGGGTCGGCTAGCCGAGAAGGTTGATATTGTGTCCCAACAACCAGCTTTTGTGGAGTTTGTTATGTGGATCGTTGCATTATCTTGTTGATGAATTAAATGATTGACAGGATAGTGTGCAAGATACGGCAGGAGTTTTATTTGAGGACTTCCTGATCCTCTAGGTTATTTATACGATAGGAAACAAATGTCAATTCTACAGTTTCAGGACCTCTGTGGCCGTCCTAAGCGCGATCAATAGCACACCTCAAAATTACATGTTGGAAAATACCGGGGCTCTATCCGCAGATCCTTCCATTATCCGCACAGATCATCTGGACCATTAAAGCAGGATTTACATTATGATGGCACACATTTTTTACAGAAATTGTGAGGGAGATAGTACATCGTATACGGAAATTTATTTATGAGTGACGAGAGGAATAAACGTGTTCTGCATTTTTTTCAGACCTCGATTTGTCAAA
The DNA here is from genome assembly GCA_963930735.1 of Dioctria linearis. Taxonomy (NCBI): domain Eukaryota; kingdom Metazoa; phylum Arthropoda; class Insecta; order Diptera; family Asilidae; genus Dioctria; species Dioctria linearis. Next base: position 324,230,163 of record OZ005741.1, on the reverse strand, counting down.
GTGTGCGTGTCCGGAAACATAAAAAGACTTCAAGCAGATTATGTTTTTATAGTTACTGAAATTAAAACATTGCTATTGGTAACCCTCACTTCTCAATTTCGACTATTGGTGCAGCCATATTGTTATTGTTACTATAATTTTATAGAAAAAATTTATTAAATCATTTGTCAAAAATGGAAGAAAGTAAAAGTAAGTATTTAATTTGTATTATAAAAAAGATTGAAGTTATTTTGGACATAGTTTTTCGTCCATTTTTTAATAACAATTTTTATTACAAACGATTAAAAAATTTGCAATTTACAATTTGACATTTGTATCATAAAAACTGGAGGGGCCTGTACGTGAGAAGTATTGCAATGATTGCTTCGGCATCATTTAAATTTCAATAAACTATCTCCCTCACAATTCCTGTAAAAAATGCATGCCATCATAATGTAAATACTCCTTAAGGCTACATTTGTTGCCATCTGAATAAATTATTTAAATGTGAACTGACAGCCTAATAATCGAGATGGTTTGTGCGTGCGAATACTAGAGGGATCTACGAAAAATGCCCGGAATTTTCAAATATGAAATTTTTGAGGCTATTAATTTCATGGCATGCATGGAACTGTAGAAGTGACCATTTCACATATTTCGATAGTCAAAGATTTTGAAATATACTTTTTTTTTTAATTTTTAATGGGAGTCAGATGGGTCCCTAAAAAAAAATTTCAAAAATTTAATTTTCTGTGAATTGGTTATAAAGATATTGCCAAAAATGTGTGAAAAAACAGGATACTGTAGCTTTTTTCGCCAGTCTCATAGTTGCTGAAAAAAAAACTTTCTTTTGTGTTAACTTGTAAGACAACTCCCTCCGTTTGAATATTATTGAAATTTGATAATACAGTAATGTTTAAAACATATGAAATATAGAGCTAACTAAAGGGGAAATACAATAATCGATAACGTATTTACTAATCTTCCAGAGAATTGAGCCGTTTTCTTTGATATTGGTGCAAGTGCATTTGGGTATAGTATTTCTACTTCCTTCAGAATTCTTTAATAAACATAACTGGTTAATAAATTTACGCTATCTTTAACTTCAAAACACACAGAAGAAGTTCACTGTTTGATCCTATAAATATTTTTCAATTATTTTTTTTAATGAATTTAAATTAAAACATTTCAATATTTCGTCGTAAAAAAATGGACTTGCACCACTTTCAAAAAAAAACGGCTCAACTATTTGTTAGTTAATACTAGACGTAAATTTGGATTAGATTTAAAAATAATTAAATTCGGTCGATCGACTGTTCGTTGATAAGGTTCTGGTACCGATTACCCGAGCCCGACTCTCTCTTGACCGAATTATCAATTTAAGTTATACATGTGTAATATATGCATGTACATGTATTTATTTTTTGAAAATGTTTTGTTTATTGTAACACCAAAATTTTCAATATTTTCTTCAGCTATAACTTCGTAAGCAGACATTTTATTTTTGTTAAATATTTGTTTATGTATTAAAAAAAAAGTTGAGTTTGTTATAAAACAAAACGTGTTTTCCTTTATATTACGAGTTTGTTCTATTAACCGGGTTTTTCGATTTTCCGGAAAAGTCCTGAAACTCTGCATCCCGGATAATTGACTTTCAACTGTAATTCATCAAACATTAAGAAAAAGCATTTAACCCCTTTATTGGGTCAGATATTTTACGTCAAGTTAAATAGGGCATTCGTGTGCATTATGTAACTTTTAACAAAATTTCTCAATAATTTGAAATTTCTAGAAAAGTGCAAAAAAAAATGTCAATCTCCATTAATTAATTACGACAATATAATAGAACAGAAAATTTTTGCATAACGATGTCATAACAAGCAGAAAATATCCATTACTCAAATTTACATGCGTCCGTAATAATTAACAATCGGGGAGAAAACTGCACACCTAATGCAACACAGGCCGACTATAAAAATTAGTCACTTCATCAAACGGCAGTTACTTCGTAACAAGTTTATTCGCTATAATATACAAATTTTCATAATTACCGCGCTGTTAAAATATGTAATACAACCAGTGAGTCCGCTTTTATAAGCTGCGTCTGATGTAATTAACGCTAAAAGCGCCTAATGAATTATTTATGAACGCCTTGCGTCGAGCACATTGCGCCCGGAACTTGTAATTTAATGAAGTCTTTTGCTGCGGATGATTATACTAAATCCAATTTTAAATGTTTTACGTTGGCGTTTTCTGAAACAGGTAAGTAAAAGGAAAAAACTGTTAAATAGACGAAAATTTCTAGTGCAATGTTGTGGTATGGAGTAGAGGAAAGGGGAGTTGGATATATTCTCGTATGGTTTTTAGTATGTGTTTTTGTGAGTTATATTTTTTTTTCAATATTGTTCATGTTTCAGTAAGATAGATTTTGAAGGTGTTAAATTTTTGTTTATTCATTTAGAGGGTTACCTATAAGTTCCGTTAGTATCTGGGCCCTATTGGATAAAACACTTGTCGCTTTAACAAAAAAAAAACTTTTTTTTTTAATTTTTTTAAAAGTTTGTGCAGAGCTTTTAGCAATAATTTATCGAATACCGACAAAGAGAAAGCATGGGGGGAAAGTCCTTGTGAAGGCGCAATCAGTGCATGGAAATGGTAATTAACAAAAACTGGATTTAATGTTTAACAATTTAATTAATGTAGGCTAATGGGACAAACCAAAAAATTTGGTACTGCTGGAGCAAAAGTAAATGTCATGGATGAGGCTGTTGACACCATGCTAGAGAGAAAGTAATCAATAAAAAGCCAAATTAGAATGATGACGAAAAGAGTTTCAATTAAAATTGATATCTGTTGAAATGTACCACAGAAAGATGCGATCGTTAATGCTGAAAAAGGACCTTAATTTACCACCTTCAGAGCTTTCCAAAAATATAACTCAGGAAAGTCACTATATATACAAAATTTGAAGTAAACAGAGGATAATGGTAAATTTATCGTTCGTAGAAATTTTCAATTTAAGAGTTTATAATTATAACAAATGTTAATAATATGAGTAGGTGCATAATAAAAATGTTCCTAATTTGAAAAAAATTACAAGAAAGAATTTATTGTATTTATATCATTGTTGCAATCGAAGATTTCGTAAGCTGCTTCACTTTCATCTTCCTTTTCTTCTAAGTTCAGTTAACTAGCATTTGAAAATTGTTGCGCTATATATCGGGTAAATTTTTACCGAAAATGTTTAGAGTTAACGCTTAAATAATTCAAGCAAGGAAATCGTTCTTTCTAAATGTGATCATTTTTGAGCATTTTAACTTTTCGAGGACAGGACTATGCGCCTGGTTGAGGAATGTTTAAAAAGACCATAAAGCTCTGTACACAATGAATTTTTGAGCGTACGTCCTGAACTTTTTAAGATGCAGTGTGTTATGTGAAAGGCTAGCATATTTTCCTAATCACCCTGTAACTCCGAAACGGTTGATATGTACCCCCGCCCCTTTGCCATACAATTTTTTGTTTTTCTAGGTGAGTACTATCACCTATATTGACCACTATGGAGGAAACACCCTGCATATTCTATGCAGTAACTATATATTCGGGTTTCAGGTAAAATCTAAAAAACGGACTAAATCGGGCACAACGTTCGTAAGTATGACATGCCCAAATTCAGCTATTTTACGTATTTTGTGAGAACGGCTAGTCCAAAATATTTTTAATTTCGGGAAGAACAAATCTATGAAATTATGTTATAAATTTTGTTTTTTTAGTCTTATATCAATTAAATCTTTTATTCTAGTTTAATATCTATGAAACTTGAAACAGTAGGAGTCTGTTATTTGACATTAGATTTGTAATTAGAAGTAACACTTTCTAGATGCTATTTGATCGCCTTCAGATTATAAAGTACAAAGCAACAATCTCTCTGGTAAAATAATCGTTGAGCAATTATTTTCATCTTAATAAGTCAGAAGATTTCTTATAAGAACACAGTTAGCTAATTAATGGTTATCTTCAATTGCTTGCTCTTACAGAAGTATGTACAAATGGCAAGTCGTTTGCTGCTCGGTATTAGAAAATCAATCCACCTCCACAACATGCTCTAAATCTTTTTCATCAGATCATGTTAATTGCAATTGTCTCCATTTACAAATTGCATAATGGCAATAAATCACCGTACACCTTTTTGAAATCCCTCTATCACGTTCGCGAGCATTAGTTCAGGCAAATTTTAACATCTTGCCAATTACCGTTTCTAAGATCGACCGATCGATCTTATTTGCCTTTTTATTATACACCAGAAAATTCCTAGTTGAAGATTTCAGCTGCAGAACATCCGCGTACTGGATTTAGACTTAAGAACCTCTGCAAGTACCTCGGCAGCTCTGTACACAACAATCAATTTAATGAGCGTCAGTTTGGCATGAAATTCAAAGAGAATTACCTAACATCGGGGCAACATCACCTTTCCGTATATGAAGGCTTATTCAATTCGAATTGCGAATTGGCAGATCTAGGCACAGGTATGTAGGCTTGCAATCCTCTGGAGGCTTTTTAACGAAACAATTTGCTAGACAAAGGCGCTATTTATTTCGGAGTGCACTGTAATTTTAGACCATTGTTGCCATAGCATACTCATTTTCGTGTTTTGATGTACTGCTGTTATGAAATTAGTACATAACTAGATATTGTAACAAAATTACCACCCAACTTCAGCAGCAGCAGTGCAAAGATTTACGTATCGCAATATCAATATTCATGGAAATTTCCTTATAAAAGCCAACAAATAACTACATAGGTAATTAGTGGATCATTAAGGCGAGGAAAATTTTGTTTTAGATTTAATTTTAACTACTCCTCTTGCTTTATATAATTTAAGCCGTGGTATATCGGATTATCGCGAAACACAAGTAAATATTTGTTCAAGATGGCTACTTCTTGGGATTGTCCAGTATAAAAGAAAAGGTAAAAAAATTATTCGATAATCACACAACTTATTGATTTAGGGTAGCAAATTCCAAGTCTTTGTTTGACTCATCAACAGATCCCAAATAGAGAAATTGAGTGACGACGAACAAAAATAGAAAAATGGAGTTATAGCGGAGAATTCCAAATTGAACAAATATAAAGTTTACCCGGTAATAAATTGTATTATATTTATTAGTAAATATAGAAACTTGTAGCATGCATACCTATCTAAGCGAATATAATTCTGGATGGATATTTGTCAAAATATGAGACATTTTGAGGTAGATATAGAAACGCAGAAAATTCCAAGGCGATAAGATCCATGGTCCGTTTCTCCTCAATGACAGTGCTTGTGAATTATTTGTCTTTAGTTTTGTAGAGGGGTATATGAGCTGTGCATATCTCAAACCGTTTTAAAACTATTTTTTAGTAATTTGACGATAAAAAGGGATGGTGCGCGTTTTGACTCCTAATCATAGTCATTGGAAGTTGGTGTTCCGAAAAATATTGGTCCTTGTAGGCAAGCCAAGTCCACATAAAATATTATCTGATACTTTATCTTAGCATCGTTGAAGGAGTTTATTTTTGATTCTCTGATTTTATTTCAGCCGATATTGTCGGAAAACCCATCCTCAATAACAGGCCTGCATGTCTGCCACATTCGTTATACCAAAAAAGCGCCACAACAGATTATCTTACACTAATTCATAATAAAAGAACTTCTGCCTATGATAACTCTTATTTCTTTGAAAGATCCTTGGTATTTTTGATTATAAAAACAATCACGGCTTCCAGTGTCATTCACCTCGATCGGCGTTCTCTGGGACTAATATAAGTTTTATTGAGAGCGTCATATCTTCCAGTTTCATGCAGTTTTCAAGTATGCAGAACGACTCAAATAAATTCCTGAGGTCGGTGTTTACCTCTTATTTTAATAGCACTATTGTACAAATATGTATATGCGTATCTTTGAATAATTTTTTATATTATTACATATACTCACTTCTTTTAAATTTAAAAAAAGCAGCTACCTCCCAAAATGTGATTAGGGAAATGCTCTGAACAAGATATATTTATTTTTGGCAGTGCAATTTTTTATACCCTAGATGAAATCAAAGGTCATTCCGTTTGTAACGAACAGAAAAAATGTTATTCGTAGAGCAAAATGAGTTTGACATACACTAATAATATTAAAAGTTATTTTGAATTTTTACAAGTTTGTCTGTCCGTCCGTCCATCCTTCTGTCCATCCGTATGTCCGTCTCTCCACACGATACTTAAGGAACGCGTTCAGTTAGAGTACTGCACAATGCACATGGGCTTTAAAAAATAAAAAATAAAATTTGAGTTCGAGAATGAGACCAATCGGGCAACTCCTTCGTAGGGTTGCCATACAAAAATGTCGGTTTTCACTATATATTTGGGTTCTGGCTGAGACCGCGTTAAAGTAATGAACTGAAATTCGGTTCGTGGTATTATCATATCAATAATAAAAAAAAGTTTCAAAATTGCACTGCATTGGGCAATGCCTTCTTGGTGTGTTGCCATATAAAAATGGTTTTATACGTATACTGTGAAAACTATCAGTCCTAGATGTTTTTATTGTACTGAGAAGTTCGTCAGAATATGAAATCCTATGAAATTTGTTATAATAATTTTTGCTGGCCGACGAACCATTCTAAAACTATGTGCGAAAAACCACTTCAAATAAAACTTTCACGGATGGGTGACCATATGGAATTACATACGAGTATTCATCTAGGGTATAATAAGAATTGGTCTTAGACCAATTCTAGCTTTTTTACTGGTTTATATTTGGATTAAGAATGAAAAAAAAATACTTAGAAAGTGAAAGTAACATAGGATACTGAGTTTGCAACACGATTTTCAGAATGAATTAATTCCGGCCCCGTAATACGGTTTAATTCAAAATTATAGCTGTCGTGCATTCGGATACTAAACAATTTTAGAATTTTTGTAAAACTAAGTGGAGAGTTCACTCTCTTCATGTGATAGACATAGATAGCAATGGTTTTATTTATAATATTGTTATTATTTCTGCGATACCACCTTATCTGGATATAATTTTATATTAGTTTTCGTAATTTTATTAACTTTTAGGAGTTCGGCCGACTTTTCTTGGGACTAGACATTTAATTCTTTAAAGAAACAAACAAGACGCGTTACTCAGATGATTCGTTCTGTTATTTTAAATAGGTAGTGCTTATCTATCATGTTCTCTTGTTGTTATTTATTTACTTTAAACTTTCTTTGATATTGGTTCTGTCCTTTGTGGAAGCTCTTTTATATCGTATTTTGTCACGAGTCTGTTATTAAGTAGGTCAATATTTTGTCCGGTTAATAGTTATTAATTTTTTAATATTTCAAGAAAAGTCATAAAAATACTTAGCAAATCTGATCTTGATATCACAGCCCCACCTTATCTGAACGTCATCCTAGCTCTAAAGCCCCAAATTAAAACGTACAGACGGCTTTAGCCCAATTAAAATGTACAGGCTTCCCCCGGAATTTCACGTGCAAGTAGAGTTTGTTTGTCTATACCTGCGATACTAGATGAGTTTAGTGGACATCTTGAGGGAGAACAATGGTCTCTGTAGTCGCCCAGATTCAAGGAACCTCTAGGTATCTCAGCCTCTCTCCAATGTACGCTTTAAATGGAATTTTCCCATTTACGAGTTGAATATAATGCTATCCAACCTATGTAGCGCAGAATTGTTCATGCATTGAGTAGAATATCTTCATCCGCGGCAGTATTCTCATAACATACATTCAAGACCGAATTTAGATTAGTTGAAAGTAAATTAGATAAAAAATAGATTTAGCTTTTTTATATAAAGATATTAGATGATAAGAATATCGCATCAGTTTGTAGCTCGTGATAGTGAAAATAAGTACCTAGAGCATAAAAACGGTTGACAGTGGTATCGAAATCTTATCGTTCATGTTAACTTGCACAAGTTAAATTTATTTTAAAAACTGGACATTGATTTTTGTAAAAACGTGTCTACAATTTAATTCTTACCCTCAGCCATTCATTTGCCGGAGACGACTGCTCTAACAACTTACTTATGAGACGGACTCTTATCTTTTCTATAATTTTAGCCAACTAAGTCGCACGGCTTCTAGTTTTTTTTCTGTTTACAATTTACAGTCACAACAAAAGTTCGTAAATTTCGTTTCTAAAAAATAATTTGTTGAGCATATTTGTTCGCTCAAATAAGATTAGTCATACATCATTTCAGATGATTCATCTGGTACCTACAAGCATATAAGAGAGCTTTTGACAATCGCTCCAGAAACATATCGGCGTCTAAGTACCGAGTTGATCCGACTACGTACAAACATTATTGTAAATTTGCAGATATCTCCAATTAATTATTCTTGCATTACAAAGATATTGGAAACTTTAGTTTTCGATGTCCGCAGTTTTCACTGGAAGCACTATCTAGGATACTTTTAATGTGAGTCCAATGACGAGAAGCTCACCTTACCTAATTTAGTTGAATTTTTCAAAACGAGATGGCGCAAACAAAACCCAATTATTAAAATCTACCGTAAAATATATGGTTTTCGAAAAATAACACTGAAATTGAATTGTTTAGAATTGAAATGGCGAATGTCCAAAGTCCCAAAGCTCAAAAGTCCCCTGGACTAGGTTGAGAATTGAACTTACACATGTCCTGGACATGAGTTGATTCAATACTAACTGCCGATTTATTGTTTGGATAACGTTACTTCAGTTAGATATGGGACATTTCTACACCAAATGGGTCTACCAATTTATTTCCATCAAAAACAAAACATTATCAAAATATTGATATACCTACGCATTTTCAATTTCAAACAATTCAATTATAGCAGAAACATGTTACAAAATTAGACCGACAAAATTCGAATGGTTATGCAGGAAAGCAGGATAAGCAATTTTTGATAATAAACCCATGTTCGCAAAAGACCCGACGTGTTGGTACTACAGTATAGTCGACACATTTACAGCAAATGTTCGATTTTCAAACTACTGACATAGCTTCAATCGCCTTTTCATAGATATATATACAGATCCTGTGGAATTATTTCAAAATAGTTTGTACATATGAGTGTACCTATTCAAAGGGCGCCCATTAGTCTTGCAAGAAAATTTTTCTGTCCAAGTGAGTCTCGTATACTGGAGATTTTACATAAATGTTAATGCCTCACCATTGCCCATGAAATCTATGATCATTCCAGCAAAATGTTTTTTATGACAAGTGTGTGTATCTTTAGTACGTTTGTCGAACTGTCAAGGTTTCTGGATATACTTGCATACATTCAATAACTTGCTAATTATGTTTAAAATTATTATTACGTCAATAAACATTTTCCAAATCACGTTGAATATTAAAAACTACTTGACATGTAAAATGAGCCATCAAAATGTTGATATGTAACCTGCAAAAAGTTGTGAAAGGCCTACAAAAACGAGATGCTCCTGCGTATTTAGGTGGAATTTAAGAGAAAATTGCATTTAATCTCGGAAACAATTTAAATGGGCTCAAGGCAAAACAATTACCTTTCCAAAACGAAGACGCAGAAGAGCGAATCGACGTGTAATCACAACACGTTTACATTGTGTAGCTGTTGGAGCTGTTGAAGCTGAAGGCATGTCAGGACAGGCACCAAGATGAAATGCTGAAGGCTTACGAATCTCAAGACGACCAACAAAAATGAGGAAAATTAGCAGTCATTACTGATTGAAAGGTGTATTTATGCCGAGTTAGCAAGTTACCTGATAGCTGATAATAACTAATTTGCGGGCCCTGTAGATTGTGGAATCGATTCCAACGTATCCCCATATCTTTATACGTGCTGGGAGATTAGCTGTTTAGTGTGCTTAACTGCATACTTAAAGCTCAATAATTTCCTGAATGTTATGCTGGTGGTTTTCGCTCGTTTTGGCTTCTTTCAATTTGTGATCAGGTCAGTCTCCTTCCCAGAATCTTTACTGTATGCAATGTGTATGCACATATTTATGTACATATAATACCTCGCCTTTGCAGCATGCTCATGCTGATCCAATAGTGAAATTGACGGCGACGTTGTTTTAAATCCAAAACGAACAAGACAACGACGACGACTGATCATGACGCGGAAATTATTTCTTAACATGGAAACTGTTTGCAGTATCTGATGTGATGCCGTAATTACTTCGATCAGTACCAGCGTATAAGTACAGGTCCAGGAAAGAGAGACAAAGAGATAAGTGGGTTTGAATAATTATATAGATATACATATCTTTATAAAAGTGTGTTACCTTATATTTGCGATAAGTTTAAGAAGATTCAATTATATCGGCATTATGTTACTCGCAGATATTTGCGAAATCGATTTAGCTAAATTTAATCAGATTAAACTCTCAACCGCAACTAATTATGAATTTGACTCCTGAACCAATTACTAGCAACAAAATACGAAAATATGTATGCATTTCTGCCGTGCAGTCGCCAGGTGATTAGTAGATGTCACATTTGCTAATAAGTAATAGCATCAACGTTCGAATCAGTCACTTCGGTGGCTGAATTGGTTTGGTACTCACGGCTAATCTAAACGTAAAAACATAAATATAATAAGGGATACGCTTATAGGCTATATATGTATATACCGATAACGGTATTAGTTTTGCAATGGAGTTAGAACTGATATTAAGGTAAAGTTACCAGAATGAAAAACAGAAAAATTTCAGAGAAGGGAAAAATTAATTGAGTGGATGGAAAAAAAGAGAAAAAAGTTTCATTTGAAATGAAGAAAAACAATAACTGCGCCTTGGCTCTTAAGGCAACCTCCACTTTTCGGGCACAAAAGGAATCAAGCTTAGGGTAAATCGTACTTCAATGTGTAAAGTATGGCATGAGTAGCGTCTTTACAAGCTTTAGACGAGCAGGTGTTGTTAGGATACTCGCATAGAGCCAAAGTCTCCGAAGGCCGAAGTGGACTTTTCAAATCAATGCGTTAACCTTCTCACAGCACTTCATGTCTTGGCTTAAAGTAACGCCAAGATTTGTAGCTTTACTTTGAATCACTAAATTGGTACTATCCAAAACGACCGGAGGAATACTATTTCTATCAAAAATGTTGTTGTAAAAAGCAATAAACTGCGACTTTTCAGTATCAACCGATTTTCTTAGCCCACAAGCCTATTCTGTCTAAATCATCGTTTATGCGTGCAAGACAGTCTTCAATAAGTTCAATGGGCCTACTCAAATAGATTTGTACATCGTCAGCATACATATGCACTTTGACGTCACGAAGATCATTGATGAATAGGCTAAATAGCAATGGGCCCAGAATAGAGCCCTGTGGTACGCCCGTATAATAAGGTGAGTGAGTTTGAGATATTATTATTTACCTTAACGCATTGGTGACGACGTGAGAAAAAATCTTTAAGAGCTGAAGTACTGAATTTAAAAATAGCAAGCAATTTATGCAGAATGATGTTATGATCAACACTATCGAATGACTTAGTGAAATCTAGCAGTACTAATGTACTAAATTTGTTTTGATACAAGGCCAATATAATGTCGAGTTGCTTAAAGAGATCGTCGATTTCACTCATCAAACGAGTTTTCATTTGCTGAATTAACTTTAAAAGGGAAAGGGTCTGCTCAGCATCCAGCGGGGGAGTGACACTAGCTTGCACAATCGATGCACTGCGGGTGGTAACATTTGTATTGGTTAGGTTACTGGCCTCGGCCGTTGAATTGGAACGGAGTTTCTTTTGCTTTTGCTGCTTATTATTTGAAGAGTCTTTACCAACCATTGCAAGAGATAATTTCCTCATTGGGCTTACCAACACGATCAACATACCGTTTAATAATACTACTGCAGCGTGTAGCAATAATAACTCGCTATTCCACCAATACAAACAGAGCACAACTCAGTCCAGCGAACAAACAAATTTTAGTAAAAATAACTTTCCGAATCACAATATTGAAACTGGGAATTGGTTTATTTCTATATAAATAAAACTGTGTATTTCCAAAACACACGCGGAAAAGTAGATTTTCAGTAATTACCAACTGGAAATGATTTAAATAAGACTAAGAGCGGGAGCCGATATAGAAAACATCTAGTCACTAGCGCACATACCTTTGTTAATACTTAAAATCTAGAGAATTTGACTATCATCATTCTTTGGTGTAGAGACATACAAAACTCGCTTGATTGACACTACATTTTCTCTCATTAATGCTTTCCGTAAGTAGGTACATAGATAGATAAGACGATATGGTGCAGGATGTAGCTAGCCCGCTTTATTTAATCTTCCTTCGGATTCATTGCGTTCCCCAAAATTAATGGGACTCTAACCTGCTAAAAAGTCAGTACTAGATCGATCTTTCTTCCCGTAAGAATCTCAGGAAATATCTGTTAATTTTTGGCTGGACCGAAACTGCCAAATAGGGGCCTGCACGGCTATTTCCCCTTAATCAAACCCCAATATATATATATAAAAAAAAAATTGTTTAAACCATATTATCATATAGCATAGTAAATATTCGTATCAAGACCTAACGGGCTGTCCTGCTACGCAGGCCAGCAGCCCCCCATGAGGATGGTAACAAGACCCTAACAAAACTAACATACCAAACAGGACAGTAACACATAAAAATACGGAACACATCGTTTACACCGCTTAAATGGAAGGATTTTCTAGTACCTCACTTAAGCACTAGGGTGGCTAAACTAAGCGACTTACGGCGCTGGACAAAAGGTGCCCCACCTGCCACCTCGTGGACACAGATGACATAAAAACCAGCACTTGTATTTTTTTGCAAAAAATAAAAATCTCAGGAAATATCTGAGCTCTTTATTTTGCAGTTAATAGAATAGAATAGAAAATGCATTTATTAAAGAACCTCAGCCTAAGCTACGTTACAACGTTAGGTACATCGAGTATAAAATACATAGTAGTATTATAAGTTGAATACAAAGTTAAGAAAAACAAAAAAACAACAACGAACAGACTAGCTGCAACAGAAACTATCAAGTAAGAATGTAATAAGTTAACATATAAATATACCTGAGTACATAAATAATGACTAAGTGAATGAAACGAACAGAATACAACAAGTAATATAAGATAATAAAATGAACATATATGAAAATATACAATAAAATAAAATAAAATAGAATTAAGCAACATAATGTAGTGGCAAGATAAATATAAACTAGACTAAAAGAAATAAAATAGTTGAGTTCAATACTTTTTATTTTTTTTATTTAAATTTGATTTTATCGGGATAAGATAGAAACTGGATTTAGGTGCTGCCTAGAAAGTCCATTAGCGCCAATTCCTTGAACTGTTTTACAGAGCGCGTATTACTAATAGGTTCAGGCAAGGGGTTCCAAAGGCAGGTTCCATGAACAATTGGATCATTAGATCCCACCCGGGTAAGCGTGCGTTGTGATACCAGCCTGGAGGTATTGAGATTGCTCCATAAGAGCAACTCACAGATGTACCTAGGAAGCAGATTCCATCTTCCTTTATGAATCAGACATAAAGTTCTGAGCTGAAAGAGTTTGGTAAGAGGGCCAGGCATGAAAATGTGTAGCAGCTGAGATACATGAGAATACCTCTTGAGACGGAAGATATGTCGTACGCAGGATTTGAGTGTTCTGTTCAGCTTAGCTATTTCAGAGGCCTTCAGAACATAAAAGACGCTGCCTAGAAAAGACGCAGCATAATAAAAATGCGGCATAATAAGAGCGATTACCAAGGACTGCCTAATGGTTTCTGACAGGTAGTGTGAGATCGCGTATAGAGACCGGAGGAGGCCGTAGTAGATTCTTAAGCACAATTTGCTCACCTGAGGCCGCCATGTAAGTTGAGAGTCCATAAGGAGGCTGATATGACTACTAGACATGGGAATGATAAATCATGAAGACGTAAGCTCGGGAGGGCATCATCAAATTCGGAAACACTGGCTTCGCGAGAGTATTTAATACCTTGAGTTTTAGCAGGATTGAAGGCTAGATCATTGCGGTAACGCACCAGCCAGAGATATTATGGAGAGTGAAATTGATCAGCGATGGGAGGTTACTGATATTGACTGCCTCATAAATCTGAAGGTCATCAGAGTAACGTTGGAGTTTCACGTCACCAAACGCTGTGACGATGTCATTTATGTAGAAGGAGAACAAAAGCGGAGCATGGACAGTTACCTGTGGAACTTCTGCGGAAGTGGGTTGGGGGCATCGCTGGCAACAAGCAGAGCTCTATCAGCAATATAGCTGGCTATTAGAGATCTTGCAGAAGAGCTAAATTGAAACAAAATGCCAAGCCTAGCGATCCGAAAATCATGCGGAACAGAGTCAAGTGCCCTGTTGAGATCAAGCAGTATATATATCATACTGTTTCCCTCATCAGACAGATGGCGAATATCGGTTGTGACTTTCACAAATGCAGTGGTGGTGGAATGGTTATGTCGGAAACCAAATTGCTACTTGGACAGAAGGTTATTGTCTTCGACGAATTCAGAAATTTGATGATGTTTTGGGAATAGGAGTGACAATGCCCATCTTGCACCACTTAGGCAAGCAAGAGCACCCTCCTTTACGCTCGAGACTAGATCTCACATTGGTCCTTCGAGCCGGATGTCTATTAAAGAGATGGGTGACCGGAGATAAAATGGATGGCAGTATAAGTTTGAGAAACTTGATAGAGATCCCATCATGACCAACTGCATTATTTTTATGCGATTGAATGCTTCTAAAACTTCAGTCCCACTAAAGTTGCGGAAGGAAAGCTCAGCATTCAGTAAATCGGGGCTGTCCTGGCGAGCTGCGCTCGGGAGGCTGTCTACCGTAGTCTCATGAGCCAACATGTGTCGCGGTTACTGAGGTGGATGTGAGAGGTTGAATTGGAATAAGTTCACACAGATTTGAGTATAGGTAGCTACCAAGTAACCCACCGCACTTGATTAATCAGAGTGGGACACTCGCTGAGTACATGTTGAACTGATTCGATTTCCTCTGGATTAAAGATCGCTCGCTGTTATGCGCAGTTTACTAGCATAGTTTCGAATGGCCCAATAGCCCGTTCTTTTATATTCCTGTTATCTACTCTGTTCCCACTAAGTAAATACTTTGTTTTTCTTTTATCGTGCCTTAATAGCCTCGCCATAGGCAGTGTTTCTGTTAACCCACTTCTAGTTTCATAAGGGGACCTAATAATTACTTCCCTCAAAGCTCTGACGGAGATTCTCACAAATGATAGTAAAGTATGGATCTATCTATTTCAGGGGGGGGGGGGTTGCTTTTTCATCAGCCGACTCATTACTCTCTGGCAGGAATCCTTAGACTGTATTGAAAATTTAGTCTAGGCTAGCTTTGTATGGCTGCAGTGGCTTCAATTTTACCACTTTAAAGGCTGATTGGCTGCCAATCTCTGGAGTATAGCTATGCTCCTGTGCTCACACTCGTCTTAGAATAATCCGTGAGAATAGAAAAATGTTTTCATTCCCATTCATTTCTTGTGGGTAAAATTGTATTGAAACCCCCAACGAAAGTTTATTAATATAAATGTTATATGTAGGTCTGAAATAGAAATCATGATCAAATTTTAATAGGGGGTACTAAGTAAACGGCTTTAGAAGAGATAACCACCTGACTTATATGGCAGCATCGGTATTTGCTAATTTTAGAATATTATTTAAATATTAATAAAAATTGGTGATTCGTCATAAGAAAAACGATATTTTTGTGATCGGAATTATACCCAGATGAAGCTGTTTCCCTATTTTGACTTCAAACAGCTTTCTTCAAATCAGTATTAGTGTAATTGTTTACATTTATTTTTTAGGATTTAGTATATGTCATACTTATTCCTCTTTCCTCCTAATTCTGATTCTAAGCAATATTAATAAAAAACATATTAAGTCTACATGTGCACCATCTACCTCCAGTTAAAGTTTTAATAGCTAACTTTGAAACAATGGGCAATTACATTACTAACCACACCACTACAAAATAACTTTCTTGACGTCAGTAATTATCACCTACTTATTTTTATGGTGTTTCTCTCAACATGAACACTATACACAAAACGTCCATAATTCAATCCAGCTGTAAAAATATTTTCGTTTTGTTAACAAATTCAACGTGGATAAACATTCACTAAAGATGCCACCAAACATGCCGAACCGTATCATATTAAAAATCAACTTAATTTGAATGGTCCGTCAGAATCTCTGACACTTATTTTATGAATACTGAAATGAATACAATGTTCAGCCTAATCCAGCAGTCAAGTGTACTCTTATATCAATACCAGGTAGAATCGATTCGCGCCGGTAACAAAACTCAGACGAGCGGTCCATTCAACTTCAAATGCTACCGAAAGTCGCATTCATCATGTTAAAAGGGCCCTTTTCGATCGTCTGAACGCACAGCGTCTGCGCATAGTGCTCAACTGCTCACCTTTCAGGAATAATAACCGAGTAATTGGACACGAAGTGCAGAACGGAGTATATGACTTATTGGCCTTTTTTTCATTTAAAAAGGAAACATCCCTGAAAGAATGTCCATTTGTGCAAATTGAATGTCTATTGTCCGAGTGAAAAAGATCAAGAAGCAATTCATGAAGTGGCACTTCATTAAATGCTTATTGGAATTTTGTTGAATTATCCAAAAAGAAGTTTGAAAGGGCATTTAATTACGTGCTCAGCAAAAGAATATTTTGTTATATAAATCGCTATTGAACACCCAAAGTATAGTATGTATTTCGACCTGTTATCCTATTATGCTTTGAATTGTATCTAAATCACCGTTTTAAGTATCTTTATGTTTGATTTTAAGTGGTTGCATACATATTCTGCTAATTAGCGCTGCTTATTAGTCCTTTTTACAAAATTTTGTATTATTCCTATAATTAATGCTTTGTGCATTGTTACAATATTCGAATGCACTGAAAGGCTTATTACGTTGCTGAAATTGCTTGTGTGGATGAAGCACATGTTCTCGCTAAGTTCAATAAACGGTTTTACAATTCCATATCGAATAAAATTCTTTTAATTAAATTAAATGCGAAGGATCTGAAAAAGAGAAAAACATAATGATTTTTTTTATAAAAAGTGCCAGAACTTGTGGCTACACTTGATCCTTTGGAAGACTTGTTCCCTATCTATGATTGCAACAATGGTAGAAATCATGCTAATAATACAACACATGCCAACTGGAATAGAACGTCAAAAATGTCCTTTTGTCGGTCGAGCGTCATCTACGGAAAAACAAGTAGATTAGGTTCAGTCCAAGGGTTGATGTAAAGGAAATTTTTTTCTTTAGCTCATCCGTTATATCATTGCCCTGATGTTTCTATGGCTAGGCACCCAGCATAGGGTCATATTATGCCTTATGGAAACCTCCGCTAGGCAATCTTGACATATCTGTACCAGCTTTGAGTTTACCACAACAGCATCCAATGCCTTAATGGACATTTGGCTATCAGTATTTAGTATATAGAACGATGTACTCTGGTTGTAAACTATCCACGGGGGGGGGGGGGGCTACTGATGTCAGATCGGCCGGGGAGGGTGTAGTTGTGGAGACGTATAACTCGACGACATGTATGCATGCACGTCCTTGTATAAAAAAAAAACAAGAACTTGGAAAAAATTCATTTACCAGCATAATTATATTATTATTATTTCTTTTCTAAAATAAGTTTAATTTTTACTCTTATAACAATTTTTTCAGGTATGCAGAAAATTTTACTAACACTTTCTTCTGGACCTTCTCTTGATTTTCTTTAGCATGCTCATTAGAGATCATACACAATCCGGTCAGCATTCCTCTCCCACAGTACTCCTCAGTCAGGTCTTTACTCTGTGAAATGTATTGAATGACCGTTCTACAGTCGCTGTAGTGGGTGAAATCGTCCACTGAAAGCTTCGGCATAGAGAACCAATTTTACCGTCTGATGAACTGGACTATAAGGAAATGCAAAAACAATCTTAAAAATATAACATCCATATTTTCAAAGCAGCAGGTTGGTTATATTTAAGAATGTTTACCTTAAAATTGGTCTTTGAGAAATCATAGGTTTTTTCCTAGTCTGAACCCAGCTTGATGCCTTCTTTTCTTTTTGTTCAATCGAGTGTAGTGCCCCCCCTCTATGCCTTAGCTGAGTACGTCCTTGCGTTTATATGTATGTATGCAGATGTCTAAATCTGACTCTCTACGCATACCAGCAGTATTGCTTGATGAATTGCCACCAATCATGCCTGAAAAATACTATATATTTGTAAGGCAATCTGTATGACTTGGTCAGTGTCAGTTGCTGAAGTGAGCCGTTTATTTGGATAGTGGCGTAAGTCCATTTTTTGTTACGATGAAATATTTAAATATTTTAGTTTAAATAAATTAAAAAAAATAATTTAAAAATATTTTGAGGATCTAACAGTATATTTTTGTGAGTTTTGAAGTTAAATTTACACTATTTATAAACTGATTATATTTTTTAAAGAATTCTGAAGAAAATAGAAATGCTATACCGAAATGGATTACGCCACTTTTAACACAAACGGGTCAAGTATATTTTCGCTCCTGTCTTCGACTCATCTGTAAAATTAGAAAAGACTGCTGTTAGAAAAACCTTCCTCCAGATTTTTCTAAAGGGAATCAATGCATTGAATCCTCCACTTAAGAAACTTGTAGGAAGAAGTAAAAGAGATGTCAAAAGAGCATGCCGGTTTATACCCTAGATGAAATCTATAGGGGTATACTAAGTTTGTCATTCCGTTTGTAACACCTCAAAATAATGATGGTAGAGCAAAATGGATTGCACACCTCCGCATAATATTAAAAGTTATTTTGATTTTTGCATGTCCGTCCGTCCGTCCAGCCGTCTGTGCGCACGATAACTCGAGAACGCGTATACTTAGAAAGCTGAAATTTTGTACACGGACTTTAAACAAAAAAAAAGTAAAATTAAGTTCGAAAATGAGATAAATCGGGCAACTCCTTCATGGGGTTGCCATACAAAACTTTCGTTTTCCACTATATATTTGGACACTGCCTGAGAACGCATCGATATAGAGAGCTGAAATTTGGTACATGGGGCTTTCTTTGTACATACTAGGAAATAAAATCTCAAAAATGGACTAAATCGGGCAACTCCTTCTTGGGGTTGCCATATAAAAATTTAGGATTTTAACGTATACTGTGAAAACGATCAGTCCAAGACATTTTTATTGTACTAAAAACTTCTTCAGAATACGAAATCCTATAAAATTGGTTATATTCATTTTTCTGTCCGGCAAACCGTTCTAGAAATATATGCGAAAAACCACTTCAAAAACCAAACTTGCATAGATCGGTGATCATAGGAAATTTTATACGGGCATTCATCTAGCTAGGGTATCATAAGAATTCGTCGCAGACCAATTCTAGCTTTTTTACTTGTTTTAAGTTGTATTAGTTAAACCTCAACATTAAGATAAAATAACAGCGTTTAAATATATTTGAATTTAAGAGAGCATTCGCCTTTTTATACCCTATACTAAGTTTGCCATTCCGTTTGTAACGCACATAAAAAATGATGTTAGAGCAAAATGGATTGGATACCCCCGCATAAAATTAAAAGTTATTTTGATTTTTGCCTGTCCGTCCGTCCGTCTGTCCGTCCGTGCGCACGATAGCTCGAGAACGCGTTTACTTAGAAAGCTGAAATTTTGTACATTGTATTTGCATACTAATTGCTAATAAAATTTCAAAAATGGACTAAATCGGGCAACCCCTTCTTGGTGTTGCCATATAAAAATTTTGGTTTTTTTCAAATACTTTGAAAACGATCACCCCTAGACATTTTTATTGTACTAAAAACTTCTTCAGAATAAGAAATCCTATAAAATTAGTTATAATCATTTTTTCTGTCCGACCAGCCGTTCTAGAAATATATGCGAGAAACCAATGCAAAAAATCAAAATTGCTCAAATGGGTGACCATATGAAATTACATATGTGCATTCATCTAGGGTATCATAAGAATTGGTCCCAATTCTAGCTTTTTCACTTGTTTTTAATTGTATTTACAGATAAATGCACTCATTAGGTATGATAGGATTTTTTATGTCACATTTATTAATTCAGGTCACTTATTATTAAATTCAATAAATGTAAGACGGAAAAATAAATTGAATATAACTCCTCTCACAATACGTTTTTGTATTATAGCATTGGCCCATTTAAGTGAAGAATATAATCTGTAATTTTTGCCAATTTCTGGAAATTTCATCTACACAGCTCAAATACTATTTGGACTGGACAACTTAGCAAATTCGTTTATAGTTTTAGTTTTGAAAAAGATTGTATAAAAAACAAAAAGACGGTCATAATTAATAAAGGCGATAATTTTCAACTCCTAGGGAAAGGAGAGTTGATTCCAATTTTGAATTTTCAAAGATAAATAAATAAGCAGAAAGTTTAATAAAATAAATTCAGAACAAGTACAAAAGGTACAATTGGTCATATGATACCCTAGATGAATACTCGTATATAATTTCGTATGGTCACACATCTGTGCAAGTTTGATTTTTGAATATATGTCTAGAACGGTTCATCGAGCAGCAAAAATGATTATTACTAATTTTAAACTTAATTTTTTTTAAGAGGCTTTGTGCAAAATTTCAGCTCTCTAAATACACGCGTTCTCGAGTTATTATGAGGACGGACGGACGGGCATGCAAAAATCAAAATATCTTTTAATATTATGCGTGGATGTCCAATCCATTTTGCTCTACCATAATTATTTCTAGGTGTTATAAACAGAATGACAAACTTAGTATACCCGATGATTTCATCCAGGGTATAAAAACGTACTTACACCCTCTGTCCCAATCTAGCGGAAATGGATTTCAAAAATTCAAAAAATGTTAAAAAATCTTTATTCGAAATATTCTCTCTCAGCAAAGAACTGACTTTTGATGTCGCTGATTGGAATGGAGTTTAGATTGTTCGCCGTTAATAGTTTAATAATGTTTTTAAATTGACGCAAATCGGTTTCCTTTTATTACCAAATTAAGATTAGCGAATAGAAAATAGTATCAAGAATTCAAATCGGGTGAATTATTAAGAAGTTGAGACAAAAAAATATTATTTCTGGTAAAAATATCAGTGATTATAGACGCACGATGAGAAAGTGCATTGTGCAAAAATCTCCTGCCTGGCTCTCAATATTCAGACCGAATACTAAACGGACTAACAATGAGGATTGTTTTGATTTCTTAATTATTTTTTTTCAACTCACAAGCTCCTGACTAAAAAACTTTGTGTTTGATCGCCTGAGAGTGCCGTTCGTGGCGAAAGATTTCTAGGGTAGTAAACGTCGATGGATTTACATGGGGTTTTTTGATTTCGAATGAATAAATAGGGAGCTTTCCTTTGGGGTAAAATTTTATTACGTTTTGGGTGGTTTGGGCGTGGATGGTAACTACCACCTTTGGGGTTGTGCAATTTAGGCCGTGTGCGATATGAGTCGAGAGCTTAGAGTGGTGCGGTCGAGATTCTCGAGTCGAGTTAAAAAAGGTTAAAAAAGTTAAAAAAAAAAGTTGAAAAAGTTAAAAAAAAGCTAAAAAAGTTAAAAAAAAGATTTATCTTTATTTTAAAAGTTTTTTAAATATATTTTTACTTGTCCAAATTGGATTTTTGTTTTTTATTTACTTCATCTGGTGACCGCCAATACTTTGAGGTTTGATTTCTGGATTGTGCTGAAACATGTCTCATCACCAGTTATAATCGTTTTTCAGAAGCTTTTGTCTTTTCGAGCTTCTCTTATGATATTTCTGCAATTCACGATTTGGTGGAAGTTTTTGATCATTTTTATCTTTATTCATTTTTTGACCGCAGTAAACAAAATTCTATCGAATTAATTTTGCGGCTTATCAAGGAGAATTAAGACTTTATAAATAGAGCTTCCACTAATAGATGGAGCTACTACCTTCCTTAGAACAGAGCCATTCCGCTTATTTTTAGGACATAGGATAAAAACAAATGAAAAATATTCGATTCAATGAAACTCTGTACAAGTGATATCCAATCAGTAGAGTATAAATATAATGCTTATGCCATATGGGGATGCATGATATTGTAGTTATGGAGGAAAAAATAACTTGTATTCCACCAAAATGTTCTCCTAGGTGCTAGGCTGAACTTTCAAAGAATGATGGGCTTTAATAATAGAAACGCCCTCCAATAATTTTTAAAAACGACTGCCCCTTTATTACGTTACTGCTCTTTATTGACTAAACATGTACAATATTTGATCCTACTGGCTAGTGGTCACCAAAAAACATACTTACCAGTTGGTTGTTATTGACTTTGATTTTACATATAGGTAGGTACTTCCGTACGATACCTTTTATTTTTGTAACATTTCCAATTTTGAAACGGTTTTTCGAACTTATATTGATTCCGTGAGATAAAAAAATATATGGGCATAAAAATTATCCCAGTCGAAGGTTTGAAGTAAGTCCAGTAATTGTCCATCCGCAATAATATCTTTAAATGGCATTGCAATATTATCTTTCCTTCATCGTTTTAGGAAATGTCCGAAGAAACCAGATTAACGATATATATGTAGCTACTTCGTCAAAAAGTACATAGAATTACGAGGGTTTCATAGCCATAGATCAATTTTGAATCCGAGATTTCGTATAAGCTATATGATGTATGCAAGTAAGACTGATAAATATACAGCATTTCTGGATGTTGAAAAAAGTTTCTGTACAACAGGCAAAAATTGTAACTATTGTCGCTTATAATATTTGAATAATGCAGACAAAAATAAGTTCTCTTACAATAAATAACAACTGAGCACCTGTCGATGATAGTTACCTACTTAATCACCACTTTCATCGATGATTTCTTACCACAGCCTTAGTTTCTAAATTCGATTTTCATCCAGAACAGAAATTGTCTCAATTAATCACTAAGAATATGTGACTATTTTTCGGCACAAGCTTTAAATAATGTTAGTTGTAATATCCTGCAAAAGCTGCGCATATAAAGGATGTTTCAGGTCAAAAAGTCGTTTATCGATATACAGTGCGATCGACATTCCTCCCAAATTATATTTAGGAGTTTAAGGCCATCTAAGAATTTAATTATACATATTATATGAATCACCCTAAGTCTGCTGAACTATATATCTATATGGAATGATTATTTTATCAGATTGATTCAAGACTTTATATTACAGGGTTTGGGTGCCTATGTAAAAAGGTATCTGTAAACTTTTATTGCTGACATAATGCGTATGTTTTTTTTTCATCTATCATTCTATCTTCGCATCATTAAACTTTAAGTACGCTTTACAAATCGTACACTTAATTAAAAGTAATTGTTTCCTTATAAAATATAGTCAGATTTGCCTTGGGACTCTTTATAAACTCATTCCTTTTTCCTTTGTAAGTGTATTATTTGGAAGACGAACATTTTCCATCAGTCCGCCCCACTATAATCTAATGAACAGAATAATGAATTTAGTTGGTTGGTTTTTATCTTAAACAAACAACAGCCACTGAGAACACACTGACAATTAAATTTCATTTCACAATTTCTCATCCTCCTCCAGTCCTGATTATATAGAGGGAATACAGAGTGCAAACCAAAAGGCGATAGCTGTAATTTGGTGCATACGTTATTTGAATTGCCAGGAGAATTTGTGAGAAGCAATTCAACTGATTCCAATCGATTCTACCTGAATACCAAATATGTTGAAAATCGTGCCGCACTTCGCTTGTTTTCATTCTTTTGAATTGGAATCGTAAATAAAACATTGACGCAGAATGGAGGCTAAGGGCAGCTGTAACAATGCGAAAAAGATTCCGGCGGTAATTATTTAAGAAGCGTCTACCTAAGGTGATTGAGATCAAAGAGTATTATGAGTATAATAGCAGCATTATGTTGGGTCGCACCGTAAAGCAAATAATTGCATTATTTCTAGTGCTTCTTCAGGCTGTTCTTACATAGGTCTCCAATAATGTGATAAATTGTAACATAAGGAATTCTTGTACTTACTTGAATATATTCCCTGCTTATAATTGCTGCATAACCTCAAGCCGTATCATCAGAAATACAAAACAAAATTAAAACAATATTCCAGGAAATCCATCTCAATTTAAGAGGAATTTTACAAAATCATAAAACGTTCTGCACCACCAAAAAACCTGTGAAAACGAAAATAGCACTTCATTAACAGCGCCGCGCCGCCGCAAAACACTCACAAACATTTAGAGCGAGTGCATGACAGATGGGCAAGAAGATATGTTCTGAATTACTGATCTTTTCCGTAGAACCAACCCCAAACCGAACTACGGTTAAAACTGGAAGTGTATATATGAATAACGATAAAAAATGTTCATCGTAATTAAAGTGAAGATGTTCGATACTCTCTTGAGCACATCCTCGGACGGATCAACTAAGTGCTCACATCAACACTTGCCCATTTCATTAACTTTGGATGTTTCAAGCTAATCGACTCAAAACGGTCGAAGTGGCGTACGCCTATATATCTATAGGCCTCTATAGGTACCGATCGGTTCAGTTCAATTGGCCAATGTGAGATTTCGAGAGGATCACGACTATCATCACTTCGGCCACGAAAACATGAATTCATTTACGGCAATTAACGTAACAAAGAAAAAACTTAATTCCCCCATCAACAGAGGATAATTTATCGTCCTAGAAATTGGGACCACTCCTCACTTTGGCCGCAGCCTTTGATTAACACGAAGTGAAAATGAATTGTGTCGAGGTTTATTACCTTTTTTGTTGGCCGGAAAAACTTATTTTCGGAAATGCTTTAATGAGCGCTGCTGAAATGTGCCTATGGAAATGTTATTAATTATGTTCAAGTGGTTTTGAACTTATGCAGTTAGTTGTTTTCCTTTTCATTTTCTAAATCTAAATAGATTATGATTTCTGCATTAATTTATGTGGATAAGCATTAAATATTTTTATTTGTTTTAATAAGTATATTGACTATTTGGCAAAGTAGAATTAGACATACATTTGTAGGGGCGTGCACAAGATGTTATAATTTTTTGTAAGAATGTAGGTAGTCCATTGTGGAATAGATAGAGAAGCAATTTGTAAAATTGGTCTTAGGGCATTTAGTCCTTTCTGGAAAAATTTTTTAGTGCTAGAAAAGAAATCGTTAATTTCGCGAATATTTTTGAATTTACTGAGCTTGTTTTCTAATTTTAACGAGTAAGGAACCTAGACTTGGCCTACGATCAATTCTTATGATACCCTAGATGAATACGCGTATGTAATCTCATATCTGTGCAAGTTTGATTTTCGAAGTGGTTTTTCGCATATATTGCTAGAGCGGTTCGTCACATAAACTGTGTTATTTTGTGTCCCCAGAACAAAAGATACACAAAAGAACGCCTCATGCATTTTCATCGAAGATATATAAATGAAGCGAACAGTACAAATAGTTCGCTCGTCGTTCTCTCTAGTATATGGGAGTTCGAGAACAAGGTACACAAAAGAATATAGCAATACATAGTAAAAATGATTATAACCAATTTCATAGAATGTTTTATTCTGAAGTCCTTTTCAGTACAATGAAAACGTCTAGGACTCATCGTTTTCACAGTATACGTAAAAATCCTAAATTTGTATATGGCAACACCAAGAAAGGGTTGCCGATTTAGTCCATTTTTGAAATTATATCTACTATTTTTATGAAAACGTCGTGTACAAAATTTAAACACTTGACCTTAACGCGTTCTCTGGCAGTGAACAAAAATACAGGGTGTTTACTCCATGGTGATCCATAGATCGGGAGGTGATAGTACTCGCCTAGCCAAACAAAAAATTTATGGCAACGGGGGCATATCAACGGTTTAGGAGTTAGAGGGTGATTAAAACATTATGCTAGGATTTCACAAAACACCCTGTATATTAAAAGGTATACTGTGTACGGCCACCGTCTAAAGCTGATTATATGCAAAACTTCATGGCCGTCTACCAGTAAAGGTCGATGAATACTTACCGGCACAGCACGAACCGGCGCAGTCAGACATGGACCGGCACCGGCATTCTTAGTGCACATATAACGACATAAAACGGAAGGAAAACTGTTTCAGTTATAGCAGGTATCCGAGAAAACTATAGAAAAGTGATCCCATGTTAACTTTGCAACTAGACCAGCAACCGAGAAATGCCGGTCTGGTTTCTACACTGTAAAAAGTCACATATTGTTGCCACAAAGTTTAGGGAAAAATCCCTAGAGATGTAGGGAATATTCCCTAAAATGTAGGGAATATGCAATAAAATGTTGGGAATATTCCCTATATTTATGGGGATTTTTCCCTAAACCTTGTGGCAACAATTTGTGCCTTTTTACAGTGTAGCCACCGATAGCAAGCGGTAATGAAATTTCTGTTTCGTGCCGGTGTTTGCTGGTGCCGGTTGATGTGAATTAGCTAACTTCTTTTCATAGAAAAATATTTCTGTTCCGGTTCGTTCTGTGCTGGTAAGTGTGCATTGACGTTAATTCTCAAACCAATTCCCAAGCCTAATCTCAAAGATAATTTGTTGAAGCAAGTTATTTAAAAAAAATATCGTCTAATTTCGGTATGATCTGAATATGTTATGAGCAAATAACTGTTAAACGGTACAGTTTTTGTAACACACAGTTATGTTAATAGCAATTTCACAAAAAAAGATGATGTCAAAATAAAAAAAAAGGTAAGAAAAGAGGAGTACGGTGCTCGCTGAGCAGTCGTTGGAAAGGCCATGAAGGTTTACATCCAATCAGTTTTAGACAAAGACCGTACACTCTGTGTTATTAAAGATACGCGTTGATATGCCCCCCCCCCCACTCCTGCCATACAATCTTTTGTTTGGCTAGGTGAGTATTATTACCTCCCGCTCCATGAACCGCCATGAGCTCAGCGGAATGGAGGCGCACGATAGTGCACAAATGAAATGGAATAAAAATACTCCGATTGGAGTACATAAAACGGCAACACAAGGTAGACGCCCACACTAAGTTTGATTTCATAATTGTTAGCAAAAAATATTTAAAAACGGTCCTTGACTCGCTTGTGACAAATTTCAAAGCATTTGGTGGTAGTTTGGTATCAGTTCCAGCCATACCGTAATTTTTTTGAAAACTAAACATGCCATCTCATAAATACTGTTCTCTGAATTTACCACAAAAATTTGAAAATTCAACACTCGTAAGCCAGATTGACACACTTAATTTAAAAAATAACTCAGTAATTAAAAAAAAAAAAAAACAAAAAACCTAAAACTACAAAAAAATTAACAAATTCATTAAAATAAAATATTAGAAAAAAAGGTTAAAATAATTTGTTTGGGCGATCCGCTGCTCGCTGGTTCTGAAAAAAAGGAAAGAAAGAGATTTGGTATTATTTTTGGTGGAATTAATCACAGAATCAAAATTATACTTTTGAGATGGAACAGAACTAATCTTCTTTTTTCTTTAAATCCATTAAAATAATAATAAAACCAAATAGATTTATATGTTCCACTTTATAATAATTTAATATGTTGAAATGTAATTCAATTTTATTTTAAGTTCAGTTTTAACAGTCTAATGTAGCAAATCTTACGGCGATTGAAAATTTATTGATTATGTCACATAGGATAGCTCGAAAAATAATAACGCACCTCAGAAATAATTAAAATTAAGAAAAGTTTAGAAATAATTGTAAAATATTTTTTTGTTTATTTTCACTATATTTAATTTTGATATTATTTCAAGTATATTCGGAATTGAAAAAAAAGTTTGAAAATCATATCTTCTAGTTCTGAAACGTCTTAAGTTCCTGAAAATATTTAATTTAAGAATAATGCAATTTAAGCATAAAATGGCGACACATTAAAGCCTAATTGCTACTTGTACCGCACAGCCGTAATAAAAGCGTTTGATCTTAGGATGGCTGCGATTAAAACAATTCATTTTATTGTAAATCCATTTGGTTTCAAGTAAAACCTTTCAGAGTGCTCATAGACTGATATAATGCCATTTGCTATTAAATAAAACAATTTTGTATTGTATAAACGCATTATAAAACTTAGGGTACTTATGACACTTCTATGTTTGTGTATGTATTTGCAATCGAACATAAATCTTGCTTCTGACCTTTACCATGCTTTTATACTATTTACAAGGCTAATAGTACCTATACGAATTGTTCGTACGAAGCAATTTTTTACTAATTTGAATTCATACATTTCGGAGAATTTTAAAATTTTTAATTTATAAAGGCAAAATTAAATTTGTTTGACTTTACTTTGGTTGCTAATAAAACTGTTCGCTCTTTTTTTAATCTATTTGATCTCAGTTAAAACCATTCTAAGTCTATTGAGACTCAAATAATGTTACTTGCTCTTGCATAAATCTATTTACTTTTATATGTATCCGCGATGAAACTTATTTCGACTTGTCGATTTCTTCTTGACGTCTAACCATTTATAATCCTTATTTATAATCTATCATCCCAAAGCTGTCTCATCTCTTTAAAGCAAGATCATCACTTAACCATTTCCGTTTTTGTTAATGCAGCATTAATTTCTAAGTCACCGACATTAAGCATTTTTGGGATTCATATTTCCAGTAAGTTGAGCTGGACATATAATATATTTTCTGTTGCCAAAGAACCATAGAAATATTTTGGATTTCTTAAAAGATGTAAGAAATATTTCGCCCCGTCAAATCTAGCGCTACAAATCTTACATCAGACCTAGAATGGAATACAATATTCTTGCATGTCACATGACGAAGACACTTGGAAAGACGTACTAGGCTTATACGGCATTTGACTAAGTCTCTTAATCTTAAAATGATATTGTGATAGAATTTTGAAATGCATTCTTAAAACCTCTGTGTATAATAGTTTTATGATAGATTCCTACATAGCTCAGTAGCTCCCTAGACCAAATTGTCCCTTAAATTTGACTTAAACTAGCCGTCCGTGCTTCCTAATATAACCATCATGAGTGTTATTTTTAACTTTTATCAAAGCTTAATACAATAGTTTTGGCGCATGCTATAAAACCTTAATAAAATCAAGTAGTATTTAATTCCTACTTTAGTGCTTAATGGTTTTATCCTAGTTGAATTGATGACAGCGCCATAAAACTTCTATAAGTACAAATGGACTTAAATGATAAATAATTTTATTACTAGTCTCCAGGAGGTTTTTAAAACATCACAATAACATCAATTGATCTAGAAGACCAATTGGCATGACTTACAATTACCATAAAACTATTTAGCAACTTCAAAACCTTAATAAAACAATTATAAAACCTGAGTAAAACTAAATAGCATTTAAATTGTTACTTAGGTTGGCACCTCTTTTCAATTAAAACAAACTTCCTATCGATTTTAACCGAATAGACTCTGTCTTGCTTCAAACACCCCGGGAAAATCCACGGATGTGTACAGGATCCTTACAGGTATCAGCATTTCCTGTTTGTTCAATAGGCTTCGACAGCCACGACCTGAAGTAGATCGAATGCAGAGCCGCTAGCCATAAGGACTGCGTATCAAATTGAACGCCTCCAAAAATTATTATATTTTTTACTAAAAGTGCAGTAGAATAGATTTTTTCGAAAAACTTCAGCACATCTATTGCAATTTTTTTTCAGTAGTCTTCAGGAGGGGCCCCTACCCCCCCCCCCCCTCGTCCATTAGATGGATCCGCCACTGATTGGCACCGGGTGCCATTCATTCTAGCTACGCCACTGATACAATCTTCTTAGAAACATCAAACATGCAATATCTTAGAAACCTAGTTGAAATCGATATTTTGACGTATGGCTTTTCCAGTCACAAATATAATCTATAACCTTTATACTATCAATTCCAGAAAACCGTATTTTAAGTCATCTAGTCTGAAAATCCGTGTTATCACAAAACCTAAAACCCATTTTTTTCTAGTGCAAGTACTTTGGCACTACAAGGCTGTGCTAATGCATAATAAAGTATTCCATAAGCTTTAACAACATAATAGAAAAAAAAGAAGAAACAAATTTATTCTCTTGTGACTTACTTTTAGTCAAGCAGAAACTACCTAGATTTAAAACAATTATTTTTTAAATACACAAAAGTATCAAAAATAGAATTAAGATGATTTAAATACAATTCAAATACTATTTAAAATGTCCGATAACTGTATAATTTATATAAAATGTAAACATTTATTATATTCAATTTGCTAGATTCACAGTAGTTTGATTAGAAAGGATTTAAAAACTGTAAATATCAAGGATATACAATGCTTCTCTAATACGTTCAAAACTTTACTTAAATCAGTAGCAAATAATCAGCGTTAAATTTGGTGTTGAGTTTTGTTAAAATTTCTGAAAAATTTAATACCAGCTGTTACTGAACTAAATTTTCCTTCTGGCATTGTATTTATAATCCAACATAATCGTACAAAAAATTCTTAGCTCTGAGGTAGCAGACAGAAAAGTAAAAGTATCCACGCCCACATGCTTTATGGAGCTGTTTCACAAGTGCCAGTTTGCATGGTTCAAGTCTTTTTCACATGTCCTCTTACATTCAGAACAAAAAGGTAATTTGACTTGACATGTGTCAATAATTAAACGAAGACCTCCCAAGATCTCAGACCTTCTTTAAGACGAGATTTAATTTCAAATCGCCATCAGTCCAAACTTTAGTTGTGTTTATTCTATCAATATTTCAAAAGTTGTCAACGTTATCCGGATCAATTATATCATTGACCAGTTAATTGACAGTCGCAATTAGGATTTCTTTCATATTTAAGGGGATTAATTAATACCGAAAATCGTATATTTCAATTCGATATAGTCATACTGGTTGATATAAAAAAAAATATGAAAGACGTAATATTTCAGAGGATACTCTTACACTAGGCGCCATGCAATATTATTAATTCGTATTCCAGTTGAATAGTTTATTGGAAGTAAGAAGTTTCTTCGAATTTTTATCCTTATTTCTTGTAAATCTGTTCAAAAAACATGAAACAGAGAATATTAAACATATTTTTATAATAATTCATATTTTATTATAAAAGGAAAGGAAGAGAAACGTTCCGAAATGGGATTTCTTTCAAAGGGTTTCATTGTCTCCAAATTTTATTACTTTTTTCTACGACTGCGTTTTTCTCATGAAAGGATACAAATGGAATTTCCTTGCCGTCTCAAGTTACAATTTTCACTTCATTAGATTTTTATCTTTATGTTTTTCCTAGTTCATATCCATACATATAAAACACGTTTATAGTATGGGTGTTTCAGTAGACATACATAGAGATACTATGTAACCGTTCTATGCATGGCTAGAATTTGAGATTTTACCCTTTCAAGAAGGCAAAGGATTCTCTCTAAGGCGACATAGAAACTTTCGTTCAGGCATTTCCATTTACGTTTCATATTCCTTTCGTCTTATTATGTGGATTAAAATTTTAGGGTTAATGAAATATATAAAATATTACTACGATGGGGTTTTTGTTGTAATAATGTTGCAAATAATTGCAAAATTGAATCTATTTAATTATTTCCATATCACCACATTTCATCTGCAACAGTTTCAACCTGAGCAGTGAAATCATCAAGAATTAAAAATTCTTGTTAACCCTTATTTTTGACGAATTAAAGAAACAAAAAGTATTTATACAGGTTTCATATTAAACTGGAAATTCCCCACAAAATTGAATTTTAATTCTGCGACTTCAACAGGGAAATCCTCTCTTTGACATACAAATTGAATTTTTTATTTTAAAGAAACATGAAATGGATTCAAGGATGACATTTTTTATATAGCCACAATAATCAAAAAAGATAAGTCTTTCTTCTGCATGCGTTCTCTACATCCTATCTATTTAGCGATCTTATGCAGAGAGGTTCAGTTTTTAAGATCTATTGATGATTCAATTTGTTTCAGTTAAAAAAATGTGGAGAATCCTAGTCACTAGTTATTCGAAAGGAAAACCATACTTTGGCATTGTTTTTATCCTGCGCTCCTAGTCTGCAATAATTAAAGTTGCTTGAGCTTTCCATTGTTTTGGATGGATGGATTGAAAACAGGTTGAGGCCCCAGGCTAAATTTGGAACGGCGCAATTTTCTTAAGTTAAATTGTAATATATTTTTTTAATTATAAATTGTTTCATTTTGGTTTTAATAGTGTACTTTTTCGTTTACTTTCGACTTTGGGCCACAGAAAAACATTTCCAAGGAAAGCTGAATTTTAACAGATCCCGTTTTGCGGATAATTTGGAGAAAAACTTTTATATATCTTCAATATGTGTCAAAATTCTATATACAGTATATTCATTTTGTACTACTTTTACTAGCATTTACAACTCATTACCAGCGAGCGTATCCTAACAAGAGAAATCTCTTGAACAGCTGTTGAATAGAAAGAGATTACCCATCATACTAGGCGTCATTTGAGACAAATAAAATAAAAAATGAGTGCAAATTTTTAAAGAAAGAATTACATGTGCATTCAAGCAATTTGAGCATATGTGTGACAAAGAGAAAAATACTTGTGCTTTTTCTGAAAGAGAAATGTTTCCATTTTTCCATAATCAAGCACGTTGGTTTTTACTCACTGCCGATTAAGGGTATAGCGTTTCACTGTTGTTCTTTACACATTGGAGAATAATGGTGTATTGAATAGTTGTTCAACAGAATTCTCTTGTTAGTATACGCTCGCCGTTTATTACTACCCTTCCAAAATGAACAGCGAATTAAATATTTTGAATAAAAAAAATAATAGAGAGTTTTGCTATGAAATAAATTCATAGCGAATGTAGTCAAAATGAAATATACCGAATTTGCTGATAAATTTGCAGCTCGAGAATTGAGTGGGAAAAAATCTTTTTACAAACAAAAAATTTTTGTAAAAAGGCGTTTCCTATCGGCAAGAACTGTATACTCATCAGTACGGCTTGGTTCCTGCCTGCCGTATACGACAATGTCAGCCAAGTTGACCTCATATATGTACCTAAAATAATTTTTAAGTGTTAATTATATATGAGGCGAAATACCTACGTATTTACTTGCATGCCTATAAAGATTAACCTTATGCAGGACTAGCAGGACTAACATTTCATAGAGTGTTTTGTTACGATCTCTATACGGTTCCTGCGGCCTTCTTTTGTAATGTAACTTCTTTTTCAAAAAATTTTCGTTTGTAAAAAAAATAAACACTGGGATTATGTCGTAAGTGGATAGTTATTGTCCAACCTTACATTTTATAAATTTCTCGAATTAACCCCTTTTTTATAGTATGTCTGGAAGGATAAGATAAGTAAAACACAAATTTACCTGCTCAAATAATTAAAAAGTATCTATTAAAGATTTTTAACTCTATTTCAGAGTTAAATTTTTGTTAGTTTAAAAAAATTGTGGTGAGTTTATGCAATCAATTTCAGTTGAACTAATATCCTCCAAATTTATAATAACTTTTTACTTAAATCTTCGATAATATTGTTTAAGGGATTATCCTAGAGTGACGGACTTGAAAATTGCTGATATTCGTGATTTATTAATTATTATTTTTTTTTAATATACAAGATTCGTTAATCGGTCCGAGTTTTCTTGTTTGTTTATTCAATTCAATTATGCTCTATACAAAAAATATTTTTATTTTAATCTATTAGATAATGTTTTTGGCCACTGCAAGGCGATACCTCAAAAAAATTTTGCTTGATGGTGGAAGGTCCTACTCTTCTGAAAAAAAGCAAAAAATTATTAATAAGGATGAAAACTCCAGAGTGGCACGGAGATTTCCTGTTTCGATGAGAATTAACAAAATGGCAGTCATTTCAGAATTGAGTGCAAATTGTTACTTTTTCCGACAGTTTTTCGAAAAAAAAAAAATCCAATATCGTTTTAAGGGCGTGATGTAATGTGGCCAAATTTGAGATGAATAGCTTCAAAACTCTTCTTTTCAAAGCTTCCACAATTTTGAAAAACTCAAAGTATCCAGTAGAAAATTTTCAATAGAACTGCGTACTTACGATCAATCGGCGATGTCAGGTCCTTGCAATATTCCTTTAACTTTTTTGAGTTGCTCATTATCAGCAGAAAATCCATTTCTATGTGATTTTATACACTCGATCCGATTTAATCGAGCCGAATTCATTCCTCACGCACCTGATTGAATCTCTTTTTACTGTGAGCAGAATAATTCAAATTTCGCGACCAAAATTTATCAGTATATGGGCGTCCATACGTTTGCATAATGCTAAATAATTTCTTTATTTTTGATGCTAATTTCACTTTCATATAATTATAGAAATTTGATATTCCGCAGTAATGGCTTCTGCTCCTTAAACAAATTATCTTTAACCCTTAGTTTTCAAAGTCAATTAGAATAACAGATTGAGTAATAACACATTTCTGTGTTATTATATATATGATTTGTGGTAGGTAGTACCCAATCTTTTATGTTTTTCAGGCTAGAGATATCACAGTTAAGATATTCTGATCACGTAAGATCCTTCTAATATCCAACACTGCATGTTCATCTTATGTTATCGCATTATATGTTGGTCGGAGATGCTCATATTACTTACACACTACACTGCTACTTTATACTACCATGAAATTATGTTTTTATCATCTTCGTATTTAATACAAGCCATAATCCAAACCAGCATTGAAAGTTTTCTTCTTAAGCTAAGCAAAGGGAGAGCAGATCTTCCAAATGTGTATGCCTAAGGGATAGAGAAAAAAAATTTGCGTAAGTATGTGCACCAATAAAAACTAACAATGGGCCCTGAAGAACTCTTTTTTTTTTTAGAGAAATAAAAAAGGTGAAAATACGGCTATTTAAATTAAGATAAACACCTGATATATATGCATATGCTGAGGATCTAGAGCAAAGTCATTTTATACTACTCCTACTTTCGGAACACCCTCTTTAATTATAATTAATAAGAGAGCTTCAGATTTATAAAACATCATGAGTAGCTAGAAATATCTCATACCCAATGTGTGGTATCTATATGGAGTTTGAAGAATTTCTCATTTTGAAATATGATCTTCCCCTAAGCCACTTCAAAGCCTATTGAAACCGGTAAATACGTATCTTCTGCTTCTTCCATTTTAATAAGAACTATGCATTCAACTACCTGAAAATGTTAATCCCACCTCAATAAGATGCTCATTTCTATGAAAAACTCCGAGTTCTATCAAAACACTCTTGAAACTCCTGAAAATCCAATTTACATCCTGACGGTATTGTCCCTTCGAGGTGTAGAAGTTACCAATCGATGCAGTGTGTGTGAGAGATTTTCCAATGAACGGCCGGTGTCAATTTCAGGGATACATAAAAAGGAAACAAAGCTAGTGAAAATACAAAACGGGTCCAGGGCTATAATCCGACATGAAAATAGTTCTAAATTGGCTTAAATTAAGTCAAGTATGCTCCCGTGCTCCTGCTGAATGTCCGAAGATTGACTGTTGAGTTGACTGTTGATGCCCAGTCAGCCGAAAACTGTGAGTTTTTAGAGAACTTATTGACTTTTGTGTGTAATCGTAATGAATTTAAATGAACTCGATGATGAGGGTAAGATTTAGGAGGATGGGCATCAACAAGGGATGAATTTTGTACGCTTTGATGAGCATAATCATAGCTCTTTTGGTTAGTTTGGTCATAATTAGGTTTTTTGTTTTATATTTTTTTTTGTTTCGAAATAAACGATGGGCAGGTGGTGTTTTGGATTTTTGAATTAAATTTAATATTTGCATTTATTTCTACATACCTAACCCACATTGTTTTGTTTTTTGTTGTTGCTGGATATGTATATGGAGGAATATTCCTGCTTTAATCGATTAACTTTCGATGCATGTCTATTTATACTTTGGGTCAAAAATAAAGTAAAGAAAGGAATTTATAGATAGTTTTCTTTTTTCAAAATATATTCTTTTTCTCTTCTATATATGTATACTATATACTATGATCACTTATCTAAACTGTGTGCAAAGATTCATAAGATTTATTAGCATAATTTATCTCAAATTCAAATAAGAAGGAAACGATAGCTTCCATCAGACTATATGCTACTAACTCTCTCCAATTGTTACAACTCAAGCTGTTAAAGTTCTCTTCTAGGCCTGTTAATTCAATGCCTTTTACTTTGATATGAATAAAAATTTTAATAATAGCTTTAAAGTTAATCTGTTTTTATGTTTGCTAGCTTGAACTTTTCTGAAGTAATGTTAATAATGTAAGGCTGTGCACTGGGTGTCTCGATCGTCAGACTCATGCTCACATATGCCTCCTGTATATGGTGGCCGAGGACGCTTGTGGGGACTACGATCCGGAAGCTGATGGGAATTATAGGCTCCATTCGATCTATGTTGGATATTACCCACCCATCAATATTTACTACCTCTTCAAGATATTATGAGAGAATGTCAATGCTTCGAGTTTTTTTTATAAAATTACTTCTAAGAACTTTCTTGTACGTGTGACAGGGTGGTCAGTCAGACAACTTTCCAACTGTGAAGGAATCACCTGGCAGTCTTATTTTTTCCAGCTGGTTGACAAGAATTTCCAAATCTATTACTTTTCAAAATATTTACAGTTTATTATTATTATTAAATGGGAGATGCAGGCAGAGTCTCCGCCTATCATCTAGTCTCCACGACCGATAAGGTCTTTTGTGACATTAACTGTAAGTGCCCTAGGGCGCCCATTCGAACTTGAGGTCTTTTACAAAATCAATAACATTCTTGGGAGTCATCTTTGGAGCATTCTCTGGCAACGGGAATGGCTTTTCTAGATGTTTCATGAGCTTTTCAGTCACACAGGATGTGCTCAGCAGTCTTATCGTCTTCCATACAGAAGAGACAGTTCTCATTATCAACCTCACGCATTCTTGAGATGATATCTAATTGGACAATGCCCAGTAAATAGTTCCGTTATGAGCCTTTCAGTTTACTTAAAAGTGCTTAAATTTGACATTCTAGTGATTTAAAGTTGCTTCATTTTTGTAAAGTAATTTGTTTCTAATGTTTAATTTTCCAAACTTGTCTACAAAATATGCCAATTTTCAAAGGAATCCGAGTTGTTAATTATTCTATGCATGCATCTACTTAAGGTATTAATGTTATTGCTTATTGTCGGCTTGTGACATCTACTCTGTCTCGTCTCTCTATCTCGTCTGGAGAGCAACTTTGGCACATTTGTTTAACATTTATTTTGGGTGAGTAGCTGCAGTTATAATTTTAAGAAAATCAAAGTCTTCTAATTTTGGTAACATGATGATACGATAAAAGAATAATTGAGCTCTACAAGTATCGGAAGTTGTAAGAATGTGGAAAACTTGCTTTCATTGTATATGTAAATTAAAATAATAATGTCATACAGAAAGTTCAGACACTTGGTCAGATTATAATTGTCTTATAACATAAATTTGTACCTACTAATGTTGTAGGGAACTGATCATAATGGTACCCTAGTTCGGCTTTTTCTTGATAAAGACAGTTTAAAAGAACGAACGTCAAGATATGAGAAACTCGAACTTTATTTTTCAACAGTGCAGGGGGTGTAGAGGGAAACATTGGAAAGCTTTAAGTCTACTCTTGAAAAACATAGATTTTGGTTACGTTCATTGAGTCCACAGTTAGCAAGTTAGAGAATTGCTCAGAAAAATATCATACGAAAAAGGTTTTAAAGTGAGGATATCTCAAAATTTGTTATGTGTTAGGGACAAAAATGTCATATATGTTTTCTTTAAACATTATTTGATATGGGAAAGTTCGTCATATTAAGCAAATGCATCCTGGCTTATCTGAAACATTTGGCGACGGTTCAGTACTTACTTAGAAATGTGAAATTCCCAGGATGGATTTTGTCACGCAAGTTATAATGATACGTACAAAATACTCTTTTACTACTAGTATCTGACAGCATAATGAACACTTCGAAGTGATGCACCCGACAATAATCCAAGAAGGATACAAAGATTAGTTATTACCGAATCGTCTCAATGAGTTGTATTAAGCTCATAATAATTGCTTTCTGACCTACCAATATATATATTATATAGTTTGAGACTTAGTCCAAAAAAACGAATTTGTAATCGGTTACGAGTCGGTTACCCAATTGATACGTATCGTCTAAAAATTTTGTAAGTAGATGTTGGCATCATATATAAATTTGTTAATAAAACTAAGTCTCAAACATAGTATTTAGGAGACGTTATGACGACATTAAAGTTACAACATAAAAGACTTAGATTGGCCAGATGCTGGAATGTTACAATAATAACATTGCGAAGCAAGCACTTGACTAAAATCAAGAAAGAGCACTTCGAGCAAAGATCAAGACGGATGGATTATACTTGCAGGAGGACAATATTATGATTAGGTCGAGATACTAGCGTAAACTGAACACTACATTACGAAACACAAAATTGTCTGCATACATACCTTACATTCACGATAATGTTGAAAAAAAGAGTTCAAGTTAATCCTAACCCTCTAAGTTATTTTTGAGCATACTCCTGCATAAAAAAGTAAATAATAAATAAAATTATGATAAGAATAATCGACGGAATATTGCCCTTTTGAGAATGCGAAAAAATAAAATTCATCCTGCTGGCCACACACTTCGCATTATTGCCCTGAACAGGAATTAAACATTCCACAAACGTCTTCACTTCTGTGATTAAGTTTATCGATAGTCGCGTGCTCGTAGTCAGTAATTGTCGTGGCTTCCTTTTTACGCCCATTACCTCTTTATTTGTTCACAACATGCGCACATATTTACATACTTGGAAATTATTAAAAGCATAACGATATCAAGGAAATTAAAATCTCGAGTTTAAATTGAAATTCTTTTACGTCTTATAGTTTAGGGACTCATTGGTAGTCCCCCAAACAATATGCAGGCGAGACAATTTTTATTACCGGACTCGGTGATTTATTTTCGTCGCTGACAACAAATTTTTATTTTCCTTTTGCTGCATTGCGTTGTATCTTTTGTGGCTTATAATTTTTGACAGTCAAACATTTTTATTGATCATTCATTGACACTTGCGCAATATCAATCCAAACGTCCCGTGAATTCAAATTGCTACTGCATTTATCATTGAAAATTTATTGTTCTCTAAGACCTTGGATTGAGTTTGGAGATGTTCGCCTGTCATTGTTAACGACAATAATTTACATCTGTATATTCGGAGTATAAATATTTTTCTGTTTCTAAGCCTTATAGACCTGGAATAAGACGCGAACGTATCAAGTAATTAAATTTATGAGATTATCCTAATAAGGATAAAAAGTATTGATTATATGCCAGCGTTGTGTGCTTTCGGTACACTATTATTAGAACCTGAAGTAGATGCTTTAAAGTTTAACTGAGAATTTATCTGTTGAAGACATAATAACACCACCTAGTAAGCGTACATATTGCAGCCTGAAGTTGTTGATCGTTTCATGTATTTACGCTGGATTTTATCAAGTCAGCATCACTAAAAAATAATAAGAAAATTCAACTCAATAGGCCATTTTAATTTTCATCTCCAAGACTTTTATTGTGCATAGGAGTACAGTACATTGATAATACTTTATACTTAAGTGGTAAACCATGGTACGTATAACTTTTTAAAATTTTCTTATTGGAAAGAGAATTCCAATAAACCTTTTCACTATAATTCTAAAGTTCAAAGGGAGTTGAGCCTTGATTAGACTAGGAATTCTATTATGAACTTCGAAATTTATCTGGTGGATAAGCTTCTTTTCAATGTAAGATAATATTCAGTTTATGCCCGATATGATTTTATTATGCTGTAGTCCTTCTGGTTAACCCATGGTATATTTAGTTTAAACTCTATGTACCTGGATATCCCGCTAAAACAAACTGGATGTTAATTTCATTTGCCACACATAGATGCCTCTATTCTTTTAAATTTTTTTTTGAATAAAAAAGTCAGTTAATAACAGAAAATCAGACAAGCTAGCTTGATTTTTATTCCTGAAAGCACCAGACACACGTTTAAACACTCAAGTGCACGCAAGACGAAGATAAGAGAAAACAGAGTGTTCATACATAGAGTGACTGGATAAATAAATTTAATCAATGTCCCAACGATTAAAAATAAGCCATTCCTCATTAATTCCCAATAACTGATTGAGTATGACTTATTCTTTATTAGCCGGATTGCGGTTTAACTTATTTTTAACACATGTTGTCATAGGAAGAGAAGTCTTACTCTATGCCATTACCGGTAAAAACTCTTACATGTATGATATAGAAAAACTATTAGAAGCACTTCAAATGAATCTCATTTTAATACATACGCGCAAGACCTTATGTTTTCCACTGAGAAAAGTGTTTCTGTGAATATGTATAATAAAATTCAATAAAAACAAAATAGCTATATTTATTAAGGATTAATTTGTACGCTTTTACAAAATGGTTAAGACGTGGTTACCATACTTGAAGACTAGAATGCAAATAAATGAGTACGTGCTTCAGAAACAATATGATCAATTGTCTCAAAATACAGGGAAAAAGAAAAAGAAACGCAACATAAAAACCTTTCACTCTTAAAAGCAAAGCACCCAACCCCATCTCGCTTCTTAAGTCATTACAAAGAAGTGCTTCCAAGATAATGACCAATTCCACCAGCTAATCAGATATATGCATAGAAGGCCTTGATTTTCTTCCTACTGGGGTGGTTTGTTTTCGTATCGCTATATATGTGTGGAGTCGTAAGTTAAACGATCTGGACTATCACAAGGAACCACAAATGGTCAAATTGAGGCTGGTCGCAGGAGTTCGTGCGATGGCCACCACTCTAACTTAAACCTAACCTAAGCCTAAACTAAACGATCGGGATGCAAAATGGAGATATTAGGAAGATATTGCAAGCATATGCAGAAAAAAGAGTACTTTTTATTATTAACAGGATTAACAGATTTTAACAAACTTTTTTATTTTTTTTTTAATATGATATGGGCCTATTAAAATATTTTGAATATCAAATCAAATTCAATTAATCGAAACTACTAAATTTTCGTTCTAGCATATTTGGGCCTAGAGTTTGATAAAATGAGATGAATCTATCATTTTCCAGTGAGAGAAAGGTCTCCTATTTAAGTTAATTTCATTATTACGAATTAATAATAAAAAAAATTTAAGGATACATTTACAACTCGATCGAACAAATTATTTACAAGGAAGTAATATCTGAATGAATCTATGCTTAAACCCTCGACAGCATCCCACGCCCGAGCGATGCTAGGCCTTAAGAATTTTTTATCTATTTTTTTCTTTAAATACTAGCTACACTGATTTATATCACAAGAGATGCTAAAATAATAAGTTCTGCACAATTATAAAGAATATCTTATAAATTGGAATTATTAAAATGAAAGTGGATTGTAAATTAAAAATGCAGGACATTCTGGCAATAGAAGCATATTTGTTAGTTGGTCAGATGTTAAAAATACATAGATTTGAAGTACTGAGTTCGTGGATTAAAATTTTCAATCCCAAAAGGCGTGGCGATGTCAATCGTTCTTGGATTCTCACTTAAGATTGTAAATTTTTTTTTATTTTATTTTTATTTTTTACTTTTTTTTTTACTTTTTTCATTAATTTTTTTAATATTTATTTTTTATTTTTTTTAATATATTTTTGATTAAAGAAAATAATCATCCTAGGACTCGAATTCGTTACAAGTAGCCAGGGATTTTCTATATAGATATTTTCCTTCGAGCTTCAAGAGTAGGTGGATGTTCTAATTTTTTTATAAAGAGGATAATGAAGTGGGTAGGTATTTTTTTTCAATTTGCGGCCTCCAACAATAAAATGGTAAGAATTTATTTCCCAAGCTCTCAATATGACCAGAGTTATTTCTATAGGAAAGATATTAGACCAGACTAGCATAATCCGGAATGGGTCTAACTGGTAAACATCTACGTGATGTGCCAAAACCCCCGAAAATATTTCAAAAGCCATGGAACAGACTCCCTCAGTACTACATGAGAACCCTAAATGAGTCGTAACATTATAAAATATTTGCAGTGTTCTTATGTAAAACTGATTTGAAAAGCTCCTCGGCCCTAAACTAATATTCATACAGAAAAATTGTGTTTCGATTACCTTAAGCTTGCTTTCTTATCTTCCGAACCGCAATAAATATTTTATACCTTTCCTAACAATATTACTTAAAAAAATGTATCTTAATCAAATGACTACGATTATCCAAACTCTTAACTGAGTAATAATTGCATACATATGGAAATGTGCCTTGGCCTGATGAAATCGAATCAGTCTGCCTACAGATTCGCACGCCGGCGGCACATACACTATTTTAACTATGACTCAGCTGAGAATTATTGAGCGTAAAATGATAAGGTTACTTTGTAATCAAAACTATCTTATTATTTTGTTGAGGAAGGTATATAGTAAGGATAGCCTTTGGACAGGTAAAGAGCCAAGCTTAAAATTACTAGAAGACTATTTTCCTATATGGATAGTTGTTTCGACTCTATAGCATATATAAAATCTATGTCTCGTCACTTTTCCATAAGACTCAATATAGAGCATATTAGAGAACAGACTCGCACGCATACATATGTGAATTTGTATTCCATGGCTTGGGAAATATTCTCGAAGGTTAAGGATGTGCAAAACTGAACTAATATGAATGCAATAATTTCTGTTTTTTCTCACTTGTAGAAATAAAAAATTAAAGGCATAAATCATTTGTACTC
The DNA here is from genome assembly GCA_963930735.1 of Dioctria linearis. NCBI lineage: Eukaryota > Metazoa > Arthropoda > Insecta > Diptera > Asilidae > Dioctria > Dioctria linearis. The sequence goes on along the minus strand of OZ005741.1, from coordinate 324,187,449 downwards.
TTTGCTGCAAGAATAACGTCTATTGCACAGTTCAGATGGAAAAATAATTTCAAGCAACTTCTGCAATTGCAAATGTAGTACTATTATAATGAGCGAGCAAAACTGCTCACATTGGAACAAATTCAGTCGTCAATCAAATGCGATCGTGAAAGCTGTTTATGAATAATTCGGCAACAGAAATTCAAGCTTATTTGTTTATGTAACCTTGTAGACATAACTTTTGTGTTAATTTACGTTTGTAATCAAACTTGAGTGTAAATTTCATATAAAATCACACAAAAAGACACCAAGTTAAAATTCTTCTACAAGAAGAACTTTCAACGCTTTAAATTGATAGGAAATGCAAAATAAGCCAAAATACAGTTTTGCGAATTAAAAAAAAAAGTTACCAGTTATTACCCCAATATTGTTGGGTGAACATTCTAAAAAACTTTCTCCGTGAAATGTGAGATCCGTAGGCAGCGTCCTAGCGTCTCAAGCAGTGAAGGGGGCTACGAAAACATTTTTCGAACGGATCAAAGTCCGCGGATCTTTGAAAAGAGCTCGTTTTACATCATGGAAAATCCGAAAAGTCCGAACTTTTGAAAAAAAAACAAAATATTTGAGCAAGACTCGGATTTGACAAAAAATATCAAAATTAGACCAGCGATGAATGGCATACTCTCATTAGGTCAGATAAAGCCATTTTAAACCGATTTTTATCAAATACCCGTTTCTGGGAAAGGTTATGTCAAAAGGAAAAGCTAAAACCGAAACATGTTAAACAAACTGTGAAACATTGTGGAGGATCGGTCATAGTTTGGGGTCATATGACCACTTGGGGGGTCGGTTCAATTCCCAGAATTAGTGGAATTATGGACTGGGATTACAATTGCAATATTCTCTGAAAGAATATTCATTAAAAACTAAAGAACCACTATCTGAGATTGATATTATATTTCAACAAGCACACCTCCAAGTTTAAATATAATTGAATTAGCAACCAGGCATTTTTGCAGCTAGACTGGCTAGCATAAAGACCTTAATCTTGTGGGCATACTTAAAAACTCACATAGATAATGGATACGACCAACCACCGTCTTCAGTTGACATATCTGACCCAGATTGAAAAAACAATGAGAAAGTATTAATCCAGATAATGTAAAAAGATAGCATAGACATACCAAAATGTATCAAAACATATTTGAAAAGCTAAGGGTGAGTGGAGGAAATATTAACTTCTCGAAACAGTTATTTTCTAATTAATATATTTTATCGAGTCTTTAGAATTTTTATTTTTTTTTTATTATAAAAATGAAATGGATGTTCATATGCTTTTACCGGAAATTGGATTTGCGAAAAAAAAATTGTGTAAACTCATTTCCCGGTTTTTATACAGGACACATAAATTTGTAAGGAAACGCACAACACCTGTAGATTTTGTATGAGACGTAATGTTACCACATTTTTGTTACTTTTCAAAAAACTCTGTTTAAATATTATATCTTGTTAAGTATATAAATAAATTGTTTTTCACTATTTATTGAAATGATTTTGCGTTAAAAAGATACGTCAGGGTGCTTAAGTTTTGCACGTCACTCTAGTTCTTTTGTACAGCGTTTTACAAAATCAAGTGTAAGAAATTTTAGATAAATTTAACTAGCCGAAAATAACCGACGCGGTTGACTTTAGATAAACTCATGAAAATACATATATATTTAATTAATATGCACAACAGTTTCGCGAGAGCAGTACCATAGAACAACACATATATTAATATTAAATTGTTTTATTATTATTCTTTATAGATTTGTTAAAAAAATTTTGTAGGAACAATATTAACCCGTTTCGTCCCACGGTGGGGTTTTCGCAACATGAAATGTGTACTGCCTGTGTACTTAAAGACATAAAGTGTGTTACATACTTTTGCACGTTTTAGAATATGCAACATATTTGCTACTTTTTGGCGAAAAAACTTATTACTTAAGTATTTGTTAACGGCAAAACAAAATTTGACGAGTGCTTAAAAATAATTAAAATATTAAGTTAAACTGCAGAGTTTAAGGGACATTTTTGCATATTCCGCTAATATCAATAACACTACAGAGTTCAAATGCAAGTTTGTGTCATTAGCTGAATTCTGTTATTTTACTGTGAATGTTAAATGCTGCGAAAACGCAACCGTGGTACTAAACGCTAACTTTTTTCTCTATGTGTAGTATATAGAAACGGTACCGTTCTCTTCAAGAAAGCGTCACGGAACTCGAAGCCTGAATAGATGAAAAGCAAGATTTTTCTAATGTTGACATCGTTATTTTACCTCTAGAGGAATATGGTGGAATCAATGAAAAAGAAATTATGGTTAGGGAGTTGTTGATGAGTATAAGTTTCCTCAGATGTAGCTGAGAATCTCGAAATAAATGCAGAACATTCCGACTGGGATACAGATGACAAAATACCCCTTTCCCATTTAAAAGCCTGTTTTTCACCGAGGGTGTATATAATCTAATACTAAACCAAACAAATATATATGATGCTCAGGAAAGCTAACATTTAGCCCGTACCCTCACATACTAGAAAAGATTACTTGGAATTTTGATGATTTCTGTCCACCATACTGCTCCCCAAGGGAAAACTGTACTGGTCTAATACTCCTGCCTTTGATTTTAAAGTAATTCGAAATGAGATGACCAGAAATATGTATTAATACATAAATTCAAATATGAATCTCCCCAATAATGACCCCATAGACCATTATGATAAATTTTATAAAGTGAGGGTTTACCAGAGTCTAATTTCCAAGAATTTTTTTAAGTTTAGTTTGGAAAATTTTCGCACCTCCTATCGATAGATGAATCTATGTGATCCTAACATGGTCAACATAGTGCCAAAATGTTCATAAATGTGAAACCTTTTCACTTAGGATATAAGCTTTGGTGTTTGGCATCATCCACAGGATATTAATCAAAACTTTTCCAATATAGTGACAAAAATAAGGCATTTGGAGTTACTGAAAATGTCGTTAGACATTTAAGTTCAAGAGAAAAGTCAAAGACTTTTCGAAAATTGATAACAATTTGAAAAAATCGAAAATCGACGATGGTAAAAGAAAGCGATGTCGAGTATGTAAAAAACGTGTTCAAGGAATGCTTGATATACCCTTACACGTTAGATGTACTCAAAAGTTTCACAAAAAGAATTTTTTTTTTTTTATTTATATTATTTTGCATGCAAGTTTTTTTCTTTACTCCCCTTTTTCAATTAGTGAAAACATATTTTTGACATATTAGTGAAATGCTGTTTTTATACCATTTTGTACCACGGTTCCGTTTTCGCAACGTATTAAATCTTCTAAACCACCCATACAATATTGATAAAATTGGTTATTTACATATATTTCACTAAAAATATAAAACACAAGAAGTTTGGTCAAAATTGCACAACGGGCAATGTATGCGGAGCGAAACGGGTTAAGTAAAAGGGATTTGGCTTTTTTTTTCTCATCATATAATAACTAGGAAAAAAATATGTTTTGTTGTGTTATGTAATGGTCTTTCATGAAACTTGCTTTTAAATGCTGATTTTTTGTAAAAGATTATTTAAAAAAAATTTTCTATACATAAATAAAAAAGTGCAGGAGAGTTTTATATGAGATTTTAGTAATAAGGAATTCCTATGAAGCGAGATTTATTACAAAATACAAGATTTCGTTATTAGCGATTTTAATTAGCAATTAATCGAACCGTCCTCAAATTTTCCTTCTTTGTTATTTTAGAGTTATTTAATAGCTAGAACAGAATATAGCTACTATTTTCCTCCCGACTTGTTAGACTAATGCATATAAATTTTGATTGGAAATGTCTATCTTGGAGCAGCTGTAAATATATTCTCTGCAATGATCAGAATACTTCTTCCAAGAATATCAATGTCACCAATTTATTTCTGAATTGAAAAATATTTGGGTCTTACTGATGAAGAGAATGGTGAAAGGTAATCTTCAATCAAAAGAAAAATGAAAGAAAAAGTTCGGGAAGCTTGGATGGAAAATGAAATTGAATCTAAATTTACATATGTATATGTAAAGTCTTATCATTTGATGTTATGAACCACGAACGCAGTCATATAAGATATTATTATAAATTTTTTTACGAATGTAAGTGCCAATGATCATTTTGCTAATTATGTGCAAATGAGAGATTTTTTAATTTTAAAACTTATTTCGTTCAGTAGCAATAACGTATAAAACTTTGGTAATAGTTTTGAATAGTTTCTATTAATTTTTGACTTTTACTAATAAATTGCTTAATGGCTTGCAACTAAGTATACATGTCCTTGTAGGTACGAAAAACTCAAGGATATTGTTTTGAAAGCGGAAAAGTTAAAAACAGATAGATCATTTTATATGATAATGGAAAGTACATATCATTCGGATTTATCATTATCAACATATTCTTTATATTACTAATTAAAAATATGTGAATCTTAATAGATTTTATCAATTTTCCTATAATTTTTTATCTTCCATTATATTCTACTCTCAAGCAATTTCAGCTTCCTTCTATGTAAAGCATCTTTTAGTACCACAGCATGACGTCTATTTTTTTTTCTATCTAGTTTCTTGATGGGTACCTAGCAGAACCCTATACAGTATGTATGTCAAAAATTCATGACGTCTTAATAAATGCCCCAGGATAGATATCACGGTATTCCTCACCTTAAATACTTGGAAATGACTTGGGATGTGTTATATTATATCTTTTTGTACGCACGCATATCCATGAGATCTATGGACATTTCCTTTTGTTCGAAATGATGAAGGCGTGAAAAGAAATCGCCTCAATGTCTAAGAGGTACGAAATTGACTGTCACAGAGTTCTGATGGCCGATAAAAAATAGAACTATATGAAGGGAGATACAGATCACCATCTGATAACAATTCTAGAAAATCTTAAATTACTTTTCATATGACAGACGAAATAATGATTCAAGGGGCATGTATCAATTCTTACACGTAATCATTACTACTGATTTGATTAGAAAAACTTATATAATACCTATGGAGGGCTACTGCAGCCGTTCGGGGAGGATTCTTTAATTTTCGTTTTTGAGAAGAAGAAACCATGTTAGTATGTCAGATTTATATTATGACACGATTTTAGGAATCTTCAGGGAACTAGCTACTCGAAGCATTTTGCTGTCAATTGAATTCTCACTTAAAAGTCATTAGATTGCAGTACAATAAAAAAAGGAGTAAATTTCATCATCAGCTCCATGCCACATGTGACTTTTAAGGGAGAAGAAAAAGGTGCGACAGAAAATTTGATATTATATTATATCCCTATGCATATCATTTAAATCGCACTAAACAAAATTGTTTAATATAAAATAAAATGAATTTTTGAAGGTTGTGTGACCAGTCTCTTCAGTGGAAATCTCCTGGACATTAAGATTTTCTGATAACAACAGCTGTGTTTCTTTTATGAAGAACAGAGGCAGGGAATTTTAATTTGTGAAATATAGGACAGCAGAATTCTATAATTATTCTTATGGTAGAATTAAAAACATGGTTATCATACTTTTAAACGTATTTTATTTATTTTTTCCTATTGATTAAATGTTCTTATAGCTTTACATACGTTACAAAACAACATTCGTGATTCTATGTTGTTATAGCACCCATAAACAGACCACATTTTGTGGCAATGTGTTGCTCTTGCTGCAATTGTATAATCAGAATATGGAAACATTACGGCCATATGAAAATATTTCTGCAATATTTCCGTATGATCCGGAAATATAGCCCAATATTTTTGAGTGTTGCTGATACTGTCTGATATTGCAGTATCGAACAGAAAAAAAAAGTAAAGCGGAAGTGAAATATATATGCAGTCGAAACAAGAACAGCCTCACTTTTGGCCATTATTGCCCTAGCTCACCTTACGTGTATGCACAAAATACTTCGGCAGCAATGATGTTCGGCTTCAGTCATATTGATAGTACAATCATTATGAGCGCACTGATGAGCTCATGACGATTGGTTGGATGAAAGTAATACTGATTTTTGTTCTAGAACCGGGACTAACCTCATTTATATACTTCACAATGCAATGATTGCTCAATGCCATTTATCTCCCTTTCACTCATGCATTAGATCCACTAGACTAGCAGATCAGTTTCCATATCAATTTATTGTTGAGCTGACACATAAGTTGGCGAAGAAACTCATCGACGAGCTCAGTAAAAAAGTTATTTCTCATACATCCACCCTGGTAACCAACGCTGATCACCTTGGTAGCCAGTTTACAGAATCTTAGTACCGGTTCGGGCAGGGGCTTCTAGTTCACTAACACTAACTTTTTAGTCAAGTGATTTATACTCAACGCCTCTTTGAGTTTCCTCACCAACTCATCTATCAGCTAATCATTAAATTGATATGGATACTGATCTGTATGTCTGGTGCATCTAATGTACGAGTGAGAGGGAGACATATAGTGTTGAGCAATCTTAGAATTGCGAAGTATATAAATGAGTTTAGTCCCGGCGCTAGAACAAAAAAAAAGCATTACATTCATCCAACCAATCATCATGAGCTCATCAGTGCGCTCATGATGATTGGGCTACCAGGGCAGTTTACAAAATTTTAGTACCGGTGCGGGCAGGGGCTTTGTGTTCACTAACATAACTTTTTAGACAAAAGTAACTTTTATACTGAGCGCCTCGATGAGTTTCTTCGCCAACTCATCTATCAGCTCATCCATCAATTGATATGGATACCTACTGATCTGTATGTCTAGTGCATTTAATGTACGAGTGAAAGAAAGACAGAGCAATCATCGAATTGCGAAGTATATAAATGAGTTTAGTCCCGGTACTAGAACAAAAATCAGCATAATATTAATCCAACCAATCATCATCTATGAGTATCTTCACCAACTCATCTATCAGCTCATCATTAAATTGGTATGGGTACAGATCTGTAGGTCCTTTGCATCTAAAGCACGATTGAAAGGGAGATAAATGGTTTTGAGCAATCGTTGAATTGTGAAGTATATAAATGAGCTTAGTTTTGGTGCTAGAACAAAAATCAGCATTACATTCATCCAACCAAACATTATGAGCTCATCAGTGCGCTTATGATGATTTGACTACCAGGGCATTTAATGTTCTACTTGACTTAACAAGTTATATTAGTTAACATTAACAGCCCGCGCCCACACCGGTATTAAAATGTTGTAAACTGATGAGCGTTGGCTATTAGGGATATTGCCTGGCTATATATATTGCTGTAATAGTATTGCTGAAAGTTTTGTCGAACCATTATTTTCAGAAATATTGTCGTCGGCAATGTGCGATTTTTATTGTCAGCTGATGGGCGTCTTTAGGACTTGTCTATAATTCGAGCCACGATGGCACGTTTGACACTTTCTAGCTTACTTCTATTAGCTGGCACACTATTCCACATCGACTTATATAGACTCTTCCCAGAACATTAGTAGAGAAAGTTTCACCTATTTTCGATGTAGAGTTAAATCCCATTTCCACGATGATTCCGTGTAATATGTTTTACTGTAATACAGTGTCGAACAGGATATACGCAGAGCAGCAAAAATTACTCAAACAGTGTTTTACGAAAAACATACATTCAGTTTATTTTTCATAGATTACACTAGCGTCCGATTTTCTCTGGTGAAAAAAATGATCATAAATTCAGCTCCCACAGTTTCAGATCATATAACAAAAAGGATAGGCTATGAGGAAGAAATACTTAAGCATTTTTTTTCATGTAGTAGAACCGCATCGATGTATTCGTTTAGTAATAGAAATTGTAAATACGATATTTTCAGAGCGGGCACATAATTTAGTAGCGGAAACATTATTAAGTATTGAAGAAATTTAATAGAACAGATTCCATTATATCACAAAATGTTTAAATTAAATTTTAAATTCATAATTTTATAATTTGTTTCTAATTTTTTAAATTTTTAAGATTTTTCCTAGTGCCCCGTTTATTTTTTGATAAAATTTTTTGGTGTTGCCCTTGTATAGTTGTTGTAACCTAAGGCGACAATGACAATTGAATTTTAAACAAACAAACCGGCATTGGAAAAACTTAAATTTTTTTGCTACGCTGTTTATTTTTATATATATTTCACCCTTATTTTATTTAAAATACTATAATTGATTATTGAAAGAATAATACCCTAGACAGACTGTGTCCATAATGACTTAATTTGAAATTCAGTCATTTGAAGGAAATGAACAGGTCACAGACTATGGACGAAAACGATTTCATTTGAAATGCCATTAACAGTTCCTCAATGTAAGTATAAAGATCATGGCAGAATTAAATAATGTAATTAAATGCAAACAAGAAAAATTGCGAGTATTTTCTGTAGTTGCAAAGCATTTAGTTGAAGACAATTTTTGTTGTAGAAAGGGATCAAGAAGAGAAGAAAGCGGCAAAGAAATTTTTTTCATGATCAGCTGGTGGCTGTCACTGCTAATTTTATTGGAAAAACTTTCCACTATCCAATAAATTCAGCTCATTTTAATGACGGTAGGTGGCACTTTTACAGCAATTTCAGTAAATGGAGTAAACTTTGGTCCAGTTGAAAATTAAGCGAAATGTTGCCAATGGGTCCTTGATGGACTTCATTTATGTGACACACTGCACATTTCACTTCATTTAATTAAAAGTTGAGTTATTATGGATACAGTCTGTCTAGGGTATTAAACCTGCCTGAAATATTATTTCCTAAGAGAAAATCTACGGTTGTTTCTGCAGCACAGCGCAGCGGTCTTCATCAGGATAATTCAAGACTCCGGAAAATCGATTTTATAAAATCTTATTCACAAAATAATATTGCACTTTTGTTTCTCACTCTTATTTAGTATAAACCAGTTCTAATGAGTTCTATAACACAACATAACTAAAACAAAACAGAAATCTGAAATGTCAGAAATAAATCAGAAATGTCGAACTGACGAACAATAAGGCGATACCATTCTTGTCATACCCCCCCCCCCCCCTCGTGTCTACAAAAAAAAATGAAAAATGCTTATCAACGTACACAAATTTTACATAGCATAGCTTATCGTTTTTGTTACATATAACATCATAATTTATCATCATCATAATCTAAACACAAGGTCTCCATAACGTTCCACTATTTATTATATTTTACATTTATTTATTATATTTATTGGTCTCTTGCAAAGATTGGGTGTGGAGTCCACGTCCTCTGTTTATCCTCCATTTCAAGAGAAAGATAAAGGGTTGATATGCAAATAAATATAATTTGATTTAGAATCGTTAAAAATAAAAGTTCTTAAAATTCTTCTATTCGCCATCTTTAACCGATTCTAACAAGTGTGGGTTCGATTCCCGTCCGGGAAAAATAATAATAATAATCTAATTATCTTATATAATAGTGCATGCAAATTTCCAACTAAATAAAAGTAGAACAAATGTAGGTTTGTCTACGCTCATAAACACAACAGAAATAATATAACGATTATTTGAGGCTTTATCGAATGTTGATCACCAATTTCTAGGTACTCACTCATTTTGTAGTCCTTCGATATATTCCAACTGAAAATTCTATATGTACGTAATTTGCTATTAGGAAGGAAAGACACATTTTTATATTTTTTGTGAAAACTAATTAACAAATTCAAACTTTATTGCTACATACAATATATGAATCCAGAAGGAAGCAGGAGGAAGGCGGTTCTGCATTTTTTGGAAGGGATCTACATGCAATCACATTCTGTTCGTAGTATTTTGTATGTATTGTGATTTTCAAAATGCAGGGTTTTTGTAAAAAGTTACGAAAATACCTTAATTGATATTGGCATTGAATGAATGGAGCCTGCGCCATTTTTTGTGAATCACTTATTTCATAAATCACAAACTGAAAAAGGAATAACAAATTTATTGATTGCTACGTTCCATTGATAATAGACTAAATTTATGTAATTATTTCAAAAAAGAGCACTATTTAAATAAATCTATGACCGATTCTAAAAATTGTGAGGTCGAGTCCAATATGGGTTAAGAAAAAATAAAGAAAAATTTGAAATCAATCAAATAATACCTTAAAAGGAACATCATTGCTTATCAAAATCTGATTACTTGGTAGCAATTCAACTAACATGTAATGTTTACTCATAAGGGCAACTGACCATCAACTAATTGGATAGTAAAATTTCTGATCCAAAAAGGTTTAAATAGCTAATTAAGTAACCGAGATTCCATGAAATATCACAATGTCCTTTTGCATTTCATAAACCTTAAGCTACGCGAATTCCTACGGCATCATAAAATATTCATAAATTGAATACTCAGTGCTTCGGCCATCGGTTACAAATATTTTTCATATTATTCGTAATCAAACCACCTTCTGTGAAAACACAATAAACGTCGGCGATGTCCCAAAGAAAGTTAATCCCGGCAATATTGTTTTTCTTACATTAAACTTTCCAGAAACAACAATCCAATTACACGCTTAGGAGCAAAGGCTTAGCATAATCCATTTCATTCCGTCACTTTTATTGCATCCATTGCTGATCATCCTCCTTAAAAACAGAGTTAAATTTAAAATCCAATCTATGACAACGTCCTTAAAACCCTTTCCCGCTAAGGTAATTCCTTAACAAACTCCCTTAATATTTGTTAACCAAATTTCTCATGGGACACGAATAGATTATCTTTATTGCCCGCTTTGCCACAATTAACACAAAACAGTAATCTTCCTGCAGGTACTTCTGGTAACCTTCGGACTGCAATGCAATGCACTGCAAGTCACTAAAGTAGCAGCGAATTCACCACTAAATTGTTTTGTGTGGAAAATGTTAAGGTCAGGAGAAAAGTGATGACTTCACGGGCATTCGTTTAACAGGATTATGTTCTAATCCTGAGGGCTAGTTTAGTTAATGCACATTTTTGTTATTTGACCAATTCTCATTTAATGCTAGGTAACAGTATAACTCTTTGACCAAAAGGGGTTTCCTCGTCCCATATGCATTGCGATTGGTTTATGTTTTTCTACTCGTTACTTATCCTTGGCCTCTATAAAGCAATTTTAAGGTAGTCCGCTAATATTTCCTGGAATGTGCACTTATATTTTCTGCAAATTACCGATGCATTGTAATTTCCATCGTTTTTTCTTTTGTTTTTCGCAATTGGCTGGTTTTTGGGAATAATATTATGCTGGAACTGCCGGATATGGTAGCAATTTAATTTTGCCTACTATTACTACTGTATAAGATATGTATGTATGAGTATAATCCTTTTAGATAGTTTTGTAGTAGTAATTATCTACTATTCTTTGACGAATGGAATTAAAATTGATAGAGAAAATGACATTATTTCAGTATGGTCACTGCAATATTGCGGGTGTTGAGTGCGCAATATTTTGGTGTAGCTTAATTATGGTTCAATTGCAAAATTTAAAAAAAAAAACAATTAGGTACTTTCATGTGGAATAAAGAATAATGAATATGCCTACGAAATGTGAAGAATTTTAAAATTGTTGGCAATAATTGTTTCAAAAATAAAAAGAAAATATTTAGCCTCAGACGAGATTCAATTTACCGGTCAGATATTGAATCACATGAATCTTTGGAGAAGAAAAATGTGCAGAATTACTTTTGCATTATCAAACTAAAGTCTTGGAGATCCTTTAAATAGGCGAAGATAGCAGATATCCCCTACACTGAAAAAAAAATTAGTTAAATCGACAAATTACGATTAGTTAATTGTACAGTAGTAATTCCTGTAAATTGATTTGAAAAAACAATTAAGTGATTAATAAAATTGTAAGTGCTAATTAGTTGCAATTTCTAGTTGATTTGCCCTTAGTTATTTTGGAAAATACTTTAGTTGTAGCTTCGAATTCAATTAGTTAACAAATATTTGATGATAAATTAACTAGTCATATTTCAGAAGACATATTAATAAAATCAACATATAAAATTATTAATTTTTTCGCAGAAACAACGAAACTGTTTATTTATTTTTAAGAATATGATTTGTTATACTATATGTATATTAGCGAATTTATGCAATTAATAAATTCGACAAATAAATTGACAGATTTTTTAAATATAATGTAAACTCGCAATTTTCCAAATTAAAGAATTACATTAGTTGATATGAATAATATAATTTTCGCATAACTTTAAATTTTAAATCACTGTGTCATTAATATTAATTTTTATACCCTAGATGAAATCTCCATAGGTCATACTGAGTTTATCATTTCGCTGGTAACACATATTGCTGAGAAAGAAAAAATGTCCGTCTATCCTTCCGTCTGTCGATAACTCGAGAATCCGTCGACTTAGAGAGTTAAAATTCTGTATATGGTATTTTTGAAAAAAATAATAAATATTATATCAAAAATGAAAATTTACAATATTTTAAGTGTTCTGGGAAAACGTTTAGGGCCAATTTGTTCTTGTACTGAGAAATTACCTGAAAAATGAATCCTAACCATTTTTACTGTCGCTTCTTTGTTCTCGAAACTTTTGCGCAAAACCATTAAATTAAACAAATTCATTTGTTGTCTCGAAAAATCTGAACCTTTGCTTTGACACATCTTTTTTCAATTTGATTTTCGTTTGGACATGTTAAAACCCAATTCGTAATTTCGACTAATACATTCGATGAATCAACAAATTAGAAATTTTTGCTTCATATAATTCACACATAGATCTTATACTGAGTATGGGGTTTGTTAATATTTTCTTCAGCGTCTACAGTAGGCAAAAACTCTCAGTCGTACTAGTGAGTACACATGGAGTTTTTGCCCATACAGAACACTTTTTTTTCCTGTTTATTAAAAATATTGTCAGCCTACTGCGGGCAGATAATAAAATCATATAAAAATAATAATTAATAAAATAATTAAATTCAGAGCATTTTATTATTATGATCAACTAAAGAATTAGTTGAATTTCCAATTTCATTACATATTTTAACAAATTCGATTAGTTGATTGCAAATGTATTCAAATTAATGTTTCAGTTATTTTAAATCAAGCGGTATGCAAAATCAACCAATTAATTAGTTAATTTGGAGAATTGAATTTGTTGAAAGAGCAATATTAATTAGTCGATTGTTCTAATAAGTGCTTCTAAAGACTGGATTAAACAACGACTGGTTTAGCTGATATTTAAATTTGCTCGAAATTTATTATATAAAAATTAGTTAACTCAACAACACAATTAGTTGATAAAACCAAAAAATTCTTGGATACGCAATTTCGAAAGATTATCAAGGCTAACTAAACAAATAGTTGAATTCACAAATATTTTGATTAAACAGGATTAGCTAAATCAACTAATGCCAATAAGTTTTCTTAACGAATATGATTCGTAATGCCCTAGACACACAGCGCTCTTAATGAAGAAATAACTAACGATTCATTAGTCTATATCTATAATGATTCATTATAAACTGCAGACACACAGCCATTTCTTTAATTAAGTTGCACTGTCAAACTGGTTTTGATAAACTTATGTCAATTAAAGCAGCGATATGGATCGAATTAACGCGATAAACTTTGTTTTTATTTATTTTATTTTCAATTTAACAATTTATAAATGAGAAAAACTTTATATTAAAAGGAATATTGACAATATATAATTTGTTATTTGCATTTCTTTACATTTCTTCTTCTTATTTTTCAAATCGGCAGATGCACAGCGGAGCTCCAGATTTACATTATATTCCAAATCTAGCACATTTTTTCTCATTATAGCTATAAGGAAGGAGGAAAACACTTCATTAGTGTACTTCATTCTCATCTGTTTTTCGAGCTATAATGACGTATGAAAATTGACACACGGCATTTTAATGAATAATTAGTACAAATGATTCATTAGTTCGTGCTGTGTGTCTAAGTAATAAGCTGCAACTGATATTATTAGTTGATGAAACAAATTCATTGGCTTAAAGCAACTAATCTTTTTTTTTTCAGTGTAGCAACACCAACGGATCATTTATCAGAGGATGATTACGAGGAAAATATAAACTTAAAAATCTAAAAAAATATTTTTGTACATTTTTCAGTGCTTGTTATAAAAAATCGAAAAATAGTAAATTTGTGTTTTCTTAACTCATTATAACAAAAAGATGGACTTTTCTTTTGATATTTCCACTTACGGGTGTACGAGATATAAGATACAACAAAGAAAAACTTTTGTTGAATTACATAAAGAGAAAAAATTGAAAATAGTTCAGTTCCATTTGTTCCATCTTTAATATTTCAATATATGAAGACACCCTTCATTCCTTCTTCTTAGGAAGAGTGGGATTATTGGATACACTTAATCTTATCTATGTCCATCATTTATAATTGATAAATAAATACAGTTGCTCTTAAAAAATAAATATAATTTCTTCATTTACTTATATCGAAAATTTAAAAAAGAAATATGGAGGACTTTGGAAAAAGACCACGCCTTTCAAATTACGCAAGTCAAAAATGCAAATACTCTCAGTATTTAGTAAATGTTTTTTAACAAAATGATGTTAATACCTTCATGTAGAAAATTATAACAAGGTGAGATTGATAATTGTCTTAGAATTTTGAGGCGAATTTATCTCCTGAGTGGTAATTACTAGTATATTGACTAAATCTATATTATTCATTCGCGCTATAAATTGAAGTGTGGACATTATTATTAAAATAAAGGTTTTATTGAAATAATGTGTGGGTAGGGGGGGGGGATTGAGGCGGGACATTTTACGCTACAATATCAAGCTTTCTGAAACCTTTTTCCTTTAAAACCTTAATTACTTCGGCATAATCAACATCTACATATTTCTCGATGAATGCTGAGGTTTGCCAATCCATTTAATCGGGCTTCTCCTATAGTTTTCATCAGGTATGCCTTGGTTATTCTCCGAAGTGTTGAGAATGATTTTGCTGCTGTACTTGTGGATACGGGGAGCGTACGAAATATTTGCAGCAACACAAAAATATTGGCGTACGTAATCCTGCTGAATATGTTTAAAACGTCTATTGCGTTTTTTGGTAGACTTGCACTATTGATAAATTTTGCATACCAGCGATCGAATTCTACTAAAAGAACATGACAATTGTAGGTGCATTCTTCTAAAACTTCATTATAGAATCCTGTTGGACTTAAAAATTGTTGTTTTTCATCCGCGGTAGCAGTTTCACCAAATAATGAAAGGATAGTAATATTTGCTATAAGGTAATTATGTTGTAGGAACCTACTTGATACATTATTAACGAGTGGTAAGAAAATTCCTTCCCGGTAATATTTTTCAGCATTTTCAGCAAGCACATTACTTAGCATTTGCAAGCCTAGATAAGCTTATTGTCGTTGCGAAAGAATTTACTCTTTTTTGCGTTTCTAAAAAGGGTTTGGTGAATTCTTGTTCTCCTTTGTTTCTAATATAAGATAAAATAGAAATAATTCTCACAGCATGCTGGAAAGCTGTACATAAATCAGAATTACTAGTTTAATGAATTTTGCTTAATCCTGAATAACAAAAATAAAGCTCTCGATTGCGATCTTCCAAAATTTTGACTATGATGTAGTAGCTGTTGTTCTAATCACATTCAATGCCTATCAATAACACTTATAAAGTATATTCTATTCAAAATTATATACATATATACAAAACCGAGTATTTGATTAGACTACTTGATGCTGTCGTCAACACGAAATTCTTCCGAGAATTAAAATGAATAAATCATTCATTTTTTTTTATCAAGATAGAGGTTTACAAATTGATTTTAATAAAATAAAGTACTTACTGGATTAACCTGTTTTTGGGCTACTGAATAAAATTACTTCATTCTTCATTCTTGTGTTAAAGTAAATGTATAGCAATTAATTTTATTTAAGTTGTAGGAGTCTTAATTTTAATGTTATGAAAGTAATTATAACATGAAATGTATTAACAAATTTGGAAAAGCAGCTTCGGTAGCATTTACAAATATGTTTGGAAAACCTATGTACGAAAAATAATAAAAATTCGTCTGTATATGACAGAGTCCTTAGAACCGGGATGGAAGTAGCACGGTTTTTTTTAGGTTTTTTATTAAAAAAACAAAACGAAACACCTTTTCAAAAATCTAAGCCCAGCAACATTTGAACTGAAGAGTTTCTAATATTTTGCCGAGAGTTTCAAATCAATATCATAAAAATTGTGGAAAAAAACAAGATCAACGAAATGCTTGTAAATTTATTCAGCCTTAATATTATTATGTATAACTAAAGGGCTTCTCAGAGCACAATAGCGACATTATAATCTCTGTCTGGAAAATCTCTTGCAGAAGAAGAAACGCATCAGATGGGGAAGGTGTGTCATCCCACTCTTGTATTTTTCCTTTAAGGATGCAGCAATAGGAGTTAACAATTTGCACACTAATAAAATAGCATGCCTTTATACCCACCAAAACTGCTTAATCTTCGTTCTTTCCTGCTCAGGAAACAACTATCCTTTACTTCACTTTAAGACAAGCTGACGTTTTGGGGCTTTAAAAAAATTATAAATCTTTTCAATAGTGTACCTACCAAAAGCATTTCTGATGGAAGGTATCTTTGCGGCAATGAAATGGCTAGATTTAGGTAAGCAGTGCACATAAACAGTAGTGAGGTGTTTTTTGCTGATATAAAATTGAGCGCCTTTAAAACCCTTGTGTGACCATGAGAAAAAATGTATCTAAGTGACCGAGAATGGTACCCGGGTAACTAACGTAAATTGCATGCATTTTGTCTAACAGAAATGCTTGCAGTATTTTGCATTTAGTGTGTTGTACTATACGCAAATATTAATTTTTTATTATAATTAATATAAATGAAAGTAGTATTTATTCACAATATAAAATATTAAGACTTAATAACTAGTCGCCGTTTAACTTTAAAAACACGTTGGAAATGTCAATGCCGTCTACCGTCTTAGTCATTTCCCGGTATACACACAAAATCAGCACTTTATGCGTAATTCAATTTTCTTATTTCAATTGGATACGAAATTTTGTCGACAATATAAATAACCGCGAAGAACGTTTACAAAGGGATAAATCAGCAGCAATTTCAGACATATTTGCTCTTCTAAATGCGAATTTATCTTCCCACTATGTGGCAACAGATTGTTTCACAATAGATGAGCAACTATTTGCATGTAGGGGTAGAACAAGATTTACCCAATATATGCCAGCGAAACCTGCAAAATATGGGATCAAACATTGGTAGGCGTGTGATGCCAGGGCTTCCTATCCTTTAGAAGGACAGATTTATACTGGGAAGCAGAGTGTAGGTCGCGAGGTGAATCAGGGTGAGCGTATCGTCCGAGATTTAAGTTTGAAATTTAAGGGATCTGGACGGGATCTAGGGATCTAGGGATTTATCTGTCGTAAAAAGAACAAACCATATATCCCAAAGCAGATGTTACCTTCCAAATCCCGAGAAGTTTTTTCAACACTCTTTGGATACAATGATGATATTACCATTTGTTCCTATATTCCAAAGCAAGTTGCAGCAGTTGTATAGTTGCCCACATTACATAACACTAATGCAGTGTAAAAAAGAAACCGGAAATCATTGAATACTACATCAGTACCAAAGGCGGTGTAGACAATATGGACGAAATGGTTGGGTAATTTTCTGTAAAAAGAGGTAGCCGGTTGCAATTTTTTACAACATTATCGGCGTGGCAGCTTTGGCCGCATTCTTATTTTCAGAAAAAATAATCCTCAGCTTGGGAAAAAAACCGATTCTCGAAGAACCTTTCTGAAGGACCTCGGAAGAGAATTAGCAATGCCCGCTATATATACTAGAGCAGTTATCCCTACTATTTACATAAATGTTACCACCAAACTGGGAATTGAGTCAATGTAGGGCAGAGCGATTTCAATTCCATCAGCAGAGCGAGCAGTTGTTGTTCGAGATTCCAGTGGACGACTTCTAATTGTTGGCAACTGTTTTGCCTGTTTGCTAGAACCTGTTTTTCCAATCCTGCAACATTTGAAATCGACCGATTTGTGATGGTCACATAGTAACAATAAGCAAATACTTTGGATATGATATGTTAGTAGCACAATTCATTTTCAATTTCTAATTGGTTTTTTTTTGTAATTTATAGGTATCGCATGAACCATCTAGTAATGCAAATACAAATATAAAAATACGTAAAAAATTTAAAATAAGTAACATATATAAATAAAAAAAAAAAAATTGAAACTGATGTACCTTAATTAATAAGTATGTACTTGAAGTGTTTTCGAAATTTTCTTTGAATTAATTTTATTCCAATAGATTCGCTATTACCTTTAATCCATCTAAATTTTTATATAAAATATACGAGCTACCCAGATACCACTAGTGGGCGGTTAGCGTATACAAATGTTTGAGCCCAAAGATATCATATTGGAGTTATCTTAATTAAGCTCACGTTTGTTTTGAAAACATACCTTTTACCTAGAACAATAACCTTCAAAAATTGTATTATCACACACAAAATTTAAAAAAATTTCGGAAAGATACCCGGGTACCTTCGTGGTTACATAAAGGTTAAATTTACCGCTCATACATCCCTCTTTATCGTAACCCTGGCCTCGCAGATACTTCGTATAGGTATTGCACTTCTTCAATAGTTCAATAGTTTTCTTTATTTCTTTCTACTTTGATTGTCTCTAGGAAGTACTTAAGCCCCACTACTACCACCGATGCACCCCCCCCCCCGTACTTAAGCCAAACCACTACCACCGATGCACCAAAATAAAAATTTAATGCCTCTCCAGGGATTTCAAAAGGGATGAGGAGAGGCTTATGGTTCGAAAACTCTGCGGATCCATGTAAGAAGCCTTGCCAGGCTTCGGAACGAAGGCAACTCTCACCTTCCTCCATACCTCAGAGACATATCCAAAAGCGATACATGCCCTGAAAGGGGAAACGATGTACGGAGCCAGCACAACGTACTCTGCCAAAAGAAGGACCAGCAGAATACCGTCTGGACCCAGGGCTTTAAAAGCCGAGAAGCTTGAAATTGACCATTTCACCTTCTCGACATCAACTACCTTGGCAGCAGTGGAGCAATCACCACCTGTGTAGAGAGGTACGGGATATTCGCCACACAACTGCAGGTCTTCTTCAAGCCTACAGTCTGGGAAATGCTACTTCCTTCGATGCCGTAAAGGAGCCATATGGTCTTCTTAGAACACTCAACCTGGCCGACGGGTCACTCCAAAGAGCCCTGAGCAACCTAACCGGTTCACGATAGCCATCAAGCTCCTCGCAAAAGTCTACAAAGGCCTGTCTTTTGATTTCCTAACAAGTCTCTTGTAGTGTACTCTGAGTCTCGCGGTAGAACTGCCAGTCTTCCTCCGAGCCAGTCCTCCTGGCCTTATTAAAAAGCCTTCTGGAAGCCTTACGGAGTTCATTAAGACTGCCGTTCCACGACGACATAGGTTTCTTTCCAATGTCCGTACTAATAGGACAGGAAGCGGACTGCAGCCTTCCTAGTGCCTTCAACAAGGCGGCAATACTCCTGATTTTTTCCGCCGGAGAGGCAAGCGTGGAAACTAGTTCCCTATGGTATCTTTCCCAATCAGTCCGCTTTGGATTCCGGTATGGTTCAGTCTCAATGAGGTCCGCACCGATATAGAATTCAATGTAGCGGTGATCAGAGAGGGACTCCTCCCGCGACACCCTTTGTCCGGAAAACAAGGGAAAAGCGTCAAATAGCACAAAAGTCACATCGATGACTTCTTGTCTTCGGCTGGTAGCAAGGTTGGTTCGTTGCTCTGATTCAACAGAGCCAGGTCCGCCGAAGTTATGAACTCCAGCAGTTGCTCACCACGATGGTTAGTGTCTGAGCTGCCCCAGACAATGTGATGAGATGTCGCAACAACACAAGCCCTAGGAATAGAGCACGTGGTGTCATACAGCATTTTAACGCCTCGCGCCTCTGTCAGATCGCGGATACCGTCCTTCCAGACCCAAGGCTCCTGCACAAGGACCACTTTTTGTTGTTAGTTTTTTGTATTCGTAACGTCCTGACAGAGCAGATGCCAACTTGCTGTGTTGCAGGTTAATCTGGGTGAAGAGAATTCAACTCATGTAGACTTTTCCCCTACGCCCTTCCTCTTCGCATTGCTTTCCAATATCTGCCTAGCCGGACCACCGACCACGTGCGAAGAAGAAGGAGACCAGGGACAGCATTAGCCATTTCCTTAGCTCTTTTCCTTCTCTTCCTCTCTACCAACACTCCTGTGCTCGGTAAGTCCCGCTTCGGCTGTCACCACCAGCGCCTTTCGGCTCCCAGGTTACAACATCAGCTAGTCCGCCTGAGTCAAACTGTCCTGACTCATGATTGTTCTCCATACGGGTCACACCGCTCTTGTAAATCGAGCTGCCCTGCAGGTGGAGATTTTCCATACAGGTCGAGATCTCAGGTATAAAATTCTCCGATTCCTCAGACATCCGTGGATTTGTTACACACTTACTAGAAGTGGATTTGTTAATATCAAAAAGAACCATATTGGGTCCGATGAGTTGCGGAGAAAGACTGTCACCCACGGCAGAGATCCGCATTACCGCAGGGAGGCTAATTAAAACTGGAGGTCGCCTGGTATCCAGAGTTCGCATACTAGCGACTGAACACCCCCTCAACTATGCAGCCTTTGGCGTATGCTGTTCCACCTTGGCTTAGTCTGGGAGTTGCTTTTAGCCCACTAATCAGTGTCAAGTGCACCGAACAGCGGTTACCAACTCACTCTACGTGGAAGTAGCTGCACCCAAGACTAACACCTTCACCTCACCCACATCTGGGCTGATAGAATATCAGGATCCGTTACTCACATAGAAAATAACTCTGTCTGATGCTAGTCAAAGCGAGGCAACATCCCTTAGAGAATAATCTTCTTTACAGATTTGCGCAATATTTATTTCATCAGAAAAAGAAAAAATAATTGAAAATTTGTCCTCAATTAATTTTGAGTAGAGTTGTTTCAGCCACGTTCACTTTAGATATATTTTATTCAACCAAAAAAGTTAATTTATTGCAGAAAAATCGGGAAAGAAATATGAAGGGAATTTCCTACCTGCGTCCAGTCTTGTACATCCAAACGAATACTTGATAAGTTGAGAACACATATAGCGATGAATTTAAGCACCATCTCCGTAACAGAGAATTTTTGCATTAACATCGTTAATGTATATAGGGAAAAACAAAGTACCAAAATAGCTGCCTTGTGGAACCCCTGTAATGTTATTCACATCTTGGATTAGAACACTCTAAAAGGTAGTTCTTTGTTTCTTCGCGAAACATATAATAGAAGCCACTCTACAAAAAATATCAGACATCTATTAAGACTAACATTTTGAATAAGTATGTACTTCGATTATCCATTTTACAGAGGCTTCTTTACTGGAGTACCAGTAAGTTAAATATTTAGAAAATTGTGTGAAACTTCCTTAATTTGGACCTTCGAATAACCCAGCATACAAAAAATGTTACAAAAAAACAAAAAAACATATAACGCGTTTGTATGAACTGATGATGTTTGAATATTGGAGGAGATGTCCTCGAAAAAATGTGTCAAGTATAAAGGAAGTGGTTATGACTAACTAGTGAATTGACTACTGAAGAACTTACCATAAAAGAGCCGAGCCATCCTACAACATTCTACTTGAGGAATTTATGTTTGTACATAGGGTAAATTTAACTGGGCATTTAAATTAGCCTGCTTTGGCTCCGTGTGTGTCACCCTGAATATTCTGAAAAATAGTCCGAAAAACTAGTGAGAATATCCCCAAAAATACTTGGGTAATTGCAATTACCCTGATAACAGCGCCAGCTGGTAGTCCCTAGAAATGTAAAATTTGTGTTAGGATATATTCAGCAATAAACAGTGAAAAATAAAAAAACAAAAACAAAATGGAAAGGAAAGGAAAAATGGCAATTCGAAAATTTAATCTGCATCGATTGAATTAATGCAATTATACATCCATAGTAAACGTTACCGTTCAAAATAAACTAATTTATATGTATCAGGGCGTCTCGAATTAACTAGGTAATTCAATTACCCTGAAGCAAATACCCAGTTAAATTTACCACATGTGCACCAAAGTATAATAGACTCAATAAAGCTTAAATCCATAATTTGAAAGAGAAAAGCCGCCACCAATTAATTAAGTCCTGCCATTTCGAAACAACCGGAGCTTCTTTGTGTCCAAGAAAGTTTAATTTATTTTTTTGTTTTACGACTGCTATTTTCGTAGTTTGGACTGCTCCGTCATTAGAAAAAGTAAGATTAAGCTCTGAAAAGCAGCAGCGTGAAACTGCTTAAATCAAAATGGCTGAGCCAACAATTTAAGTGTCAATTTTCCGGTCTAAAAGCTTTGGTTGCACTAAAGTAGTTGTGCTAATTTGGCAACGATATAATTAGATATCCGAATTAATTCCTCATGAACAGATTCCCACTTATTTTAAGTAACTCAATTATTGTGGAACGATCTACATATTAGTAGGTAGGTACGTTTGTAAAAGGTAATTTAAACCAAATGTTCATCATATTTTTGAAATCTAATATCTTTTTTCCTTTATAATCATCCGTCGACGAAGATAATTGTAGATTAATGTTAATGAATTCTTCGTCATTAATAATAAGGTCCCAGCCAGATATTATAAATACATTTGCAGCTCGAAGCGAATAGTTGACTGAAGAAAAGAGCTAGCAAGCAAGCAACATACGCACCAAATTGACAGGTCGATTCTTGTGTACACGTAACTTATTTACATATCTAAAATTATATACTTCTATGATATTTGATATATTCTACAAAAAAACTTAAACTAACAATAAGCAACAAACAGAAAACTCAACCGAAAAAGTTCATTAGGATCTTTTGAAAAATAACAATAGGCGTATTTAGAACTAAATCCCATAAAGATATGACAAATTAACTTTTGCTCGAACCCATCCTCATAGCAATGCAAAACCATTCGAGATAATCTTCTACCCAAAGAGTGGAAGTTGTCAATCTAGAACAAACATAACGTTTATAGCTTCGAAATTAACCCCATCCCAAGAGAATAATTCCCAGGCGACTGTTTATTACCGAACACCCCTAAGAGGATATCTCTTCAAATAGCAAAAATAAAAGCCAACATTAAGATTGTACAGCAGCAAAGTATACACCCAACCCCAGCGACTGTCACCCCATTTTCTTCATCATTCCTCATTGTGATGTTATTACGTGAAATCTTTTTCTAACTACCGAGTCCCTCCAGCTTCCTTTCCCAAGCCCGTTGCAATTATAATGCTAACGACTACTGGCGACCCACCAACCCAATTCATTTATTTTATGGGCTCTGGTAATCAAGATGGCTGAACAAATACAACCATCTACACCCAGCGGATTCGGATACTACTATAAGATACATAGATGCCGGGATACATTTATTGTGTATCCTGAAATCTCTCCCAATTATGGGGTGATCACTGTCGAGGGTTTTATATTTTCGCTATATACTTTGGCTACCATAGAATAGAGCTAGTTTGTGCATGCGTATCACTAACACACCCTGATTCAGAAGGAAAATGGGTAAATGACAGGATTGGGGGAAGAAGGACTTTCAATTTTAGCCCTATTCAAGAGTAAACGGTTCGTTTAGTTTTTTTTTCATGTATCTGAAATAATCTGAAAATGAGACGACGACGACGACGTCAAGAGGTCCAGGAGAGTAAGTTCATTAAAAAAAAAAACGATTCAAAATTTGCAGATGGAAGGTCATAGTTCAAAAAATTTGATTTCAACTAAGTTAAATTCGTCAAAGAATTGAATCGGAGTTTTGCCATTTAATCGTTCCATTTTGCTGAACGGAATCGCACCGGAAAGTCACATATAATTTTCTGCGCCTCGAAACTCGACAGTCGCAATGACTTTTATTAACAACAAAGCAGGTACGCCCGCAGTCTCCTCCATAACCTTCCTGTGTCCCAAAATACTCGGATATATTTCCCAAGCTATGGAACAGAGGTTCTCACTGATAAATTATAGCCCAGAGTAGAACTATGTTACATGCATTTGTTATAATGGAAAAAGTGACTAAATGTAACTCACTCTAATTCCTAAACATCCATACTTGAACTTCTATGGTAGGCGATCAGAGATAACCATACCGATGAGACCTCTCTGATCGCTGGGTCGAAAAGTTCAATCATTTTTTTTACACTTAAATGCATTTTATAAATTTATTGAAATTATTTTCAATAAATTTCAGTCTGTTAGACGAGAAATCTTCTTGGTATCCATATTGATCTTTCAGACATTTTTGGAGTTTGACATTTTATCTTCCCAAAATTGGTCTAATTTACACCCACATTTTTATACGTGCCACAGTTAATAGCATCGGCCTCTGGTGCATGCGGAATTCATATATGTAAAAAAAATATTAACGGGTGTAAGACTTTTTAAGAGATAATCTACTTTATGATTGGCGTAAATATTCTTCAGAAAATTCTACTGCAGATGGTCTTCCTCCAGGTTTTTTACATATCTTTGATGGAGATAGAAAAAAGTGGTTTATAATGCCCTCTATTATACAATATCTGATAAAACGACGTCGTAATAACAATGAAGTTTTGCTGAATAACATGTAAATACAGAAGATATTGACATTTTCTGCACTATCAAATTATACAGCTGTTAACTGTCAAATGGGATAATGTATGCTTTTATAGCCTAGATGAAATCTATAGGGTATCCTAAGTTTGTCTTTCCATTTGTAACGTACAGAAATAATGCTGGTACAGCAAAATGGATTGGACTCCCACGCATAACAATAAAAGTTATTTTGATTTTCGCATAACTGTCTGTCCGTGTGTCTGTCTGTCTGTTTGTCTGTCTGTCTCTCTGTTCATATGTCCGTCTGTTCGTCCTCACGATAACTCAAGAGCGCGTTGACATAGAGATCTTTTGCACGCGGGCTTTTTACAAAAAAAAAGTAAGGTAAATCTAAGTTCGAAAATGGAACCAATCGGGCATCTTCTTCGTAGGGTTACCATACAGAAATTTCGCTTTTTACCATATATTTGGACTCTGTCTGAGAGCGCTTCAACGTGGAGAGCTGAAATTTGGTACGTGGTTTTTTCATAAAATTTTTTGAATTTTTACGTGTACTGTAAAAACGAAAAGTGCTAAACGTTTTTATTGTACTGAAAAGTTCTTTAGAATATAAAATCCTATGAAATTGGTCATAATCATTTTTATTTTCTGACCAACAGTTCTAGAAATATATTGGAAAAACCAATTCGAAAATCAAACTTGCACAGACCATACGAAACTGCATACGGGCATTCATCTAGGGTATCATAAGAATTGGTCTTAGTTAGACCAATTCTATCTTTTTTACTTGTTTTATTTTGAAATTGATTACAGAACCTTTTTAAGAAAAATGTTTTCTCACTAATGTATAAATTAACGTATTTTGGTCAATATTTCCTTTATAAAATTTTAAACAGATTTTCTTTTGAATAAATTGTAATTGTTGGCAGATTGTTTTATGTTAAAGGGAAATGCGCATTTTAGGCCTGAAACCTCCAGAAATGAGAGATGTCTTAAACGATGTATAATGATACTCTGAACATAATTTATTAATAATGTTTATTTCAGATAAGCGTGGAAGCCTTGGGGGAGTGTCAAAGTTTGATCTAGTACATTTAGAAAAATCTAGTACAGAATCAATGTTCTTAGGTCCTGAGAAGAAGTGTGAGTAGCCGTACTCTTATATTCGGAGGCTTAAATAGCCATCCCCATACTCACTTTTTTAGTATTTCCCTCTTTTTTTCATTTTTACATTTGTCGCACTTTAGATCGGTTCTAACTGGGTAGAGTTACATCCGAACGCAAGACGGGTTTCACTGTTTTCGCCTCAGTACATTCACCGGCTACAATTTGTTGAAGAATATTTTTTTCTGCATACTTTTAGGGTGGGGATAGAAGTCCGCGGCGGCAAGGAGGGGGTGGATCTGATACTGTATGTTGCATATCTCGCCGATTTCTATCGGGTGGTGTACTTTTTTCCAATTCAGAAAAGTTTGTCGGGACGTTTCCCGTTCCCGCTACTACATTTCGCATATAAGTTCTTTCTTCCATGGACATTAGTGCTCTGTTGTGAACATTTTTCTCATAGGAAGTCATTTTCCACGACGACGTACCAATTCCGCACAATCACGTATAATCGCGAGAAGTAGAAAAGTCCACTTTTTCACCCAAAAACGTCGCTCAAGCTACATTCCATCGTCAAAGCTTTCCCCCGCTAAATTTGAAATAAACATTGTTAATAAAATATGTTCAGAGTATCATAAAACATCGTTTTCACCACTCCTGTAACATTTGATTTAGTTTCCTTTCTCCTTCGATTGATATTGTACTGAATTGATGTTCGCTTCTCTCATGGGTGTCGGGCCTAAAGTTGTATGAAAAGTAGACATTTACTTTTACAATGTTTGACTCTAAACTGTGCCAAATATATATGACGCATTACTACATCGCTTTTGATAATTATTCATAGACTCGTTCTCAAAGTACGAGAGAAGGATTGCAATACCGGAACAAAATTACGATTATGAGTTTTTTGATATGTTTGCCACATGATATATTAATACCAACTAGCATCTGTTCTGGCTCGTATTCAATTCGGCTTAGGCATAGAGGGTGATTGTGATGCAGCTTTCGGATCAGTTTCATCTTCAAATGAAAAAGAGATTTTTTCCGCTTCAAAATTCTTTCAATTAGACAACAAATTACTTTGACACAAAAAGAGTTGCTTTATCGATTATCAATATTCTGTTCCTCTTGGAATTATGGAGGTATACTAGAGCACTATCTAAATCAGTACACCTGTTTTAACTGAAATTTTGCATACAATTCCTCAACTTTTTGTTCAGCTAGTGTTTTCATCATTAATTTTATAGTCGAATTTGTTGTTAAAAGATATGCAGCCTTTGTTCGGTAAACCCCAGTTATTATGGGTTGTGCACACTATGTATGCATAGATATCTACATATTACGAAAATTAACGTTTAGTGGTGGAAATAGCTTAGAGATATATAAAACACCTTAACCATTTTGCTATATACATATCAAATAGGTAGGTACATTACGATTTCTATAAGGAGCTCTGGCGTCCTACCCCTTCCCTTGTACAATAAATAAGAAGCGGGGAGGTATCTCCTTAACTCAGATACCGAGAACAATTAGATTGCCATCAGTTCGAACAGCCAAGCAACGGCCAAGGCTTTATCAAAACCCTTTACAACCATCAAATTAGTATCGGAATACTCGGATACTCGTTATTTGGATGCCAGAGCACGAAAAGGTGGATGAATTTACTCGCCTTGCTGCAGCCTCGGAGGAATCTTCCTCCACAAGGTTGGTTGGACCAAACCACCTTGCCTCTAACATTTTGGTTTGAGTCGACCAAAAGCACAGTCACCTTTGGATGGCCGACCCTTCGGGTAGAGCTACAAAAGAACTGTGGGGTAAGCCTATCCCAAACTTAACGAATAATTTTTTTAGACTATTCTCTCATTTCTCACTGGGTACACTTTTCTCAAGGGTCACATTTAATGGATGAGACTTGTTATGATCCTATATGCAGGGGTAGCGGAGAGAAATCTGACACGGTGACTCACTTTCTTTGTCACTGTCCGGCTCTCTCAGGAAAGCATTTCAGATTGCTTGGCTCACACAAACATAAAACAAAAGCCTTTACAGCGTCATTCGAATAAGAAACTATAACTCAAGGGGGCAAGACGTAATAGGTTCGTAGAGAAAATTATTTTACCTTCTTTCTATTTAACAGACAGATTTCTACATAAGTATCAAAACTTTTTTATACTATTCTGCAGTTCGGAGAGTTAGTTCTGAAACACTCGAAGTTTTTACTGGTTAATTTCTCTAGTTTTCGAAAAAGTTTTGAATAGGAATCAGGAAGCTATGGGGTTTC
Source organism: Dioctria linearis (assembly GCA_963930735.1). Taxonomy (NCBI): domain Eukaryota; kingdom Metazoa; phylum Arthropoda; class Insecta; order Diptera; family Asilidae; genus Dioctria; species Dioctria linearis. The sequence goes on along the minus strand of OZ005741.1, from coordinate 324,159,467 downwards.
ATTGGCAGAAAATAATTTCTCTCATATCCGAAACTCTCTAGCTCTCGAATACAGAATATTATCTCAAGCATAGAACTGCTTCTATTATAAGGTCACACCACACTGTACACATCACAAAAAAATGGAGTAACCATAACTGTGAATTGAAAACTAAAACTGAGCAACTCTCACATCTATATATATATGTATGTGTGTATACAAATAAAGCCGGAAATGTGTCAATAATAATTTAATTAGCAAGGGAAAATCGTAACGGAAGCAGGTTACGCCTTAAGTTAACTTATTCCGCCTTTGGAAACAGCAAGCGTCTTTCAAATTATTATTATTGTTATTACGAATATCCCAAACTGACAATATAAAACTTATCAGGATCGTAAAATTTATTTTGCGGCAATTCTCCAACGCCGGTGGCTTATATAGTTCGGCTAATCACTACTTACAAAGAGCATGCGACCTCTTCTGCAGAATTCAATTGATTCCCTAATGTGAAGAAATTTATCTTAATAGCTGTAATAAAGATGAGATTTTATGTCCACTCAAGAAACATTATTTTATTGCTTCGATAACCTTTTGTTTGTTTTTTAATTCGTCTGCGGAACGAAATATGAAAAACAACGTTGATTAGTAGTTAACGCTTTGCCAGCAACAAATTTAGTTGGTTTTTTGTTTTCTGTTTTTTTTTTCTAAATTAAATTTCTAATTCGTGATATGATTGTGAAAAATTAAATAAAAACGAGTCTGGTTTTAAAACGACGTATTTTTATATATTATATATAAGTTATTTGAATATTTAATATAGTCATAAAATTCTAATTTTGATGTGTTTTTCTCTCCTGGTGTATTAATAAATTTTGTATGATGTATGTATTTATATGCAACCAGTCCATGATACCTGCACTAGGAGCAAACATTTAAATTTAAACCACACGCGTAATTTTTGTGATCTTTTCTAGCATTTATGCAAAACCGGATCTAGGAACAGAAGAATAATAAATTATTATTATTATCATGTCGTATAACGTAAAATTTTTATGCGATATAGTCATCATAACTTCAAGGGAATGGAAACGAATCAAAGTGAAGCATTGAAATTGGAATATTTGCTAAATAAAAAATAACAAAAATATCATTCGAGCTCAACGATAAGCAAAATCGATGGAATAGAAACCTCATTTGTCTCTCTGATTTTGAAAAAAATTTCAATCGTAATAAGAGATTGGCATTTTTATTATAGATTTGAAAATTGTATGGATGAAATCTATGTAGATGAGTGCAATTTTATGTCAGCTTCATTCGGAAAATCGATATTTCTTTATTAATGCCTTAGACACACAGCATTCTTAATGAAGAAATAACTAACGACTCATTAGTCTATAATGATTCATTATAAACTGCGGACACACAGCCAATTCTTTAATTAAGTTGTGCTGTCAAACTGGTTTAGATGAACTTATCACCTTAAAGAAGCAATATGGATCGAGTTAACGCGATAAACTTTGTTTTCATTTATTTTATTTTCGAATTTAACAAATAACAAATGAGAAAAACATTATATTTAAAAAAATATTAATAATATAATTTGTGATTTGCATTTCTTTGCATTTCTTCTTCTTATTTTCCAAATCGGCAGATGCACAGCGGAGCTCCAGATTTACATTATATGCCAAATCTAGCACATTTTTACTCATTATAGCTATAATGAAGGAGGAAAACACTTCATTAGTATACTTCATTATCATCTGATTTTCGAGCTATAATGACATATACTATTTGACACACGGCATTTTAATGAATGGTTTGTACAAATGATTTATTAGTTCGTGCTGTGTGTCTAGGGTATAAGGGAAGTAGGTATATTATCCAAAATATTGAACAATCATATATGACACTCTGTATACGTACCTACAGTGGTGGAAATTTACATAAAAAGTCGTAAATAATTTGAAATTGCATTATTGTTTGCAACACCTTAAGTTTTTTTTCTTATTTAGATCATCCATCAGACTCTTACCAAGAATTCCGTTATGACTTTTTCTCTCTCTCATATCATTGTTCATCTCCACATTTACTAATTGAACGCGCTAATGAATATTTGTATAATTTTGGTGGAAATTTATATAAAAACAGTTGTAGTTTAGTGTTTTCTTGGTTTTTAGTATCGAAAAAATTCCTGGAATTACTTTTAAAAGGTAGTAATATTATCTCTGATTATACATAGATTTAAATATATAAACACAAATCTAATTTTATTGAAGATTTAGTTGAAAAAATCAAAAAACATTAGTGTTTTTATGTAAATTTCCACCACTGTATATCATTCAGATGATCATCTAAGCATGCAACTTTAACAATGGCAGCAGTAACGCACCCAGGATTTGGCTTTGGGGGAGGAACCATAAGTGTCCCAAGTCCTAACGAGTCGGAAAAATAGGGCTCTAAAGTCGCATCCTGCACCCATCTGAGCACTTAAGGACTGCTATTGTTTATTAAAAGATTTTAAAAGGTTTTATTTTATTTTATCGGACTTTGGAATAATATACAGACCACATTTTATACATAATTTGTAAATTATTTTCAGAAAACTGACATTCTGGAGGGGGACCGGTCCCGTTCATCCCCTCTCTCGGTGCGCCCCTGGGCAGTACCAAACTTTTCATTGGAAAGTTTTTCCACTAGTTTTGAATGTTTAAATTTTTTTGTTTTGTACCACTGAAATTGTGTTTCCGTTTTTAATGCATAGATATAATAATAATGATGATAACAGTAAATTTATTGGTCACACATATTGCATACCTACCTGCTATCGAAAAGCATTGTGATTTTTGCATGTTCTTCCGTTTGTCTGTCTGTCCAGACGATCACTCGAGAGCACGTTGATATTTTGATTTTGTATACAACTTTTCTATAAAAATTGTAGACCTAAGTTTCCAAATGGGTGAAGTTGGTTTAATTCTTCGAAATTGACACTAAAAAGTCATTGATGCAGAAATACCAAATTTTGTACATGGCACTTTTGTAAAAATTGCAGATGTAAGTTCGAAACTTCACCCCAACTGCTTTTTATCATTGCTCTATGAAAATTATGATTTTATATGTTTGCTTGGGTGGTGAGAACCCACTAATACATTGGACCTAAGTTTTCTGTATAGATAGATAATGTTTATTCATAAATTCATTACTTAACCCCATTTTCTTACATTCTATGCTTTAGAAATGCTATCGCAGTCTATAAGGATAATAAAAATTTAATACATTAAGGGCCATATTCACCAAGTAAAATTAAAAAAATTTCAATTAAAGCTATTCACCAACCACACTTACCGAGTCGATTTCATGAAAATTTAATTTTAATTTAATTTTAAGTGAGGCCTTACCCTCTCTTGAATAAATTTAATTTCGATATCAGCTGATTGCATTGTCATGCAGTCAAATGTCATATTTTTAATAGCGCAGTTAAAATTTTGAAGAAGCAATTGCTTAATATGGGGTATTTTTAATTAAAACGAATTCTACATGTATTATAAAATATTTTTAATAATACATAAAAACTTCTCTATTTAATAATACATAAAAGCTTCTTTTAATTTTTTAAATAATATTTAAATTACATGAACTCTCACGAGAACTGTCACTTGCGAAATTCGGAAATCTTGCAGCTAATAGTCCGAAATGTCCGAAATTATTTATTTTATTAAGGTGAAGGTGAATAGCTACAAAAATTTAATTGCGGTCCCTAAATAAAAATTAAATTAAAATAAAATTTGTATTAAATGGCTTGGTGAATACGGCCCTAAGAGGAGTCAATAAGATAATGAGTTCTGTCAGCTATTGCTATTATTATTTGCTCAAATCATGATATACATCCTTTTTCTTACATTCTAGCCGCGTTCATAGAAGCAATTATAACTAAAATTCTAAAGAAAGCTAAAAAATATTTTTTTAAAAGTATTCGCAAAATTCTATTCACCGTTTAAGTTATGCTATCGCAGTTTAATAAACGAACTAAAACTAGAATTTTAAGGTGACTTACAAGGAGAAATAAACCATGCTAATACTACTACTACTGACGTCTGCCTTGATCTAGTATTGAATGGCATAATTATAAAAGGAGTAGAAAAGCTAACAATGTTTTTTTCTTCTTTTTTTTAGCCTTTTTAAATGTCTTCGTAAAAGCCAAAAAGCCAATTAACTTTTCCAGGGTAGGTGGTTAGTGTTGCTGACCACCTAAAAATCATTCATATTGGTGTACTTAACGCCATCTACAAGCGATTTATTATATTGAGTTGTCTTGAGTTTGAACACGTTTATACGCGAATGGTGGCAACGCTGCTTTTAGTTCAGTACGCAAAAGAAAGTGATAGAGCAAAGTGGTCGATTTTTAAAAGTTATATCAATTTGTTTTTAACTTTGCTTTTGTAAGTTTTCTTTACAATTTCATTATTTTCCTTTTAATATGTGTTCAATCAATTATAAAAACAAACAATTGAAGTGAAAACTGTTGATTTTTTGGGTTAAAAAATCATATATATAAGTGGTTAGTGTAGTCCACTGTGACACATACAGGAAAAACTTAACTGTTTTATACATAAAGGGTTTTCCAAGAAGAGGTGTTATTTTGATATTCAAAGAAAAATGCCATTTTTTGAGATAAATGATCGGATCTTTATTTCATTATAAAGAGGAAGGTATTCCGTTAATAATGGAAAATAACATCAGCCAAATGACCACCACGACCACGCCTACAGGACCATATCCTTTTCATGAAATTTTCCATAACCAAATAGCAAAGTGGCTGCCCTATGTCCTCGATAGCCTCACGAATTCCATCTTTGAGGTCTTGAATCGACGCTGGGCTGTTGGCGTAGATCTTCTCTTTCACGTGGCCCCAAAGGAAGAAGTCGCAAGGTGTTAAGTCACAAGATCTCGGTGGCTAATTGTGATCACCTCTTCGAGAGATAACAGGGTCCGGAAACTTTTCCCGTAAAAGATCAATGGTTTCGTTGCTTGTATGGCACGTAGCGCCGTCTTGTTGAAAGTAAACGTTGTCCAGATCAATACCATCCAATTCTGGCCATAAAAAATCATTAATCATCTGTCGATAGCGCAATTCATTCACCGTAACTGTTGCTCCAGCCTCATTTTCGAAAAAGTAAGGTCCAATGACCCCGCGGGACCATAAACCGCACCAAACAGTCACGCGTTGAGGATAGAGAGGCTTTTCAACAATAACTGGGTTTTCCGAGCCCCAGATGCGACAATTTTGCTTGTTGACGAAGCCATCGAGATGGAAATGGGCCTCATCACTCAAGATAAGTTTTCAATGGAATTCCGGATCATTTTCATGCATTTCAAGGACCCAATCAGCAAAGACCCGACGTTGTTGATGATCGGCCGGCTTGAGTTCTTGTGTTAACTGAACTTTATATAGTGAATTTTAATAATTTCAATGCGTTCTTGAATCGTGTATCGTTCCATTTTTATTAATGGCGTAGTTTCTACTTGTCAAATGTCAAAAAATGACAGCTCCAAAAGTGATATCTACCGAAATAGTATTTAAAATTGTCATGCAGAATGGCGCGTAGAACACTGAGGGAGGAGAATATTTATAAGTTGTTATACGAAGAGATTCCTGCTGGAGATAGCTTCTGTGGAACAGATTCTGATGAAGATTTAGAGGATATTGCTCACAGCAATGAGGAAGAATATATAGATTTTGGTGAAATTCGGAAAGAAATTGAAGATAAGGATGACATCCCTCTAGCCAGGTTATCAACTTATTCTGCGAATTTTCCGCCACTCAACAACGATTCATTCGATGATTCACAGGTTAATTCTATACCTGATCCTAGCGAAGTGATTCCCAAATGGAAAAATCTTTTCATATGGCAGAACCAGATGAGTTCGCTGCGTCTCTTGTGCTACCTGAAGATATTTTGAATTTAACAGAGCCTACGCCACTTCAACTTTTTCAGATGTTTTGGACACGTGAATTATAGGAAGAGGTTTTTTTTCAGACTAATATATATGCTACTCAAAAAGGGCTTGTATTTACACCTACAACTAAGGAGGAAATAGACATTTTTATTGCTCTAATCTAAATTTGGTAATGGGAATAAAGAAGAGTCCTAGCTATAAAGATTATTGGTCTTCTGCTCCTGATTTGAAAGACATTTATATTTCATCATTCATGTCACTAAACATATTTGGTTGTTTATTGAATAACCTGCACCTCAATGACAATGTCGACCAATACTAGATCACATGAGAGCGAAATATTGCGAAAATTATACGAATACTGCAAAGGTTGCTATAGATGAAAGCATGATAAACTTTTCAGGAAGATCGTATCTCAAACAATTTATGCCAAAAAAACCGATAAAAAGGGGCTATAAAGTGTGGATGAAATGTGCGTCAACAAGGTATTGCTTAGATTTTGAATTATACACGGGGAAAGATGGTGATAAGGTACAGAAGGATTTAGGCAGAAAAGTAGTCAGGAAATTTTGCAGTAATCTTGAAGGCAAGAATTTTAAAGTTGTTCACTTTTAGTTCAAATCTATAATGTTGTGCCAGCATAAGTCAGAAAATAGTTTTGAATTTTCCAATAAAACCCCTAAGTTGTTTTTTTCTTTCCTCAAATATCTTCATATTAAATAATTGAAGGGAGGGCCCGGGAAAGAGCGAAATGGGTTCGATTTCCCAGGGGCAAAAAGAGTCTGAATCCGGCCTCTGTTTATTTTACCAAGAATTGGAGCTCTTTATGTAATGGAAAATATTTCAGCTCAATTAATTGTGAAAACATCAGTAAAATGACACCTTCATTTTTTCCTATTTAATGTAAAATCCTCCTTGAAAGTAGACCCGGAAACTTTACTAACTGGGCTTTTCCCTGCTATAGCGAAATTTCTTCCACGCCGACTACACCAATTGTTGACCGGAACATATTACCGGGATACACAGGTAAGTAATACATCAGGATCCTCTGCCGATGGAAAAAACTTGTAATAAATTTGGCACCCAACATCGTTATATTTCATTCGAACATATTTATTTAGTGGCAGCAGGCCAGTTCACAAAATCTATTTAAACAAACACCTTTTCCTCCTAATGTTAATTCTCAAAATGCCAAACTCTTCAAACAGTCATGTAACGAAACATCCATATAACCAAATGCCATTTATACTACTGGAACACTACACAAAAATATTATTTTGGAAATTTCACTTTGGAAATAAATTTTTGTCGAATTATGGACAAAATTCAATTTTGAAAAGCTAGCCTTTTATTTAATTTTAACTTAATGTGTACCGTGCAAGAATTGTGATGAGATATAATTCTATATATCGTGTCAGAATTTTATTTTATTTTTATTTACTAATATTGTATTGAGATCTATATGACATCCAAGAGGTATCAATCTACTAAATCCTTCACAAGTACATTTACTTAATACCTCTATTGTACTATCATCAGGAATAACTGTTACATAGGGTTATCACAGCTTAATAAAAAACAATAATTCACAAACTAGCCAAGGACAATTTTTTACAATTACTTTAGGATTTACTTCACTATTTTACAGGCTCATGAATATTTAGAAGCAGCCTTTACTATTTCTGTGCAGTTTATGGTTTAACTTTTTTGTATCAACAGAATTCCATGGAATGCGTGTAATAATTAGAAATACTTTGCTATTAATTTGTATTATTCGATATTTCATTGTAGTATTGATCTGTATAGTTATAAAATAA